>CM070478.1:5431132-5611132 GCA_036324585.1 Champsocephalus esox
AGTTGTAGTTTTAAAAGACGTGTTCGTATTTCCCATAATAAGAAGTTGCCAGTATTAAACTGTGTACATCCCTGGAGGTTTAGGGGACAGGAAACACTCATATTTAAAACATATAATTAATAAATGGGTGTAAATTGCTTGTGCCCATAATGGGCAGCATTAATATATATACCCACACACCAGCTAAGGTCAGAAGAGCTTTATTTAACAGCTGGACTTATGTTTGTGACCCCTCCTGTTGTTAATTGATAACATTACATTACATTACATTAATTGATAAGCCTGAAACATGCACTTGTCAAGGTTCAGAGGCACATTTTGCAAATATGGCAGTAGCCATCGATCAGCTTAAGATAAGATATACTTTATTGATCCCAAGTTGGAACATTTGCGTTACATCATAGTATACATACAACATAGTTAACATTGCTGGAGGTATGCACACATATTGATAGATGTCTTGTAATGCACTATTGAGGAACCTGCGACCCAAGTTTTTCATTCAGTGCAGAACTACACCACAGTTGTGTAGGCCTATATGATATGTCAATAAACCTTAGAACATCTTGAAACTTGAACGGGATGTGCAAAATAGTCATTATATACAGTCTTTAATTAACTATTAGTAGAGAATAACGAGTAATGAATATACTTTATAGGGATTCTATTAATATCTAATAATAAAAATAATGAAATTCAATAACATGCTTTAACCACCAGGTGTCTCTTTATATCAGGTGTGCACCTTTATGGTGTAAATGCAGCCTATCTACCAATTGGATCAAATATAAAAGTGAGCCGAATTAGTGTTGATACTGCAAGGAGACGTAATGTGTGAAAAGAAATGTAAGATGTTGTTTAATGGCTGATATATTTATGATCCACGACACGTTTTCAGTTCCTCATCTTTGTCTTCTCATCAGGGCTCTATAAATACAGAACTGCGGCAGATATGTAATATTTAATGCAGCCGAACCGTGTATTACAATGCCGTTATGTGATGACTTTCAAAGAGAAAAGCAAGAGCACTCGGAATAAGGTATTATTTTATTTTTTAAAAATATTTTCGGTCTGTTTCCGGTATTTGTTAATGACGATGTGCTCTGAGATGTGAGACTGGAATTGCACAGGGGAAAATAACGTATCTTTAGATGCGGATTTTGTTAAACTAATATGTTTAGGCTGTGGACCAACACTATACATTGACGGGGAAGGGGGTAGCAATAAAGATAACACCATTAAACAGTTACAGAACATAACAGAAATAATATCGATAGCAGCGTCCCTAGCAACCACCTTGGTAACAATGAAAACGTTGGACGCAATTTCCTGAAGTAATCTTCGTAATAACTAGCAAACTAAAGATCATGTACATCCACTGCACACATAATCTGAAATAACAACTCATATTTCTCGCATCAAATGACATCAAAACGCATTTTAATGGCCAAACTAACTTTAAAATAGGCATTTTACACCCAGAATAAAACGAAGTTCGGCCATGTTTTCTTTTTCTGCAGGGAGAAATCACGTGACGTCAAACAGAGCACATGGTGTAGGCCAAACGATAGCTGGGGATTCTGGGTAGTGTAGTGTCTTCATTGCCTTTAAGGGCAGTTGACACAAACGAATGCCGTGCTTACATGAGCGTCCATAGAAGCACATGGACATCCCGGAAAGCTGAACATGGACGCTAAGGGCCCCCCCCCCTTGCGTTGAAAATGGACGCTAAGGCCCCCCCCCCTTGCATTTTACACCCAGAATAAAACGAAGTTCGGCCATGTTTTCTTTTTCTGCAGGGAGAAATCACGTGACGTCAAACAGAGCACATGGTGTAGGCCAAACGATAGCTGGGGATTCTGGGTAGTGTAGTGTCTTCATTGCCTTTAAGGGCAGTTGACACAAACGAATGCCGTGCTTACATGAGCGTCCATAGAAGCACATGGACATCCCGGAAAGCTGAACATGGACGCTAAGGGCCCCCCCCTTGCGTTGAAAATGGACGCTAAGGCCCCCCCCCTTGCGTTGAAAATGGACGCTAAGGCCCCCCCCCTGGCGTTGAAAATGGACGCTAAGGCCCCCCCCCCTTGCGTTGGAAAAAGCCGGCAGGGGACTTGACATAACGTCAACATAGGCCGACCTGGGAGTGAGGATGTGTTGTCTCAGCAGGGTACTTTGACAGAGGATTGCTCAATGAATACACAGTAAAAGTACTTCAATGTATTGTTAGTAGTAGGCTAACTAATACAAAGTCAAACAGTATCAAGAACTAATGGTAATATTGTATTTTTATCACTCATCAAAGACGGCAGAAAACATGGATTATGTACAATGCTCAATATGTGTCTTGGCCGTTTTCGTTGTGATCGCTAAATTCACCTTGTTTCCCCTTGTTTATAATATCACCGTTCCAAGCAAAGGAGGGCTTTTGTTTTTAAAGGAGACATGTCATGCTTTTCCGGTTATTACCCGTCCCCTTGTTTGTTATGAAGGTTTATATGCTTGTAAACGGTCTGCAGAGTCAAAAACCCTCAAAGTCCACCATGTAGGGAGTACAACTCTAACACAAAACCTCCCCAAAACGCCTAGTTGGAGATTTCTCATGTTCTTCCTGGACATTCTGACGTCTGACTAGCCACGCCCAGAGCTATGACCAACACAGTGCAGGCAGCTCTGCTGATTTCCCCTCCCTGGCTGCAGGCTGATAACAGATAGGTGGGATCATATCGAAATTCTCTCTGCAGACCCATTCTCACATTGTTTATCAACCTTTTTCTTACTTAATATCAAGCCACACTTATTGTTTTTACTTCGGCTGGGAGTTTGTGTGTGCTCAGGATGAGTTTGGCTGTGTATCACTAAACAAGGAAACAACACCTCCACGGAGCTCAGCGCGATTCACAACGTCCCGACCAATCAGAGCACACTGTACTCACAGGGAGGGTGGGTGCTGGAGCTATTGGAGCTACTACAACGAGCCGTTAAAGGCAGAGAGTGAAATTCAGTGAATACACGTAGTTTACAGAGATGCTGTATGAGAAACCAATGTGAGTTTGGAAAATTGCACTATATAAATATATTCTATACCTCAACAATGGAATTATGATCAGTGGAAATGGCCATGACATGTCTCCTTTAAATCACTTCCACGAGTTTCGCCCGCCCCTCGCTCCAATGATCATTAGACCATTTAGAAAGGTAAAAAAACAAAAAGGCCTCTCAGACGCTCTTCCGCTTACTGGTGTAATAAAGAAAAACAAATGGACTGGAGGTACACGGCTTAGGGCGACACCATCTGGTCACAACTTTAAATATTTTACCATGTTTATATACAAATGAAGAACTCTCACTGGTTCAGAACCTTTTTCCTAAAGTGAGTCTCTTTTCTTTTCTGACATTATGGGTATTTCACTTTATATTAAATACATAACAATAAGAGTGCATTACATCTAATACATTTCACTATGAATCCAGATCAATACAACTGCAGGAGTATGGATACAGCGAGATGTGTGCATGCATTTGGAGTAGATTTGGGCAGAATCCGGCAGAGTGGACCGTGCTGTTCATCCTATGTAATCTATATGTAAAGATAAAAGTCTATATATTTAAGATAAAGCTGTGAAACAATCTCAATAATTGGCAGCACAATTTAAGGTTTTTTTAATTGACATAAAAGGATACATGTTGAGATAGGAAGTTCTAATATCTTAAGAGAAGAGCTTGAATATTAAAAAACACAAACTCTTTTGGCTCCTTCCTGTCGTTCTCCTTGGTCTTTCTTGGCTTTGTACTGGCTATCTTCTAGCTCTATTCAGGTTTTTGAAGTTTTTTTCTAGCTCTGTCCCTGATCATTATCAGAACCTGAAGGCTCTATACGGACTATCTTCTGGTTCTTTTCGGGATCCATCCACTATCTCTTGTCTCTGTCCAGTGAATTACACTTTTGTTACTGGAGCAGGTAAAGCATACAACAGCATTATCGGAGCACAAAGTGGAAACACAGAGGACTTCTAAACGATGAACACCCGCAACTTGGAAGAACTAAAGTTGGGTTTTATGCGTTCTAATATTGCAATGCAAACCCATGATGTAATGGCAGTAATTAAGAATAATTGAGTCATTGAATGCTCATTTCAGTAGATTTAATCAAACAAAACAAACATATTGGACATGGCGTCAAGACTGTAACCTCTTCACATTCTGTTGAAATGGTCAATTACTAGCCATATCTTACACATTGCTGTTTTGAATCATTAATATGTGGATGACAGATGAACTGGATGATGTAACATGTATGCCATCTGCTGGAAAGAAGACGTATCGCGTTGTTGGCGTTGTTTAGACAACAAAAACGGAATGAAGCTCTCATTTCATAAACAATATTTGAGTACAGACACCGTCCTGCAGAGAGCACACTACCCAACAGCACGCTATTGGTCTAGCATCACTTTACAAAATATTTGCATTAAGACACTAAGACTAGCTGGTCCCTTGTAAAGGTGAGTCTACCTTAAATGAGCAGTCGGTGATCAGCAGGTGAAAGACAGGACACGGGAACTTGGTCCTGAGGAGATGTAACGATTATTAAACAAGAAATAGTCGAGTCAAGGGGTCAAAGAAAATGAAGATTTGTGATTATTAGCGAATCGGTTGCAGGTGGGTGAAATCAGGCTTAGGGAATAACGTATTACATGTAACGGCATTAGGTCATCAAGATACAAAATAGACAAATGTATTCCCTTACAGTTACAGAATCAGCTGACGACCAACACACTTATGTCTTTTGAAACGATAATGCCATTTAAATCTTTCGTCACAAACATTGCAGCTCTATTTGTCCTCTCCTGTGTGGACTCTCATGTGTGTCTTTAAACTATGACTCCGTGAAAAAGCTTTCTTACAGACTGAGCAGCTGTGTTCTTTCTCTCCTGTGTGGACTCTCATGTGTTTCTTTAAATGTGCACTCCGTGAAAAAGCTTTCTTACAGACTGAGCAGCTGTGTTCTTTCTCTCCTGTGTGGACTCTCATGTGTTTCTTTAAATTTCCACTCAGTGAAAAAGCTTTTTTACAGACTGAGCAGCTGTGTTCTTTATCTCCTGTGTGGACTCTCATGTGTGTCTTTAAATTTCCACTCAGTGAAAACGCTTTCTTACAGACTGAGCAGCTGTGTGCTTTCACTCCTGTGTGGACTCTCATGTGTTTCTTTAAATCTGCACTCTGTGAAAAAGCTTTCTTACAGACTGAGCAGCTGAATGGTTTCTCTCCTGTGTGGACTGTCATGTGTTTCTTTAAATGTGCATTCCGTGAAAAATCTCTCTTACAGACTGAGCAGCTGTGTGCTTTCTCTCCTGTGTGGACTCTCATGTGTGCCTTTAAATGCCCACTCTGTGAAAAAGCTCTCTTACAGACTGAACAGCTGTGTGGTTTCTCTCCTGTGTGGACTCTAATGTGTTTCTTTAAATGTGCACTCTGTGAAAAAGCTCTCTTACAGACTGAGCAGCTGTGTGCTTTCTCTCCTGTGTGGACTCTCATGTGTGTCTTTAAATGCCCACTCTGTGAAAAAGCTCTCTTACAGACTGAGCAGCTGTGTGGTTTCTCTCCTGTGTGGACTCTCATGTGGTCCTTTAAATTTCCACTCCGTGAAAAAGCTTTCTTACAGACTGAGCAGCTGAGTGGTTTATTTTCAGCACTACGTTGTGGATAACTGACAGATTCATGTCTATTTTTCAGTGAGTTTGAGCCTGATGCAGGTTCTCTGGTCTCCTTCCAATCAGCACTGTCTTCAGTGTCAGGTTCAGAAGAGTCTCCAGTGTCGTCCTCGGTCTTTGGTTGTAAACTGCTCTCTGGATCTGAGTTCCTGGCTGGTTCTGGTCCTCGACAGTCATCTCCATCAGCTTCTGTTTCCATGTGTTCAGTTTGTCTTTGATGAGGCTGTGAGGACTGAGGTTTCTCTTTATCATCTTCACTCTTCACAGTGTCAGGAGTGAAAGTGAATTTGGTGATCTCAGCCTCCTCCAGTTCCTGAAGCTGCTCTCCCTCCTGACTGATCCTGAGTTCTTCCTGTTCCTGCTTAATGTGTGGGGGGGGCTCTGGGTCCTCCGGGTCCAGACTGGTGCTCCACTCCTGCTGGTCAGGGAGAAACTCTTCTTTAACCACCATGGACATCTGCAGGAAACAGGAAACACACAGTCAGAACAAACTGTTAAGTGTTGGCATTTAAAAATCTAATCACCATTACAATGGGAGACATTTTGCAGCCCTAATTAATGCCTTTGTTTTTATATTTTCACATTATCTTTCTTAGTCCCATCTATTGTGTATTTGTGTTGGCTCAATTCACCTTATGTAGCCCTGCCCCTTTCCACTTCCAGTTAAAAGTGAAAACGTTTTTCTTCTGGTGTAGCACTAGCACTCGTTCACAGATACACTACGCCTACAGTATATAATTACAAGACTATGTTACAAATAAAAATTCTGCATTCAAACCTTATTTAAGTAAAAGTATGCAAGTATTAACAGAACATTTGACGGCACCTTCCTATGTAAAAGTAATGATGGTGCAGTAAAATGTTTCCTGTCGGTGTTTAATGTATGATGTTTCTTGATTATTTCGTATGTTGCATTTTACTGCTGTCCATGTTCAAAGTTGCGCTTGTATAAATGATTATAGATGAGGGAACCTGCTAAATATTAAAATGTGTGTTTTATATACCGTACCAATCAAAGTTTGGACACACCTTCTCATTCAATGTTTTTTGTTTATTTTAATATGTTTCTACTTTGTAGATTAATACTGAAGACATCAAAACTATGAAAGAGCACATATGCAATTATCTAGTTAACAAAAAAGTGTGATTTTTATTTTAGATTCTTCAAAGTAGCTCACTTCTCTCAGTCATGAGGTAGACACCTGGAATGGTTTTCAATTAACAAGTATGTATTGTATTAACAAGTAACAATGACTTGCCTTCTTAATGTGTTTGAGACCATCAGTTGTGTTGTGCAGAGGTAGAGTTAGTGCACAGTGGAAAACACTATTTGACTGCTGTTTTAATCCATATTATAGCAAGAACGACTCAACCCAGTAAAGAGAAACGACCGTCCATCATCACTTTAAAAAATGAAGGTCAGTCGATCCGGAAAATGTCAAGAACTTTGAATGTATCCTCAAGTGCAGTCGCAAAAACCATCAAATGCTATGATGAGACTGGCTCTCATGAGGACCCCCCGGGAAAGGAAGAGCAAGAGTTACCTCTGCTGCAGAGGATAAATACATCAGAGTTACCAGCCTCAGAAACATTAAAAAGCACCTCATTGAACTATTCATATCTTAAACTGCACTGTAACTTTTATCCATGTACTTTTTCTTGTAATGTTTAATTGAACTATTTATATTTTAGACTGCACTGTAACTTTTATCCATGTATTTTTTCTTAATGTTTATTTGATTAGCTTTTCTTTTTTAATGCTTAATGTCTTTCATTTTTTTGTTTTGTAAAGCACTTTGAATTGCCTTGCGTTGAAAAGTGCTCTATAAATAAACTTGCCTTGCCTTGCCTCAGATTAGAGCCCACATAGATGATCACAGAGCTCAAGGAGCAGACAATCTTAAAGGTCCCATGACATGGCCTTTTCTACTGATCATAATTCCATTGTTGAGGTCTACTAGAATAGATTTACATTGTTCAATGTTCCAAAATCACATTGGTTTCTCATAAAGCATCTCTGTATAGTATGTGTATTCACTCTCTGTCCTACACACCTTGTTGGAGCTCCTGCTGCTCCAGATGACTCAGATAAGGAAATATATGATACATTATGATGTGATATGCTGCAGACTGTACTGTTACTTTGATCCGGCTATTTATGTTGTGGCAGGTATTTAATTAAGCTTTCTAAACGCTAATGTTATATTAGTCAGATTGCTCTGAAGATGGGAGGTGATATTCTATTAATGTTCACGTTCACACAGTCAGTTGATTTGCCATCTTTCCTGCAGTGGCAATTTTTCTGTATTTCCTTTCTCCTGTAATATGACTTGATCGCTTTAAACTCCGCACACTGAGCTCTGATTGGTCAGCAGGCAGTGCTTTCACTGAGTTGAGCTCTTAGCCTGCAACCTAACCTGCTCCGGGGCAGGTTAGCCGCACAGCATAAGTTACCATGGAGATCTAGCCTGCTAAAAAAGAGAACCAGCGTCGTAGGACCGGAAACAGAGTTTTTCCCTGATGTTAGCACGCTAAGCAAAAATCCTGCTTCGTAGTACAGGCCTCTGGTGATTAGGGCTGTGCAATTTAATCGATCCTGCGATATATATCGATATTTAGTTTTCCTAGAAAGTATCGATATTTCTGCCACGGGTATCGATATATTAAGTCTGATAACTGTGTTCGTTATCCTCGCGTCCAGGAGAGAAGCTTTAAAAAAGGAGACTAATTGAGTCTCTGAGAAGGTTCAAATGTATACTTTAATTAATAAAAAGCGCGGTAATGTTACAAGCTGTGTTCTGGCTCTCGTGAGCGAAGTGAAGAGAGCAAGCTCCACCTTTCCAACTGTTAAATATCCTCTGTGGGCCGGTTGGCGCTGCTGGGGGCCGGCCCTCCACGTCTCCAATGTTCGTTGTTGCGCATTACAGAGGATTCAGACATTGTACATTAAATATATAACTAAACACACCTTTTCTCCTCCTTATCTCTTTCATGACTTTTCATTTAATAAATTTTAAACGCTGTAATAAATACTCCAAAAATACCTCACGGCTGGTATCATTTCCGGTAGTTCCGAATGTTGTCTCATGCTACCCACTTCTGTAAACAAACATATTCAAATAAACTGTACCTTCATTTAATATTCAGCAATAATAATATCTCGACATCTATAGTTGTAGTGTTGAAATCAGTAGGTTTCGGTGTGCAACACACTCATATCGCTACTAAATTCACCTCTATAGTAAATGGTATATTAGCCACATGCTAAATGCTAACCGGAGATGAAGAATTTTCAGAATAAAAGCTTAACAACTGGTTTTTCAGTATAAAACAGCATTCAACAAAGAACAGAAGACTTGAGATCTGGTGAGTCCTGCAACTGTAATGGAGTTAAATATGTATTAAGATAATCCTTAGTTTGTAAATGTTTTATTTAAGGTTACGTTTCTTCTTCTAGTTAGCTGAGTTTCTTCCCGTTAAGTTGGTATTCATCATTAATAGGTTGTTAAATGTTAAGAAGCCCTGAGATGCTGTTTCTTGCAAGATGTTGCGCCCGGGAAACCGGACTTAACAGGTGGCTGCTAACGTTAGCTTACAGCTTATTGCAGTGCTGCCGCGCCACCCTCTCGTCTCCAACACGGGAGAATTACACATAAACATGCAGCGGGGTGTCACAATGTTGTCGCCAAGTTTAATGTTAAGTTTCACAGCTTTCTTACAGCAGAATCTAGTTTGTTAATGTTCAGTAACAGCTAGTATAGCATAAACAGCTAACCGCTAACGTTTGGCTAACTTGCTAGTTAGCTCTGCTCTATATATTACAAGCTAACATGACTAGCTAATGTCACACTGTGTGAACTAAAATACTTTTTGTATTACTACATCATACACGCTAGGTCCAAATCACTGCTAACATTTATTATGAAAATGTATAGTAAAGAAACACTCCAGCCATGCATGAAATAACATAGCAAAAATAATACGGGTAATGTTTGACCCATGTTGTGCCTTAGAAGTGTAGTGATACAAACATGATTTTTATTCAAAAAGTAAGAAAGGGAAAAATACAAATTGGTGTTGATCCAAAACAGGTAAATTGAGGAATACCTGGAATCCTGAATGGTTAAAGTAATTTACTGCAAAGATATTTACAATTAAAACTAATTCGGGTCACTTTTGACACATGTTGGTTGTATGTTGTGTAACAAAGGGTTAACATGACGGCTGTGATGTTCACTCTTTTGACAGAGCACCAGTGGACAGTGAGGACTATGGAAGAGAAGATGTGATGGCTTTGTGTGGAAAGCTGCTGAAGCCAGCCTGTGTCCCTCATCAGTCTCTCCAGGCAGCACCCAGCTATTCTTTCATCTTGCAGATGAAAAGACTTTGATATGCGAGTAATAACTAACTTGTGTCTAACATAGTATTGCATGTGGTTTAGTAAAGTATTTAAAAATACCCCACATTGTACATGTACAGGAAAATCAGACCTTGTTCAACAAAGATCATAAGACAATTGTTTTGTCTTTGAGGTACAGCCGCAGCAGAGAGTCTGAGTTTGAAGAAAGCACTAACATTTTATTTAGTGTTGTTTAATCAATCAATGTTTACTGGTCTTGAATTTCCTCACTGGATTACAAAATGCTCGAATCTTATTGTACAGGGACATTATGCAGATTTAATCACCTAAAGATGAAAATATAGATTCATCGATATGTACCATTTTAAGGCAATAGACAGTTGGTGGTATTTACCAAAGCTCCGCAGCTGTAGCTTGGCGCTGCTAATGAAGACTCAAGTGCTCAATTTGTTGGTTTTTCTTTATTAAGAATTGAGCAAGCATATCTTCCTCTTCGAAATCCCAGTTGTACTTCGCTAACACGTAGTGCCTGGGAGTTTGATTGTTCCCACTCACCTGTTCCCACTCGGGATGACGTCATAATTCCTAATATCGGACCGATAATTATCGGGCCGATAATTATCGGTCCGATATTAGGAATTATGACGTCATCCCGATAAACCCGATAACAGTATTAATAGCCCCGATAAAATACAATATATTTTTTGAGTAAAAAAAAAGAAAAACATCCTGCGGTGTGGGTGGATTGGGATGAGGGGCGCTTGTTTTTCACTCGGCTCCTCCCGTTTTGCCAGTACTGTGGTGTTAGTGGTTTAGGAAGAGGGGAGTTCTTCACAAATCCAGCGCTCCCTAATACTTCGAACCTGATCAGTCACCTGAAACATCGCTATCGCTACGATGGTGTGTTAAAAGCGGAGCTGCCTGGAAGCTGAAATCATGTTGCACTCTCCGAGCTGAGTGTGCTGACTTCTCCTTCAATGTCCTGCTGTCTGCATCAAGTCAAGTGCTCGGTGCAGTTGTGGCGAAATGTCGCTCCTCTGTTTTCATTTAAACAGCTCCTTATATCCGTTAGCGCAGCTAGCTAGCACCAGATGCTAACAACAACAATGCACGTAAGGTCTCTCGCTCGGGCCACACACACACACACACACACACACACACACACACACACACACACACACACACACACACACACACACACACACACACACACACACACACACACACACACACACACACACACACACACACACACACACACACACACACACACACACACACACACACACACACACACACCACACACACACACACACACACACACACACACACACACACACACACACACACACACACACACACACACACACACACACACACACACACACACACACACACACACGTCCTCCAGATGGCCAGTCGGTGCCTGCTGGTGAGCGTGGAAGTGTGGTCTGCTGCAAGCAGGCGGCAGGGGCAGCGAGGAAAAAAATGTGTTGAAAATCATTTGTGGCGTACATTTTTTTTATTATCGGTATCGGTCTTGAGAAGCAGGAAGTCATCGGTATCGGTTTCAAAAAACCAATATCGTGCATCCCTAGTTCCCACCCTTACCTCACTTATGGACTAGGTCATGTTAGACAAGCAATCCAGTGGTTAGTTTTAGGGTCACCTCCATTGTTTTATTTTTTATGTATTCACTCTAAGAGAAAGTGATTTCAGAAACAAGTCTCACAAGTTTGGCTCGAGGTAAAATTAACAAAAGCTAACTGTTGTTAGACTATGTTCCCCCCTTCTAAACTTATAAAATAATGAATGCCCTGATAATAACATCCATCATTATGGTTTACTAATAGTTATCACTTCACTTCCTCCTCCAGCACCTGGACACAGCAGGAACCTATGCCAGGATCCTGTTTGTGGACTTCAGCTCTGCCTTCAACACAACCCTCTGGCTGGAGGCTGCACACCATCAAGACCAGAACCTCTCTCCATCAGGACCAGAACCTCTCTCCATCAGGACCAGAACCTCTCTCCATCAGGACCAAAACCTCTCTCCATCAGGACCAAAACCTCTCTCCATCAGGACCCGAACCTCTCTCCATCAGGACCATAACCTCTCTCCATCAGGACCAGAACCTCTCTCCATCAGGACCAGAACCTCTCTCCATCAGGACCAGAACCTCTCTCCATCAGGACCAGAACCTCTCTCCATCAGGACCAAAACCTCTCTCCATCAGTACCAGAACCTCTCTCCATCAGGACCATAACCTCTCGGCACCTCAACAAGGCCCGCCCCCCCCCCACTGACACTTTACCTCAGCCACAACGCAGACTCTGCATGGAGATCACAGGATGGTAAATAATGCAATGTTTAAATATTGCTTACTGCCCATATTTTATATTCTATAATTTATTGCATTCTATTTCTTAATATAGTTCGCTATCTGTGTAGTTTTTAAAAAAATGTATTTGTATGTACGACACCTCCTCATACGTGTGAACATACCTGGCAATAAACCCGTTTCTAATTCTGATGTGTTTGTCCTCTAGGTTGCACTGCCACGTCTACAGCAGCGCAGAATGGACAGAGAAAACATGATTGGGCCTCAAGTTTTTTGCAGCCAATATACATTATCCTACAAACTTGGGATAGGAGGGTGAGTGAACAAGTTATCCATTGGTTGGAACCTACATCCCCATTGTTAGACGTACTAAATCCTGCACACTGCTCCTTCAAATTGACAATGTGAACATATGTCGCCATTTTGCAATTTCTGTTATTTTCAGTTGAGAATGTTTCAAAATAATCTTTAAAAAAAATTCAACTTACTTTTAGTTTCTACTGTTTATAAGTATGATGTTTAAATATGAAATGCTGTATTCATTAGTTGTACTATAATTCTACAAATATTTTTATATTTTAAGTTTTCAGAGTAATTGTTTCCTACAGAACATTTTGTGATGATTTTGTTGAACCTGTTTGATTGGAAAATGTTAGAAAGCTGTAAAATAACAGTATTCTCCCTGTAGAACTTTAGTTTCTGTATTTATTTTAGTGTTTGATCAAACAAATATACGGAGCCCTGGAGGGTTCATTGAGAGAAAAATAAATAAAACGTGGCCACGCTTTAGTAACTCGTGCGCATGCTTTAGTCACTCGTGCGCACGAGTTAATAAAGCGTGGCCACGTTTTATTTAAATTGAGGGATTCCTGTCCGTGACTCACAGAATCTGCTGCTGCCCACAGCTGTTTTATAGAAGGAAAACATCCTTCACTTTATGAAATCTCTGTGGCACCAGTGGCCTGTACTACGAAGCAGGATTTGCTATTTACACTATTCATTCATGAAGTATGACGCTGCGCTGTCAGCATGCGTCTCCATGTTTGTGATTGGTCAAATGTTGGTAACCCCGTCTATTTCACGTGAACGCACTCTCAGCCGGACAGAGAAATTCTGGTTGATTTGCGGAGTTGATAACCAGCTTCGTAGGACCGCTTAGCGACATCGCGTTTGTTAGGGTTAGTTAAGCCGGGTAAATCAAACATATCCAGGGTCTGTTGAACTGGCTTCGTCGTACAGGGCACTGGAGGCAGTAACGTGTAATTCAGCAGAATCTGAGAAGAGCAGCACCAGCTGCAAAGAGCGGTGCCTTTTACTGTTTACTTCACTGCGTTGCCCTTCATTAGAACCGCTGGATAGAGATCGAGGCTGCTACGTTTAACCACACACACCTCTACACACATCGAACTACCAGAGTATTCCCCCTCGTTTTATGAAGGATATGTCCTGTCACCGGGGCGCATGCTGTGTGTGTGTGTATGTGTGCTCAGCTCCGCTCTGTGTGTGCGTGTTCGGTGTGTTTGTGTGTGTCCGACACCCCCGGCATTTGTTTTCAAATTACCACGAACAGTAATTTACACAAATCTGGTTCTCCATAGTTATGTATTCCAAAGTGAAAGAAATTCATTTAATCTTAATCTCGATGTGCTATAGTCCTGCCGGAGTGCACCGGAACGAACGATACTATCATAAACAAATGCCCACACACAAAACGAGGCCACGCTTTAGTAACTCGTGCGCACGCTTTAGTAACTCGTGCGCAGGAGTTACTAAAGCGTGCGCACGAGTTCCTAAAGCGTGCGCACGAGTTACTAAAGCGTGCGCACATTTTATTTATTTTTCTCTCTGTGAACCCTCCAGGGCTCCGTACAAATATAATAAAAGAAAATGTAAAAAACTGTTTTTCTCATCAGAACTTTATTAAAGGTATTTTAATGTAACATTTTAAGACAATGGATTTTGAAAAGAGAGGAAGGTTTCCTCTAAAATCTTTAAGGACAATTTCTGTATACTAATTGCTTTTGCACTTTATTTCAGTTAAAGTATTTTTACTTTAATTTTATGGTTTTTGTTTGGCAGCCTGCTGCCAGTCATTTGACCGTTTTTTTACAGGTTTTTTGCCCGTAGAAGTTTTAGTGCTGTACTTTTATTAAAGGTTATTGACTGTAAAAAGAGCAGATACATCTGGACAATTCCCGTAAATTAATGTTATAAGTTCTGCAGAACAATTTTATAGAAAACAATAGCAATTTGCTATACATTATTTGGTGGAATCTATAGTAAAATTCATAGGTGAATTATAGAGAATATTTGCCAATATCCTGCAGTATATTCTACAGAAACATCAATAGATTTTTCTATAGATTATTTTGCAGAATCTATAGTAAAATCTATAGATACATTCTATAGAATATCTGCAAACATTCTATAGTATTCTTCAAAGAAGTTCTATAGAAATGTCCACAGATTCTATAGAATATAGGTCACAAATTATATAGTATTCTACAGAATGCTATTCTACAGAACGGTTCTATAGAAAGCATCCATGGGGTTTTCTATAGGAGTCTATAGATTATTTTCTACAAAAAATCATCTACACAGTATATATTTTCTATACTATAGTATTCTATAGATGATTTCCCAGAATCTATAGTAAAACACGTAGGCAATTTATATAGTATGTCCGCAAAAATCCTGTAGTATTCTACAGAAATTTTCTATAGAATTCGTCCATAGATTTTTCTATAGTATTCTATAGATTTGTTTGCTAAGGGTACTACCTGCAGTAAGTGCTGATAAAGGGTATAAAGTTATTAATGTGATAATAAAATGTTAATTAAGGGTAAAGGGAACAGACCTGCTCTGTGTATCCGGAGCTGAGGCTGTAAAACAGCGTCCAGAAGTTTCTGGAGTCTCTTGTTCTCCTCTTTGGAAAGAGACAGCTCCTCCTCGTACTCGGGTATCGTTTTTTCAAACAAAGCAAATATCTCTTCAGCAGCAGCAGTGAGTCGCTGCTTCTTCAACGACAGCAGCATTTGGACTTTACTCATGTTTACTAGATCACCTTTTCCTGCGAGCTCCGTTAAACACACCGTTTCTCTCTCCATCAAACTCTCAATCTAACTGGCGTTGCTAACGTGTTTCCAGCTAGCATGCTATATAGCTCCTATAGTCCGAGGTAAACGCTCCATAAAAAAGAGCACACAGTCCATTCAGAGGTTTATCCAGACACACAGATGATGGATCAGTAGAGCTGGAGCTCACACACACTTCCTCAGGAACACAGAGAGAGAGAGAACCGTAGCGACGAGACGCCGTTTACCGAATAAAATGTGGGACGAATAACTGGTGATATCTTCTTCTTCTCTTGTTTTTGTCGGATTGCAAACAACTTAAAAAGGTGCATACCGCCACCTACTGTACATGAGTATGAATCATCACATCATTCCAACTCTTTAAACTATGATCCACACAAAATTAAATTAAAATAAATAATAATACAAATCAATCAATAAAACCATGAAATAAATAAAACAAAAATACAAATCTATGTTCTTTCCTGACCTAATGTTAGATTATTTTTCCTACCCCAGTTTCACTCAATAATTTAAACAGTGCCTTTCTGGTAGCTCTTACTCCCTCTCCTTTTGTTCCCAAAACACCAACCACACTCCATTCCCCCTCTGCCTCTAAAACTGTAGCCTTTAATTGTTCTCTGTCAGCTTTATAGATGTCACAATGCAACAAGATATGTTCCACATCTTCTTTTACTGCACAGTTCCCACACTTGTTACTGTCACTTTTCCCCATGATATACAGCGTACTATTCAAAGCCGTGTGATTTATTCTGAGTCTAGCCATCATGATTTCCTCCCTCCCGTTTCTTTCTTTATGACTATGAATTGTAATTGTACTTTGTACTTTGTGATAGTCCTTGCCTTTCTGGTATTTCTCCCACCTTTTCTGGCAGATCTCCATCCCTTTTTTCTCAATGACTGCTTTCCTTCTCCAAGTTGAACTGGTCATGTTATCTGCTTTTGTAGTGCACATTTTGCTAATTTATCACACTCGTTCCCTTTCACCCCGTCATGTGCAGGCACCCAGCAGAACTGCAGATCTATACCACCTCTGTGCAGTCTTAACAGGCTATGATTCAGTTCTATGAGAATGTCTTCTCTGGCAGTTGTTGTTGATAGTATGCTTTGTAATATGGAAAATGAATCTGTACATATATCCACCCTATCTGGTCTGACCTCTTCAACCCACTGCAATCCTATTATTACAGCAAGCATGTCTGCTGTTTACACTGATAATTGATCAGACGCTCTTTTTAAAAGAGATGTTTTAAAGTCTGGGATGTATATGCCAACTCCAACACACTCTTCCTTGTTCTTAGAACCATGTGTATAAAGGTGTAGGTAATTGTAGTACTTTTCGTTCAGATACATACTTGTTTTAATTCCCAATTCATTTATTTTCCACTCTTTTTTCCTTTCTACAATACTCATATCTATTTTAGCTTCTGGGGAAAGCCATGGGGGAACACTGCTAAATGGGGTTGCTTTGGCAAACGTGATATTCTCCATCCATATGCCCTCGTTCTCTCCTTACTCGTCCAGCCAAACCCACGTCCCTGGAATTTTGCATATTCCCAGCAATCCTGTAATATTCTATTTGAAATATTTTCTTCTCCACTTCCTTGTAGTCTGACCCAGTATGACAGAGCAAGTTTCTCTCTTCTGATCTCCAGAGGTGTCTCTCCTGCTTCTATCAGAACTGCATTGATAGGGGATGACTTTATCTCTCCAATACACAGCCTCAATGCTTTATATTGTATTCTATCAAAAAGCGATGTTTTTGCTGCTGCTCCATAGACTATACAACCATAGTCTATTGTGGACCTCATAATTGATCTGTAAATGTCTATTAATGCTTGTTTGTCTGCACCCCAGTTGCATCCAGCTACAGCTCACAATAAATGTAATACTTTTTAGCATTTTGTTTCCACTTGATTAATATGCATTTTCCATGTATATTTGCTATCAAACCACATTTCTAGGTATTTGAACCAAAGACTGTATATATAAAGATTTGAACTCATTCACCTTTGTCATTGGACTATCATAGTGTTAGCTGTTGGCCATCAATCTTACGTTTGTTTGTAAATACCATGTAGCATGCATGACTTGCTTTCTGACATTTTGAATCCCCAGTTATATGACCACCTCTCTACTTTTTTAATCGCTCTAGCTATATTCTCCATTACGTATAGGGCATTTCTTCCCCTCATCCAAATAGCCCCATCATCTGCGTATAGAGCCGATTGGATGCATGTGTCTAAGCATGTAAATATGTCATTAATCATGATGTTAAATAATATTGGACTGACTGCTCTCCCTTGGGGAATACCATTTTCTATTTCAAAAAAATTGGAAATATCTGCTCCAACATTTACTCTAAATGTCCTGTCTGTTAAACAGGTCCTACCCAATTGTGCATTCTCCCTCTAATACCCATTCTACTCAATTTGATCAGTAACCCATCCCTCCACATAGAGTCATACACCTTTTCAATGTCAAAGTACACTATTGCCATTATCTCTTTCATTTTCAATGTTTTTTCCACATCGTTACTCACTCTTACTAATGCATCTATTGTGGACCGCCCTTTACGAAATCCGCTCTGAAAACTACTCAGCAGCCCTTTCTGTTCCAGTACATGTGAGAGCCTATGGACGATGATTTTTTCCATTAAATATACGTTTTCATTCTCTGCTAGTAACTGCTGTTTTTGCTGCCTATGAATATCACTGAGATGCTCCCCACTATGTACTGCTGCAAGTGTCCTTCCTAACATATCTGCTTTCTCTTTATCTGTCACTGCCAGCCTCTCCGCATCAACCAAAGCTGGAATTTTAATGGATTTCCTTTTCTTACTCATCCGCTTAAACATGGACCAGACATCTTCCTAATGTTACTACTCTGCCAATGGTAGAACACAATTCTCTACATGTTCTTTTTTTTGTATATTTTATTGTCCTTCGAGCAGCTGCCCTTTTCCTTTGAAACTCTAGAACATTATTTTGAGTCATGTTTTTCTTTAATTCTCTAAATGCATTATTTCGCTCTTTAATAGCCCTGCTGCATTCAATGTTTATCAATCAATCAATGTTTATTTATATAGCCCAATATCACAAATGTTACATTTGTCTCAGTGGTCTTCACAGTGTGTACAGAATATCAGTATGACAATACGACACCCTCTGTCCTTAGACCCTCACATCGTACAAGGGAAAAACTTCCAAAGAAAACCCAGTTTAAAGGGAAAAATGGGAGAAACCTCAGGGAGAGCAACAGAGGAGGGATCCCTCTCCCGGGACGGACAGACGTGCAATAGATGCCGTGTGTAAATTGAAAAGATAATACATTTGCAACATAGGTAGTCCAAATGTTTGGAAATGCATGTGTGTATAATAGGAAGATGAATCCACGAGGATATCCATCCAGGACCGATGATCCAGGACCACAGCCACGACTCAAGATCCAGCGCTCGCGATCCAGGACACAAGACCGCAGGATCATCCATGACTCCGGATCCCAGCGTATATAGACACCAAAAGGAAAGACATTTGGGGAAGCTGGGTTAATCGGAACATGAGTACACAGGTATAGACAGCGAGAAGGAAGAAGTAAGATGTCCCCCGACAAACTAAGCCTATATCAGCAAAACTAGGGGCTGAATCTAATCAGCCCTAACTATAAGCTTTATCAAAAAGGAAGGTCTTAAGCGCACTCTTAAAAACGGATAGGGTGTCTGCCGCCCGAACACAAACTGGAAGCTGATTCCACAAATGTGGAGCTTGATAAGAAAAGGCTCTGGCTCCCATTGTACTTTTAGAGACTCTAGGAACAACCAACAACCCTGCATTCTTGGAACGCAATGCCCTAGTAGGACGGTAGGGTATAATGAGTTCTTTAAGGTAAGATGGCGCCTGCCCATTAAGGGCTTTGTAGGCGAGAAGAAGAATTTTAAATTCTATCCTGTGTTCTATAGGGAGCCAGTGTAAGGCAGCCAGAACAGGAGTAATGTGGTCCCTTTTCCTAACTCTGGTTAGTACACGAGCCGCAGCATTTTGAATAAGCTGAAGCGACTTGATTGACTTCTTGGTACTCCCTGATAATAAAGAGTTACAATAATCCAGCCTAGAAGTAACAAATGCATGGACTAGTTTCTCTGCATCGCTTTGAGGCAAGATATGCCTGATTTTTGCAATGTTACGTAGATGGAAGTAGGCGGTCCTTGAAATTGATTTTATGTGGGCGTTAAAGGATAAATCCTGATCAAATATAACACCAAGATTCCTTATAGTCTCACTGGAGGCCAAATTAATGCCATCCATAGTTAGTATATCTTTAGATAATTTGTTTCGTAGATTCTTCGGGCCAAGTACAATAACTTCAGTTTTGGTCGTGTTTAACATCAAAAAGTGTAAGGTCATCCACGTTTTTAAGTCCTTAAGGCAGTCTTGATTTTTATTTAGATGATTAATTTCATCAGGCTTGATTGATAAATATAGTTGAGTATCATCCGCATAACAATGAAAGTTTACAGAATGATTCCTTATAATATTGCCTCACGGAAGCATATATAATGTGAACAAAATAGGTCCGAGCACTGAGCCCTGTGGCACTCCATGGCTAACTTTGGTTTGCGTTGAAGATTCATCGTTAACACGTACACACTGAGAGTGTTCAGATAGATAGGACCTAAACCAGCCTAAAGCAGTTCCCTGTATGCCAACTAAATGCTCTAGTCTTTGCAATAGGATATCATGGTCGATCGTATCAAATGCAGCACTGAGATCGAGCAAAACAAGAATAGAGACAAGTCCCTTGTCTGAGGCTATTAGAATGTCATTTGTGACTTTAACCATTCCTCATTCCACCATGGCACCACTTTCTTCCTACCCTTGGTTGTTGTTTTGGGTGTACTGTTCTCTGCTGCATTTAGTATATGTTGCGTTATTTAGCTTGTAATGACCTCTATGCTTCCCTCTGATGTTAGCAGGTGTACCGACTCCTCACACCATATCCTACATGTCCTCCAATCAGCTTTAGCAAAGCACCACCTGGTTATTACACCTCTTTCCTGCATATATACATTAGTATTCATTTTAGTAAGCAAACAAATGACATCAGTCATGACATCACTTACCAGTCATAATTTATCTGGGATTTGTAGTCTTTCTAGTTGCATATATTTCAGTTATATTTCAACAGTTTTACGACAAACTGTGACTTTTTTTACATGGAAATGATTGTTTAAGATTGACAAACATCATATGTGTAATTCATGGCACAATTCAAACGGGATCGAAAGATACGTTTTCTCTCCATTGACTTCAATACATAATTTTCCCGAAATAAGGTCCCATGGGTCGGAAGTAGATGGGCGGGACTTTGCCTCTCTATAAAGGTGATCAGGGAGAAACTCATCTCCTCATTGGCTGTGATGTTAAATCATGTGACTGTGATGTAGTTCCTTTATAGCCTAACGCTAGCTTTTCACTTGTGTGAAAGAACAGGTATTGGATGTTCACAACTAAAAAATGTTTATAAATACCATAGGTGTAATCGTTATTAGACATTTTAAAGAGGAAATGTTACATATTATATATTTTAAATAAATAAACTCACCACTGGGAAAGTTGAGGAATATAAATATCTCTGTGAACATCACATTGAACTTTTGTGTAACTTATTAGCATTTTTTTAAGAGATCTCTGTTCAAAGTGATTGTTGGTTATATAACAAGAGTATTTTCCCTGTTTATCTTCCAGGTCCATGAGGGAATATTGTTAACCATCAGGCAGTGCATGCAGCCCCGTAATCCTGCATTTGGTTCGTTTCCTTCAGTTTCTGTCCCTCAAATCTTTGGAAACAGTCAGAAAACGGCTACGGAGAACACGAAGAACCGTTTTAAATGATGACTTTTTTGCTTTAATCACCCCGACTGAATTAATCACACATGACTATGTTTCACTCATGTTCCCCGTAATACCTTCCACTCTGTTATTGCTTAACTTTTATTCATAAAAATAGTCTAAATAAACTGCAGTGAGTAACATTTCCATGAAGATATTCAGAAAATCAATACCAAGAAGCACATGATGAGGTTTTTCAGTGTCTGCCAGGCTGTTGTAGACAAAGTATGCTGCAATAGCACTGAAGGTTATTATTGTTATTCTCACATGTTTTTAATGTATCTAGTTTTACATGCATTTTTGGTTGTTTTTCGTAGTGCACATTTTGCTGGTTGTGTTTGCTGATACCTGACTATATATGGACGGAGACAACATGAAGCTTTCACTCCTGAGGGGACAGACAACAACAAATACCCAACACCTGGGCAGAGATAATACATTTACAATTGTGAATAATGTTTGATATCCTGATGGTTAACCCTTACCCATGTTTGTTTCTTTGATCGGTTGAAACACAGGTTCTTCCTCTCTCTGCATCCTCCTACCACAGGATAAAAAGGTGTAATTGATAGTCATGACCACGTTGGATAGACTGGATGTTATTCTGGAGTTGAGATCTATTCATACATAAATATCTTTGATACTCGGTTCAATTATTGCATTGTATTCTTTAAATGTAATTTATTATTATAATGTGTTGTAGACTAAATATTATTCTGTATTTACCTTCCACCCTTTGGACATTTTTTCACATGTATAACGAGGCGTGTGGTGCAGTGGGGTACTGCGTTGGTGTTTGGATCAGGGTTCAAAACAGGTTCAAACCCCACTACAGTCAGTATGTAGTTGTGTCCTTGAGACAATTCACCCCAAATGGCTCCTTAGGTGATTGTCCACAGCATAGAGTATGACAGTCCCTTTGGATAAAAGCGTCTAACAAGTAACCTGTAATGTAATATCAAAAATTCTTGTTTTATTTTATTCCCTTATCTTATTTAATCATTTATTTTTGTATTTTTATATATTATGTCATTTTTAAACCTCCATGGGTAAGTGAGCACATAATTGACTTACATTTTACCAGCAGACTTTCTCCATTCATCACCTAAATATATATATATCACAAAACATGGTTGCACAGGGAAACTCCCATAGTGCTGATAATACATTTAACGATGTAATATAATATTATGCATTGTAGACTAAAATGTGCTATTCTGTTTTGTTAAACACCAACACCTGTGGGCTGAGAAATTGTAAAACTAAAATTATTTTATGATAAGTTGGTATCAAACACATCTGAGGTGCAACTTTTGCAATAATGAGGGCTCATCCGGGAATTGAACCCGGGACCTCTCGCACCCTAAGCGAGAATCATACCCCTGAACAACAAGCCATGAAAATCAGTCGTTATTAGTTAGTTAGTTATTTAGTCGACTTGAAATGCCACGTCGCATTACTGCTCCCCCTTTAAACCAACGCCCGAAGAGAGAACCAAGATGTAAGATATGATTAAATGGATATCAGTAAGTATGAGTTACCCATATATATTTATGTAGCATTGTTGAGATTTTCATTGCCATATCTACACTGTAGCTATAAGACAATAACGCCTCTTGAACCCTCGAGTATCTATACCAGGGGTGTCCAAACTATGGCTCGGGGGCCATTTTGAATCGGCCCTCAGTAAATTAAAAAAGTATAATGCAGTACGGCCCACAGATAGGGTGACCAGATGTCCCGCTTTGCGCGGGACTGCACAGCATTTTCACGACTTTTGGTGTGTCCCACAAATTGAGACGATGTCCCGCATATTTCATTTTGATTGGCTAAAACGCTTTTCTTTAAAATCAGATTCATCCAATGGCTGTTGAGAAAGCAGGGAAGGCTATCATCAGGGGGCTGTGTTTGCTGTCAATCAAACTGTAACACACGGCGGGTGCTGGTCAAGTGTTAACCAATGACAGTAACTCACTCACACACACCTCCCCCACCCCGTCAAACAACAACAACGAACGCAGGCAACGCAGCAGGTTATGGAAAATGGAGGAAACTGAAACTACAGCTAAGAAGAAAAGAAGATACACATACAACAGAGACTGGAAAGACACTTACCCGTGGGTGCAGCCAGTGCAGGGCGACTCTCAGAGAGTTATTTGCAATCTTTGCAAGAGTAATTTTTAAATTTCACATGGCGGTGAATACGACGTCAAAAGACACAGAGAATGCAATTCTCACAAGAAACGTGTCGCTCAAAAAGAGACATCCCACCCTATGGAGACATTCCTCCTCAAACCAAAAAATGATGGTCACTCAGAAAAGGTAACAGCAGCAGAAATAGCCAGTGTTTACCACACAGTGCAACACTCCCATTCATACCGGTCACATGACTGGTGACAAGCTAGCGCCGACCATTTTTCCAGACTCTGAGATAGAAAAGAAAATGTCATGAGTTTGTACAAAAGCAGTCAAAGACACCAGTGGTTCTAGGTGACAAAATAGTCCACACACTGTGTGGGGGGGCCCACCTTCTGTTGCTGTGATGGACAAAACTGAAAGCTATTTTATTGTATGTATTATTATGTTTCTGTTCCCTCCTGGCCAGTGTTGGTTTTATGTTATCTATTAATTTATGTTGTGCCTACTTGTACAGGTAATACACTAGTTGAATTAAGAAGATGCATTTCTAAACACTTGAAGTGAATAATGCCTGCTGCCTTGGTTAGCCTTAGTTCACTTTTCTTTATTAAAAAACTGCATTTTGACTTCACTTTCTGCTCTGTTGTTATATATTTGTTACGTTTTTTTTTCCGGGGGTTGCTGTTGAGAGGGTGTCCCACATTGTCCCACACAACCATACTCCTTGTCCCACATTTGGTTTGTTGGGATCTGGTCACCCTACCCACAGATGAAACTTGTGCTAGTCTTGTATTGTACTTCTTAACCCTTATGTTGTGTTCGGGTTCTCCTGTGACCCGTTTCAAGTTAAAATTATATAATAACTACGCTCTAGTTTTTTTAATCTGAACAAGGCTTCATGGTATCCTCCACAACAGCTATATAAACACGACAATACTGATTTTGACAATTCTAGCCAAGTCTGAAGGTCTCTAAAAAATGTGGTGTTCGGTTTGGCAGAATTGTTTTGGGTGACTCGAGGTCAAATTTGGCCCAATCAAGATTCATCTTTGACTTTAGATAAAGCCCAGCCCCACCGCCTTCATACACTGTACACAGCAAATTATGTAGTGTGAAATAGTGTTAATGTTTCAGTGTCAATTATTTCGAGTTGATAAGTGTTGATTTGGGTGTTCTTTTAGACTTAAAGTGCTGACAAAGCTATAAGGCCGGTGTTATTTAAGGGAGTTGATTGCATGCACTCTAGTTGGAGTTAATTACACTTCCGGTTTTAGTGCGCCTTTTTTCTTTATCTCATGGCGGAGAACAACCTGTGTCTGGAAGGGGAGCCTACATTATTTCAAAAAGGTGTTAAGACCCTGGGTCGTTATGTTGTTTGTGTGCAGGTATGTTCTTCCTCCTCCTGTGTCTGTGGCTGCGTATGAGTGAAAAGGTGGTGACCGGTAGCTGATTCAACCAACCTGATCTCACCAGAATGCGTGACTCCACCACGACTCCTTAACACCGCATTGCGTGGTGGACTCACAAACTTTGTTACATTTACTTGTCTGCACCACGCAAACAACCCCAATGTAAAGTGAATGAGGCTCCTTTGTCGTGGTGCACACACGCATTTCTACAACGTCCCGCAGTGAGCTTTTATTCTATACAACGTTTTTAAAATCTACTATAGCTTGTAGTAACTCACGGGAGGCTTCTTTTATTTTATTTGTATTCATAATAATTTTTATTTTTCGACAGAATGCATTATGGTGCATTAGTTACGAATTTTTGTTCTCAACAAACAGTGTGTAATACAACTGTGATTTGTATTAAATTAGTTTGTTTTTAAGGAAGGCCAGAGCTTCAGCTGTGTCAAATATATTGTTCCCTTTAGTTAACGTTTTTTAAAAGAACATTATATTCCGATTTGATAATGTCCCCTTTATTGTATTACGGAGAGCAATGTGAGCGTCCATTCCCATTGGATAACGCAGGATTTTACACCCGGAAGTAAGTATTCTCTGTCCAACACACTCTCACTCCCTAAGCGTCCAATAGCAACGTTTGGTCAGTGTCCGTGGCAAATAGCTTTCAACTGATTGCAATGTATTTCCATCTGCGTCGGGATTTGATGCTCATGGAAGCACGGCATTCGTTTATGCCGGCTGCCCTTAAAGGCAATGTGAGCATCCATTCTCATTGGATAACGGAGAATTTTACACCCGGAAGTAAGTACTTCTCTTACTGTCGATTGATTTTACAGTGATATCTGCACTACTCATCGACTAAAAAACACCAGATTATCCTTGTTAATTACACAACATTGATTGGTTTAAATTGTGTGCAATGCTTTTGTATTTTTCCCCTTCGATTCGGAGAAACAAATAAGTTTTCTGAGTAAAGGATGGCAGAAGACACTACACTACCCAGAATCCCCAGCTATCGTTTGGCCTACACCATGTGCTCTGTTTGACAAACCCCGTTTTTTTGACCATTCATTCCGATGGCTGGCATCTATGTCACGATCTTCAAATTTCTCCCTGCAGAAAAAGAAAACATGGCCGAAATTCGTTTTATTCTCGGTAGAAAATGCCTATTTTAAAGTTAGTTTGGCCATTAAAATGCGTTTTGATGTCATTTGATGTGATAAATATGAGTTGTTATTTCAGATTATGTGTGCAGTGGATGTACATGATCTTTAGTTTGGTAGTTATTACGAAGATTACTTCAGGAAATCGTGACGTTTTCATTGTTACAAAGGTGGTTGCTAGGGACGCTGCTATCGATATTATTTCTGTTATGTTGTGTAACTGTTTAATGGTGTTATCTTTATTGCTATCCCCTTCCCCGTCAATGTATAGTGTTGGTCCACAGCCTAAACATATTAGTTTAACAAAATCCGCATCTAAAGATAGCCTACGTTATTTCCCCCCTGTGCAATTCCAGTCTCACATCTCACAGCACATCGTCATTAACAAATACCGGAAACAGACCGAAAACATTTTATAATAATAATAATACTTTATTCCGAGTGTGCTTGCTTTTCTCTTTGAAAGTCATCACATAACGGCATTGTAATACACGGTTCGGCTGCATTACATATTACATATCTGCCGTAGTTCTGTATTTATAGAGCCCCGATGAGAAGACCTCTAGACAAACATGAGGAACTGAAAACGTGACGTGGATCATAAATATATCAGCCATTAAACAACATCTTACATTTCTTTTCACACAATACGGCTCCTTGCAGTATCAACACTAATTCGGCTCACTTTTATATTTGATCCAATTGGTAGATAGGCTGTATTTACACCATAAAGGTGCACACCTGATATAAAGGGACACCTAGTGGTTTAAGCATGTTATTGAATTTCATTATTTTTATTATTAGATATTAATACGATCCTTATAAAGTATATTCATTACTCGTTATTCTCTACTAATAGTTAATTAAAGACTGTATATAATGAATATTTTGCACATCCCGTTCAAGATTTCAAGATTTTCTAAGGTTTATTGACATATCATATAGGCCTACACAACTATGGTGTAGTTCTGCACTGAATGAAAAACTTGGGTTGAAGGTTCCTCAATAGTGTATTACAAGACATCTATCAATATGTGTGCATATATACCTCCAGCAATGTTAACTATGTTGAAGCACTTAGTTGAACTGATATTATACATAATGTATTATACTCTTATAAGATGTATGTAGATATTTCATCTCCGGCCTTGTCAGGTATTGAACAATCAATAAAAAAGAACACAGAATTGTTAAATATAAAACACAGAATTTGTGTGATTATACGAAATGATTTACAAATAAACACCACTGCATTACAACTGTTACACATGCTGATGTAACGCAAATGTTCCAACTTGGGATCAATAAAGTATATCTTATCTTAAGCTGATCGATGGCTACTGCCATATTTGCAAAATTTGCCTCTGAAACTTGACAAGTGCATGTTTCAGGCTTATCAATTAATGTAATGTAATGTTATCAATGAACAAGAGGAGGGGTCACAAACATAAGACCAGCTGTTAAATAACGCTCTTCTGACCTTAGCTGGCATGTGTATATATATATTAATGCTACCCATTATGGGCACAAGCAATTTTCACCCATTTATTAATTATATGTTAAATGTGAGTGTTTCCTGTCCCCTAAACCTCCAGGGATGTACACAGTTCAATACTGGCAACTTCTTATTATGGGAAATACGAAAACGTCTTTTAAAACTACAACTCCCAGTAGAGACGTGCCATATAGAGAACATGTTGCGAAACAGAATAGCCAGCATGTGTAGTTCTGGGGACGGGGTGGGGGAGGGGGGGACGCGGTGGACCCGTTCAAATCCAGTTTTGAACAGTCTGCCGTGGTTCCATCCCATTTCAAGTGCTGTTCGAGGCTTGGTAACCCTCGGAGCACCCTCTCCAATCACAGAGCTTGAGGACTATCACAGGGTTTGTCAAACAGAGCACATGGTGTAGTCCAAACGATAGCTGGGGATAGTGTAGTGTCTTCTGCCATCCTTTACTCCGAAAAAAAGATTTGTTTCTCCGAATCGAAGGGGAAAAATACAAAAGCATTGCACACAATTTAAACCAATCAATGTTGTGTAATTAACAAGGATAATCTGGTGTTTTTTAGTCGATGAGTAGTGCAGATATCACTGTAAAATCAATCGTCAGTAAGGGGAATACTTACTTCCGGGTGTACAATTCTCCGTTATCCAATGAGAATGGACGCTCTCATTGCCTTTAAGGGCAGTCGACACAAACGAATGCCGTGCTTCCATGAGCGTCCATAGAAGCATATGGACATCCCGGAAAGCTGAAAATGGACGCTAAGGGCCCTCCCCTTGCGTTGAAAATTGACTCTAAGGCCCCCCCCCTTGCGTTAGAAAAAGCCGGCAGGGGACTTGACGTAACGTCAACATAGGCCGACCTGGGAGTGAGGATGTGTTGGTCACAGTATCACCTCAAAATACAAGATACGAAACATTTCAACCATGCAACAAAATATAAATAGTCCTACAAATACTTTTATTTTATTTCCTTCTTATTTTTGTCTCAGCTCAAGGGAGCCAGAGCAGAGGGCTTAAAGGGCCGCGGGTTGCCGACCCCTGACCTAGGGAGACGGGAGGATATTTAACTGCAGCCGTGCAGTTCCTCGGCCGCTCTCACTGACTCCACTTCTCCTACTCCCAACGCAACGCTTTTTGATATTTTGTTCTGTGGTGCTGTGAGCGCAGCTTGGTATCGTTTTGTCCTTCTCCTCTGGCTGCTGGCCAGTGTCACTTTACCTGTCTTTGCAAGACAGATTTACGTTTTCAGGAGTGCAAACCTTTTTGTTTTCTTTTCCCTTTTGGATTGATCGTTTTCTCCTGTTTAAGTTAGTGTAGGTAAGAAGCCTGTATATTTATTTTCTCGGTGAGGTAAGATTTTGAGTTGTAAGGTTTGTTTATTTTTTGTTGGTTTTGCTACTCCTGTTTGTGTATATTTTTGGTAAATACATTTACCAAACGCTTTCTCTGACTCGGTGTCTGTGTTCTTGGGAGTGGGGAGAGTGCAAATTCTGCTGCGCCTCGGTAAAATAATGCCCCTAGACCTGGGCGTAACAAAGGTAAGGACCATGTATATTCAATCATTTATGCTGATCATTTTTTAATTAAAAGTATGTGTAAACATCACATAGGTTGTGACTCAAAAGTGTCAAGGCTGGTGTGGAGGCTTTGCTGGTATGACTCTCACTAGTATTACATTGTGTGACCGGACGTCACATCTCCTCCCTCTGTAACGCTACTTGGCACCATGCCAGCGCACCTGCTATTTTGCGCACCTGCTATTTAAGTGGAGGAGACATCTGCTCCCTCCCCCTCCGCTTCTCCTTTGTGGCCACGTGGATTGTTTGGCGTGGCAGCTCGCACATCACACTCTCTACCAGACAGGTAAAACATCTTGCATTTCTGTCATTTATTCATGGGCACGAGCGACAGCCGGCTTGACACTACTCTGTTTTAGCGCAGCTGACGCCCGGTGCGTTTGAGGAGGATTGGCTCCTCCGGAGGTTCCCGGTCTCGCAGTGCTGCAACTATTGGTGAGTTGCTGTTGTCTGCCGTATTCTCACCTTCAGCTTGGTTTCTCTGGTGTACTGACTGCTATTCATGTCAGTAGGATTTGGCCGTGGGATTGTTGGGTCTCTCTCTCCCTTCCCTGTGGGCTCTGTGGCTGCAACTGGCCGCACAGGCTGGTATGTATGAATTTCCCCATGGATAACTTTTAATTCAATAAACTTAAAGGGGACCTATCATGCAAAATGCACCTTTGTACGTCCTTTATACATGAATGTGTCCCCGGTGTTCCAGGGAACTCACCAAGTGTCAGAAAACACAACCCTCTCTATTTTCCTCCTTTGCCAAATCTCTAAAAAAGAGGCTGCAACGGATCTGAAAAAAACGTATCCAGATTTCAACACTTTTCTACGTCACAAAGAGGTGCTCCGCTTATTGGTCAACTCTCCACCTATCATGGGAATGAGCCACGGCCACGTGCATTGCCAAACCTCTCATTCGCATATAGGCTATCGGCAGGCTAAATAATCAACCCCAGTCACATCTGTGTTTTTGCCTGCTCTTGCCAGGATGTCTAAGCCAGTTAAACGTTGTGCTGTTGTTGGCTGCAAGACTCAGGACAGGGGACTGCATGCAATGCCATCAGTGGAAAAAGAAAATAATCTGTGGCTAGACTTCATTTTCAAGGGACATGTGCCAGAAGACACCGGCAGATTTCTGTTTGTGTGTTCCAAACATTTTACCACGGACATGTTTATTAACTTCTCTCAAGTCCAACACGAATATGCCTCCAAAGTAACGCTAAACCCGGGATCAATACCAACCATCCGGGACCAGGCAAGTGAGGACACATCCAATTTTGAAGCTGTAAGTTTTTATTTAGCGGTGTTTTTCCTGATAAAGCTATCTCTAGCTTGTAGCATGTAGCATGTAGCTTCGCCGCATCAATATCACCTCACACCCAAATAGTAATCTGTTAGGTGTTTATATGTTTTTGTAACATTTTATTTTATTTTGTACGCTCCGCAGTCTTTGCTTTGTCTTTTATTTTTATTATCAGGCATTTGCTAACATTTTCAGACATACTGCCGTAATGGCGATCTGTGTGAAGGCTGTAAAGCCACGCCTTAGCCGATAATACAAGTATTTATTCTCCTATTTATTAGTATCCTCTAAAATCATATTGAGTAAGTTATAGTAACAAACGTAATCTTCTGTAGGTAAGTGCCGTTTTTTCCAGCGTTATATGTAAAAGCTTTTGTGATTGTAGTCTGTAAGAACGATCAGATATCATCGATCTGTATGCTAAGCTACGCTACGCTAATGAGACATGCCGTTTTTTCCAGCGTTATATGTAAAAGCTTTTGTGATTGTAGTCTGTAAGAACGATCAGATATCATCGATCTGTATGCTAAGCTACGCTACGCTAATGAGACATGCCGTTTTTTCCAGCGTTATATGTAAAAGCTTTTGTGATTGTAGTCTGTAAGAACGATCAGATATCATCGATCTGTAAGCCTAAACTACGCTAATGAGACATGCCGGTTTTTGCAGCGTTATATGTAAAAGCTTTTGTGTGTTTACTTGTTTGCGCACATGAATATAAATGGGGGTGTGTTAGGATACAACACTGTGTGTATGTATGCGAGGGGACACACACACCACGAGTAAAACTGAGCTAAAGCCCCGTTGGTCTGTTGTTGTTGACAAGGCCTTACCTCTAGCAACAGGCTAATTAGTGGCTAGCACTCATTACAGCCAGTCTACTGAGCTCAGCCCCTCTCCAACACATCACCTGTATTGAGTCAGAAACACAGCATGCACGTTTCGGTTCAAAACTAACTCAGATTGGAAAAGGCTAAGCAAAGAGCTTTGCTAAATAGAGAGTTTTAGCCCCATCTTTTTGGATTTCAGACTATATTTATCCAAATAGTATTTTCTCATCCTGAATACTAAGTTGAGATGATTTTGTTCTAACTATGTGTTCTTCTTTACAGGCCATCACCTCACATACTTACTAATTAGTGACAATTTGTACGTCCTTTGCTATTATTTACATTTTTTTTTATCATGGCGGAAATGAAAGACTGTACCTGGCAGCCCTGCACTACAATGAAAACGCTGAGCGTGCACAAGCCACTACATCCACTGGAAACCCTCTGTATAAACTGCAGTTCCCAAAGGCCAGGAAGGGAGAATGCAGAGCAAAACCAGTAAAGACTGACCCCACATTCCGTAAGTGTTTAAAATATTTATTATACAACTATTTCCAAATATAAAATAAATAAAAATCAGAAAGAACTTTCAGTTTTTTACATGCATCTACTAATCTAAACCACATTTTTTGTTGTGCTTTTTTTACCATTGCACAGGCTACGTGGCCAACTTGATGGACCTCATCTTCGACCAAGTCTTTGTGGACCCTGCACCATTATGAGCGACCTGACAGGGAGGAGGTCATCGCCGGGTATGCTATACGGTTCAATTTGGCTGCTGTCTGAACCCAACATCGACATTTCACGGATCAGGAAACTCCCTGCGTATCCTGAGGACAACACAGGCCGGAAACACCACTCTGATCCTGCGTCCAAGGAAGCCCCAGCACTAGCTCACAAAGCTTCTGTAAACATATTTTGTGTCATTTATACAAAATACAAGTAGGCTACATTTAGTTTTTTTTATGGGTTTTTTTAACCGGTGATTTTGACAATAAAGTTCCGAGTTGATATCAAAATGTGTTGTGATTATTCATGTTTGGATGGGTAAAGAATATTCTGATTTCAAAAGCATAAGGTTGTGTGTGTGTGTGGACCTTTTTGTCGTACACATGGGTGTGTTATGCCATTGCTGTGTAGTATATAATATAATAGTACATGTACAATGACAGAATGAAAGATTGCATAAAGCCATATACACCAGTATTTATTTCCATGAACAATATTAGCATTCGTTTTACAATTTCAGTCAAAACAAACAAACAAACCACTCACTGCTCTATTTGCCTCAACTGTAGTCCACCATGTTCAGCTCTGTAAATATGCAACGCATTCTGCAGGGAGAACGCATTTAGGCACACAGGCTCCAATCCAGGATGGTCCACCATACAGGTTACAGAGTCCTCAAGTTACTGCATTCGTCTTGACACCTAGTGTGATAAACATATATTGACTGACATGTGAAAAATGTATTCTCTAAACGGACAACTTAGTAAAGCTATCAAAAATGTTACCTGTGGTATTTCCATGCAGAACACATTCTCCGGTTCAGAAGGCATTGTGGCGCAATTTGCACAAAGAAGTCAATAACTGAGCTTTTAAAAACACATGAAACTACACACATTGCTGACAACTGAGGTGTTGTTGGAGTTATACTTTTTATCACCCTAAGTTATTCAACTTTCCAACGGTTGTTGCACGATGTTGGAAGAAAAGGACTGTAAACTATTAATAAACGCAATGAGGCCATTGTATATATGCTGAAAATATGAATGTCTCCCTTTATAAATATATATATATATTAGGGCTGTCAAGTTAACGCGTTAATAACACGTTAACGCAAACAAAAATGAACACCACTAATTATTTTAACGCGATTAACGCATGTGTATTTTTTTTCCTCGGCCGCCCCGTAGTTTCAGAGCGCATCAAGTTTAAAATACCATCTGCTGACAGCCCCGCTCCTGCCGACCGCTTGTGGCAGACCACACTTCCACGCTCACCGGCAGGCACCGACTGGCCATCGGGAGGACCGGGAGGGTGTGTGTAATGTGGCCCGAGCGAGCGAGAGAGAGACCTTACGTGCATTGGTGTTGTTGTTAGCATCTGGTGCTAGCTAGCTGCGCTAACGGATATAAGGAGCTGTTTAAATGAAAACAGAGGAGCGACATTTCGCCACAACTGCACCGAGCACTTGACTTGATGCAGGAAGCAGACAGCGGGACATTGTACGAGAAGTCAGCACACTCATGATTGCAGCAACATGATTGCAGCAACATGATTGCAGCGTCCAGGCAGCTCCCGTTCGAGCATATGCCTTGAGTTGCACAAAGCTCCAACGATCCAACACACACACACACACACACACACACACACACACACACACACACACACACACACACACACACACAGCTGCTGCTCAGAATTTTCAAAGACGGGCTTGGAATAGAGCGAAAATGAGCGAAACGAGGCATGTCTAAAAAATGATCTGTTTGGTATTTTGAAAAATGAAATGTATAAATATTAGGGCTGTCAAGTTAACGCGTTAATAACGCGTTAACGCAAAAAAAAATTAACGCCACTAATTATTTTAACGCGATTAACGCATGTGTATTTTTTTTCCTCGGCCGCCCCGTAGTTTCAGAGCGCATCGAGTTTAAAATACCATCTACAAGCTGATGCTGCTGACAGCCCAGCTCCTGCCGCCCGCTTGTGGCAGACCACACTTCCACGCTCACCGGCAGGCACCGACTGGCCATCGGGAGGACCGGGAGGGTGTGTGTCTGTGTGGCCCGAGCGAGCGAGAGAGAGACCTTACGTGCATTACCGTACCGCAGTGTGAACGCGGCTATTGTTGTTGTTAGCATCTGGTGCTAGCTAGCTGCGCTGTTTAAATGAAAACAGAGGAGCGCTCTATCCACACAACTGCGCCGAGCACTTGACTTGATGCAGGAAGCAGACAGCGGGACATTGTAGGAGAAGTCAGCACACTCATGATTGCAGCAACATGATCACAGCGTCCAGGCAGCTCCCGTTCGAGCATATGCCTTGAGTTGCACATAGCTCCAACGATCACACACACACACACACACACACACACACACACACACACACACACACACACACACACACACACACACACACACACACACACACACACACACACACACCATTTGTATTGTATGAGAGAGGTTCCAGGTTGAATTGAGGCGAATATTTGAGTTGAGTAAAGTTAGAACGATATTGGCAGATTCGGATTTCACGGATCAATAACTCATGAACAAAATGTTATTCAGACACAAATGACGTCTCCTAAGTATCGTGGTAAGGTAGACAACGAACTACAATCACATGTTGATAAAAAAAAAGCCAATATGCGCCGTCCTCAAAACTGGACAAATTACATTGGTCTATATCTGCAGCCGGAAAAGGAATGAGTGCTCAGGGACCGTCTGCAAAGTGCAACTCCGAAAAAAGAGAATACAATAATATTCAATAATATTCACTAGCGACACTATTATACAGTGGAGTGCTACCAAACTCACTACACACATCAATAGTCTCCTGGTGGTTGGACTACAGAAGAGAGTTTGGAAGAATCTGCTTTTGAATAATTTTGGTGAATATTTATAGTGTAAAATCTTCAATACATATGTTATAATCTTCAATAGCGTCACTATTATACAGTATATGTCTCCCAAACTCACTACACACATCAATAGTCTCCTGGTGGTTAGGTCCCCAACACATTATATCATATATTTTGCATTTAAAAGGTCAAATGCTTATTTTTAAAAGCTTGGTTTTACATTTGTATTACCCTCTACTATAAAACATCAATTTTATTTACCCAGGATATTCAAAATGCTAAATAATTAGTCTGATTTTAGCACAAGTAGGCCAAATTGTTGTGTCCCAAATGATGTTTGCTCAACTTCTCTAACAGATATAAACAAAGAAATCAAATTCTACATTTTTGTCACTCTTGTATAACCCTTTTATTAATATTCCTCACCAAATTTATATTGTTGTTAATTCAATTTTCTTGATTTAAGTTTTTTTTAAAGTGTGTGTCCCCTGTTTTAATGTCCCCCCTGTTACTCTGATTTGAATCCCTCTGGACACGCCCCTTTACTATTCTACTATTTGTATGACTCAAGAAGAAGGATACATTTTGAGTGGGAAAATCATCTTCAAGAAGCAGAGTAAGTATGCACTCTTCCTTCAACGATTTTTTAATGTTTTTAACGAACTTAACTATTGCGGTAAAGCAGAACATGTCCACCCTGTTATGCTCATTTCGTGTGGAAACTGATCAAAAAATGTGAATATATCTATCAAATATCTTTCTCTGTTGTCACAAGTGCTAGCTTGATGATCATCACACATGTAGCAATAGCCAAGTTTAGCATAAAATGTCCACCCAGTTACCGTCCACCCTGTTACTATTTTTCACAGTAACAGGGTGGAATTATTTAAACATAATATCCTGAGCTTAACCAAAACATGTTTATTATACTTTAACAAGCCATCATTCAGATTAAATAAAAAAAATTATGTTTTTTATTGTTATTAACCTAGCTGAAGTTAGTTAGTATTTGATCAACTGAAATGTTACTGAATTAAAACTACAAACAAATGTTATTTGTTCCTGTGATGTAATATTACACATTTTAAAATCACAAATGACTATTTTTGCAAACCAAAACAAAAACCCAACTTAGTGTTACATATTTGGCCACAGTTTTTTATTATATGTGCTTCTAAAAAGTTTACTTTTTATCTTTTTATATTGAGAAAAACGATTTCGCTTTGCCTTTCCTCCTTTAGGTTAGAGGAAGTTTGAAAATAATGGGAAGAGTTAAAAAAGGAAAGAGGGCCCAGAGGAAGGACTTCTGGGCAATGGCTGGTGGAATGGAAGCATTGGTCCGAGGACTGAAGAGTGTTCACATTACCAAAAGAGATACAGGACATTCTTCATATATTTGGTCGGAACTCGCTATAATCCTTTTTGGTCATGATGATAAGAAACACTGTCATTGGCTGTGGGTTGTATGGACCAACAATCGAAAAGGATTGAGGGATTTGATCAATAAACGTCAAAAATCATTAGAGCAGAAGGAAGTTCAGGTAATGGAGGAAAATCAAAACAAGAGAGATGTTGGAGGGGAATGTTCTGAAGAGTGTCTTTCAAAGGACTTGCCTCTGAGCATGATTCAGCATAAGGTATCAGATGAGGACACAGAAAATAAAGAAGGAGAAGACAAACAACAAAGGATGTCTTCTCAGAGTGGACTTGAAGATGACCAGTTATCAGATGAGGACATAGACAAGAATGAGGCAGAAGACAAACAACAAAGGATGTCTTCTCAGAGTGGACTTGAAGATGACCAGTTATCAGATGAGGACATAGACAAGAATGAGGCAGAAACTGAAGAACAGAATTTGCAAAGAGGAGCACAAGATGTCAATAAAAACACAGTCACCAAAACACATTGGCGGAAGTTGCCAGTAGTATCTAAAAGGTTCGGAATAACAGTAAATAGAAAGAAATGGCAAAAGATTGTTCCTTTGACGGGTTCAAACAAACTGAGGCAACCGTGGACCGACGTGTTGTACAAGAGTTTCCGAGAGAAAAATCCCTGTTGTACGCTTGCGTTCAAGAGTCACCACATAAAAACTCCCAACAGCAGGAAAATTAAAAGTCCGTACTTAAACATCTGTGCAGTTTGTACATTCCCTTCCTGCAGGGCCAAATTCTTCTTTAAAATCCAAAATCAGCTAGTGGGAGACACCCTTGTTAAAATATATGTGCTGCAAAGAGGGAAAATGGCACACAAAGCAAATGAGACAAAATTCCGACCAGCAGTAAACAGAAGAAGAGGCAGAATTGCAAGAGCCCTGCATAAAGGAGTGAGTCAAGTATTTTACAGTAAACTTAAAAAAACACCTGTTGCTGAACTGATTTCAGGAAACATAAGCCGTAGTCTGAACAAAAATGTTCTCAAAGTGATACGTTCAGAAGTAAGAAGAGGTAAAAGAATCCATGAGGATGTTTTCATGGAGATGTACCTCACACAAATGATCATTAAGGAATGTGACTCAAATTATCGCAGGATGCCTGGGTACATACAGCATTTTCAAGTTGACCCATTTGGAGTACATATGTATTCTGAAACCGGAGTAAACATAGTTGTGCAACACCTGAGAAAGAAGAAACCGCTGACCCTATATCTAGATGCTACAGGTAATGTTGCATCCAAAGTTCCAGGTCAGACCAAAAGAGTGCTTTATTACTGCCTCACTCTTCCTGGAGGTGGTCAGCAAGTACCTCCCCTCCCAGTCTGTGAAATGCTGACAAATGAACACTCCATACCACCAATCACATTCTGGCTAATGCAGTTCCTCCGCAAACTGTCACAGTACACTAAAATAAAAGTACATCAGGTAGAAACAGACTACAGCTGGGCCCTGCTCCAAAGTGTTCTCCTTTCTTTTAACAAAGAGAGCATTGTCAGTTACTTGGACAGGGCTTTCGCTATCTGTTCAAAGCTGAAGTCATGGAAGGAAATCCAAATGTTGACAGTGCTTCACATTTGCTCTGCACACGTTCTGAAAGCTGTAGCTCAGTCAATTGGGAGAAGAACTGCAGACAAGGGTTTGAAGGAATTTGCAACATTTGCATTTGCGAGGTTGCAAAATGCTACTTCAATGACCACAGCACTACACATCTTCCGCTCACTGTGCACTGTGTTGATTGGAAAGCACAATTCCAAAACTGTCCTGATCCATCTGAAAGCCATGAAGGACTTCATAAAAGAATGCAGTATCCCCGACATGGAAGAGGGGGACAAGTTAGGAGACAGTCCCTTAACTCAGGAGGAAGATGATGAAGAAAGAAGAAATGCCCACACAATTGTTGGCAGATCTCCCTTCACATATGAGTTTTGGAAGGTCATGGAGGAGGTACAGGGAGAGCTTGAAAAAGAGGAGGTCGAAACCCCACAGGATGAAAATCCATACTTTTGCCCTGGTATTGTTGATGTCCTTTTTGACAACTATCTAGGGATTTTTCCCCTTTGGAGTGGGCTGCTGTTGGGGAATTTGAAAAGATATGCAACTGACACAGAGGAAGACACATTTGGCCAAAGTAAAACAAGGGACACAAACTGCCATGTGGAGAGATGGTTTGGAATAGTCAAACATTCTATTCTAAAAAAGCAGAGACGACTGAGACCAGCGACATTCATCAGAAAGATGTATGGCTCTCTCCAGGGGAGGTACAGAGAACACATAATGGCACATCACTTATCTGAGCAGTTACTCCTCAAAACTTTGCTACCAAAAGACATCAGTCAATCGAAGGAAGGTTGGGCAAAGAGAGATGGAGCAAAGCCTCACACTTCCAGCTCCAAATATTACACCACTCCAGACATTCTTCCAGTTCCAAAAAGAGCTAAGTTAACTCTGAACACTGGTGAAGATATTCAGAGCAGCACAGATGTGGAGAACAGCAGCAACCCCACAAGTGAAGGGTCCAAGCCTGCAACAGAGGTATTGTTTTGCTATATTAAAATGTATGCTTTAAAAAGAGTAACAAAGTAAGCAATTCTTCGAGCTATAAAAACAACATTAAGAATGCATTAAAAACGTTTTAGCATGAGGCAATCTTTCTGTCATAGAAAACGTAGAAAATCGAAATGCCGAAATCTCGAATGCTGTACGAAGTTATTATGATACCATTGTTCATTTCATTTTAGGTTGATGCCCTTTGGACATGCAAACCAACTGAAGTTGTTGTGGCTGTTGTAAGACATGCTGAAGAGAAGCATAATTTCACCCTGAGGCACAGAGAATTTCAGAGTTTGAGACCTGACGAACTCATCATAGGCGAGGCAAGTATTTATTAAAACTTATGCTGTACCGGACTGCTCATCTCACGTAAGCCATATGTTAATGATTCAATTGTTGACAAAAAGTATGTAAAAAAAAATGTCATTTGTGCTACACAAAATGATATCCAAGTAAATTGTTAGGCCAGTCCACCTGGAGTGTGACTTTAAATAGACCAGTTTTAATTTATCCATTCTAAAATGATCTGACAATGATGTGATTAAAACCGACTTTGGCCTCTATATTAGCTGGCATTTTGTATGACTATTTCCCCTACAATTTATCCAAAAGGTAATGGAATGTTACATTAGAGGCATCCTCAACCTGAAGGATAATGCTGGTCGTCTATATCTCCTGGATCACTACACCATGGGTGTAATCCTACACGGCACCCGAGAGCAGATAGCCAGGCAAGAGCTAAAAAAGGTGAGTGAAACTGATTATTCAAAGTATTTTCATCCCTTTAGTATTGTAGGCTTGAGAAAGGAGACAGATATGTGTCTACAGGCAACTTCCAGCGTTATTATGTGTATGTCGTTTTTGGAGACATTTGTTTTGTTTTTAACCAATACATTTATAATCTAAGCTTCCCTTTTTTTCTTGTTCCTGTTGAGAAAAATAAAAAATGAATACTGTGTAAATTAAATTATTGTTTTGCACCTGTATATTATAGAAAATAACACTTATGTTTACATGTTCCCTAATTTTTTCAGGTGACATTTGATCTCTATGATGGAGCCATTGGATTTGTCAATATAAGAAATGTGCACTGGAAGTTTGTGGTGAGTATACAGCTACTCGTGTAGTCATACTGTAGCTGCTTTTAGAGTTTGCACATTTCAAGTTAATCAACTATTACTTTGAAGATGTATGATTACATTTATTCAAATGCATATAACTAAATATACATTGCTATTAAAACATATTGCAATACATTACTCATATACTGTGACAGAGTTAAGACTAACATGTGTATCTCATGCAGCCCCATTTTGTAAATGCATCTTTGCCTCAGGACTGATATAAAAATGCTTCTTTTAGTTTTAATGTCTTCACGTTCATCTATATCATAGGGAAACCATATAACATGTAGTCCAAAATAAGTACTCATTCAAACATTTCTCATTGGTGGTCGCTACTGCTCCGCTAAAGATTTGAGTCTTCTGACCCCAAATTGTGCAACTTTCTTTCATCTGATATCTTTAATTATTTCAATACTTTTAAGTCTTAATTATACCCATTTAAAATGGGTAGTTATTATTTTAGTATTACTTTTAATAGCTTTTTTAACAGTTGAAGTGATTTTAATAACTGTGGTTTTCATTTTTGAAGTAAAGCTGATACATTATTGTTGCTGCTGACATATTGAAAAAGGTTTGGTTTAATTATACCGTATGCTACTTTTTAAAACAGTACCTCCATGCCCTTTCAAACCACATTTATGTGGTTGATCCTCTGCAAGGGTCAAATGAAGTTGAGGACTCCAGAAAGGCTGCTTACAAATTTGGGTAATATAAAATATATTACAGGAAATACATTGGTTAAACGCACATTTGGTAAAGGCAAAGAGTAAGCGCCAATTACATTTTTTTTCCTCTTGTTCTAGAGAGTATTTCAAGATGCGCCGGAACAGACTGGGAAAAGAGGACTGGGTTAGCATCAAATGGCAGCCTGCAAAAATAACCCACACCTTCCAGAAAGATGCCACCAGTTGTGGAGCCTTTGTCATGCAGGTGATTTAATGCAACATGTTGTGTTCATTAATAATAAAGCATTTTATTTTAAAGGGAAATTCAAAAACACGTCATAACGTCATGTTATTTTACCATCTGTCTAGATGGCCAAGATGACAGTGAAGGAATTTCCCAAAATTCCAAAGACGTTTCACATCAAGTCATCACAACATCTACGAAGAGACATGGCAGAAGAAATTCTCAGAGGATCAGGTATTAGCCAAAAATATGAAATGAATATATGGACGGCTTCCTGTAAATTGAACAGTAATACACCGGTTATTTTTTCAGTTTCAAAGGATGACTTCTGTTCCTTCTGTGGAATTGAGGACCTGCCCACAACTGCTGTTGATGCTGTTTGGGTGAGACTAAATGATGATTTTTTTTTAAACTCCAGAAGATAATCTGAATAATAGATAATATATAGATCATCTGGAGTTAGATTTCAGGAATAACATAAAAGTAATGACATTTTGTATATTTGTATGCATTACAGGTTTCCTTTTGTTTTTCTTATAATTTGTTAAAGTTTTAGCACAGTACAGATAAACCTGAATAACAACAAATATTTATATATACTGTATATAAAAAAAGTATAATCTCTTTAAAATATAAATGAATATGCCTGCTTTACAAGTGTCCTACAATTTACATTTTCTTAATATCTTTGTTGTATTTGTCCCCATGTAGATTCAGTGTGAAACTTGTGGGAGATGGTTTCACACGCAGTGCCTCGGAATGCCTGCTGCACGAATACCCAAAAAGAATACCCCGTGGTATTGTGTTTTGTGTATCCTCACAAACTAAAGAGGCTAGAGGTGAGTTTGTGTAACTTTTACCAGAGGTACCAGGATTTGGGGAGGTAAGGCTTGTAGTTTGAACTACTACCACAGTAGAAGTAGTGCGCTTACAAACGGCATGTGGGGGGAAATCCAGCCCAGCCAGTGATTTGAAATAGGCTAAATGAAAGCTGAATTTTGAACAAAACAAATAAAAATCCAGAAAAAAGCTTTGCTAAAGATTTTGGGCAACTGAAGTAATGATTAATATGTTACGGTGTGTGAAGCAGGTAGGACCCAAATGCAGATTAACGTGAAAATTCCTTTATTTCAAGGCTAGGGATATAAACAAAGACAAAACAGAACACTGACCGACGAACTAGTCATGACACAAGACAAAACGACAAAGACAGACAGAAAAACCAGAACTTAAATACACACAAGACTAATCACACAAACAAGACACAGGTGAGGAGGGAGGAGAAAACACAGGGGCACCAGGTGAACACAATCGGGTAATCAGACACACCAGGGAAACTAACGACAGGGAACCACAGATAGATCTAAATAGGACAAAACACAACGCAGCCAGAAAACCAAAGACAGATCTAGACAAGACAAAACACCATAAAGACAGATCGTGACATAATAATCACCTGTCCATAGTTTTAACTTGTTATATTCTTAATTAAGATGTTAAATATATTTTCAATTACAGATTAAAGTAGTCACAGATGTTCATGATGTTTTCCATGTCTGACATTAGATTGTGGATTTGTTCATTAATATTGTACAGTAAGATAGGTGAAAAGCCTGACATTTTTTATTTTTCAATGTTAACTTTATTTTGTCTGTTCCATCATTCACCAGTAGTTTTCCATTCACCTGTCTCACCTGTTAACCACACCCACGTTTTTGCTCACTGTCTTTCTCTTCTGCACCCATTAGCTTTACTACCAGTATTTAAACCCTCACCAGACACACACCCGTTGCCAGATCGTACTTTGCCTTCATGCTAGTCTTTCACGCGTGTGTTACTAGATTGCCTACCCTGTTCCGACCCTGCCTGTCCCCGACCTGCCTGCTCTGCCTGATCCCTGATCCTGCCTGTACCTCCGTTGACCGCCTCGCCTGCTCCCTGACCCTCTGCCCGCTGTCCTCTGGTTCGTTTGCCTGCCCATCATCCGGCTGATACTGTTCTGTTATCCCTCTGCTCTGGTATTATTACAAATAAAGTTCATTACCAATACTCCTTGGTTTGGTTTCTCGAGTGTTGCATTTGGGTCGTTCATAAGATTGTGACCATTTTACTGTTTCATAGCTAATGAAAAAGTTGTTTCATGTCTTAATTTATATATAACATACTGTAGCCTATATACAATGTGTAACATTGTATATACAGTATGTTATAATACATTATATATCTTCCCCAAAATTATTCCAAAGCAGATTCTTCCAAACTCTCTGCTGTAGTCCAACCACCAGGAGACTATTGATGTGTGTAGTGAGTTTTGGAGACATATACTGTATAATAGTGACGCTATTGAAGATTATACCATATATATGGAAGATTTGACACTATAAATATTCACCAAAATTATTCAAAAGCACATTCTTCCAAACTCTCTGCTGTAGTCCAACCACCAGGAGACTATTGATGTGTGTAGTGAGTTTAGGAGAAATATACTGTATAATAGTGACGCTATTGAAGATTATACCATATTTATTGAAGATTTTACACCATAAATATTCACCAAAATTATTCAAAAGCAAATTCTTCCAAACTCTCTTCTGTAGTCTGACCACCAGGAGACTATTGATGTGTGTAGTGAGTTTGGGAGACATATACTGTATAATAGTGACGTTATTGAATATTATTGTATTTTCTTGTTTTTGCACTTTGCAGACGGTCCCTAAGCACTTGTTTCTTCTCCGGCTGCTGAAAGAGACAAATGTAATGTGTCCAGCTCGGAGGACGGCGCATATTGTTTTTTTTTATCAACATGTGATTGTAGTTCGTTGTCAACCTTACCACGGTACATAGGAGACATCATTTGTGTGTGAATAACGTTTTGTTCATGAGTTATTGATCCGTGAAATCCGAATCTGCCAATATCGTTCTAACTTTACTCAACTGAATATTTGTAATGTTCAGAGGTTGTTGTGTTTCATATTCATGAGAATATTTGTCATTGTTCAAATGATAATAAACATTAGCATAAAGCATATTTGCATATTTGTCCACTCATATGTTGTATACTCATAAGAGTATTCAAAACTTGAAAAATATTCCTCTAAGGTACATTTAGAACAGATAAAAAATGTGCGATTAATCGCGATTAACTATGGACAATCATGCGATTAATCGCGATTAAATATTTTAATCGACTGACAGCCCTAATAAATATACCTTATATAGGTATGGTCATACACTATATCATTTAAATATAGCATGATAGGTCTCCTTTAAGTAGGCTATTCACCAGTAATTTTAAACCTCTTTCCAGGGGTGCCATAAACATTCTCCCTTCCTGGTGGGCTCTGTGGCGGCGCCTAGCTGTACAAATTGAGACGCCGTAACCACTCTCCCCACCTCTGGTCATCATCTCCCCCCCCCCTACCTGCTGTTTTGGCTCGGCGAGCTCTCGCACCGAGCTGTGGCGTCATATAATTGACAGGCCCTGACTACTCCGTGTTGGACTGTCACCAGGGCCCTTTTGAGGTCGCGGAATTGCAAGGACACTTATTGTTTAGTTGATTTATTTTGATTAGCTGTTTTGTGCATCTCATGTTTTGAGTACATTCATAGTATTTTGTTATTGTGTGATTTTGTTTATTTTCTTTTGTTAACGTTTGGTTTAATTAGTTTACTCAAGTCTTTGTTGTTTACGGTAATTTAGATTTGGTTTATTGTAGTTGTTTTCCTTTTGTTTATTCATCTCCAACCAAGTTTTATAATCTTACTGATTTGTAACTGTTTCTCTTGTGCCTGATAGGGTGCTGCTGGCTCGAGGCGGCAAACCCAATCCCTGGTGGTGGTGTTCTTCACGTGTCCGTTTTGTTTGATGCGCAGTGTCACGAGTGATTTTGATTTGACCCCTTCCTCCCCGTTTTGTTAATTGCCGTCGTGGTAAGCCCAAGCACTGTCCTTCTCCCTCCTCCCTGGAAAACATTTATAACATTATATTGTGTACTATTAGGAATATAATTATGAACCAATAAAATAACAATTGTTGTAATATCCTTTATACTGTCTCTGCCTGTGGTGTTCAAACGAACCTGATTGCCTTTTATTAAATTGTATAACTTTAGTTTTTAGTAATTTCCTGGGGGCGAAACTCCCCCAGGTGGAGTTGTCAGCAAACCAAGCATTCTACATGAAAAATGCTAAAGTAGCATATAATGGAAATACTCGAGTAAAGTACAAGTACCACAATAACTCAAATCCAAAGTGACGGTCAGCCAGAGACGCTTCACTTTCACATTAAAGAACAAAGAATTCACTTTTGTCTTCCTGTTATCCTCAAGTTTACTTTACACCTTTGATCCTTGGGGGTCATTTTGACTAACGAACGAACTAGCGGCAGAGGAATAATTATATATTAAAAGACAGCAGCATCATAAGAGGGCAACCAGAGTGTGTCACTTTGCTGAATGACCAGCTATCCAGGCCAGACTCTAAAGACTTTCCATGAGGTAAATCCTGCTGCTGGAGTACTGACTGGAAGTATTGCTGATATCATGTATATCCTCTTAAATACTCTGTCCAACAATATCAGTCTCAGGAAGAAATGTTTTGTAACGCTTATTAAAAGAAAAACATGCATTCTTGTACTCAGGAGGGGACATTGACAGACGATTACTGGACAAGTACACAGTAAGTAGTACTTCATAGTAGCCTACTTGCTGGGGTAGTTTCACTGGTACTGAGTCCGACAGGATCAATCTCACGAAGAACTAATGGCAGCAAAAAATAATTCCCTCATCAAACTTAGCAGAAGTGGCTTGATTTTGTTCTCAGCAGGGGACTTTGACAGAGGATTGCCCAATGGATACACGGTCAAAGTACTTCAATGTATTGTTAGTAGTAGGCTAACTAATACAAAGTCAAACAGTATCAAGAACTAATGGTAAAATTGTATTTGTATCACTCATCAAAGACGGCAGAAAACATACATTCTGTACTATGGAGGGGAATCACAAAGTACACAGTAAAAGTACTTCATTTAATTTATGGTAGCAGTCAAACTAGTACCGAGTCCAACAGTGTCCGTTTTATTAAGAACTTGTGGTAAAAAATATGTGTATCACTCATTGAATATAACAGGAAAAAAAATGAAGAGCAGCTGATTTGAAAAAACAAACTCGAGAGACGGCTGAGTTGACCGCAGTGCAAAATCGCTGTATAGTTTAAATCTAACAATATTGTCCATTTTAGACATAGGCCGATTATACTTACAGCCCTTAACCCTCTGGAGTCTAAGGGTATTTTCTCGATTTTCTCGATAACATTCATTTTCTGGGCTCAATATGTGTCTTGGCCGTTTTCGTTGTGATCACTAAATTCACCTTGTTTCCCCTTGTTTATAATATCACCAGTCCAAGCAAAGGAGAGCTTTTGTTTTTAAAGGAGACATGTCATGCTTTTCTGGTTATTACCCGTCCCCTTGTGTGTTATGAAGGTTTTTCTGCTTGTAAACGGTCTGCAGAGTCAAAACCCCTCAAAGTACACTCTGTAGTAGTGTAGGGAGTAAAACTCTAACACAAAACCTCCCCAAAACGCCTCGTTGGAGATTTCTCATGTTCTTCCTGGACATTCTGACGTCTGACTAGCCACGCCCAGAGCTATGACCAGGCTGATTGGTCCAAATCAACCAATCCACGGACTTTCACACACACACACACACACACACACACACACACACACACACACACACACACACACACACACACACACACACACACATGCAGGCAGCTCTACTGCCCTGGCCGCAGGCTGATAACAGACAGTTGGGATCGCGGCGAAATTCTCTCTGCAGAGTAGACGCATTCTCACAGCGTTTATCAACCTTTTTCTTACTCATTATCAAGCCACACTTATTGTTTTTACTTCGGCTGTGAGTTTGTGTGTGCTCAGGATGAGTTTGGCTGTGTTTCGCTGTGTATCGCTAAACAAGGAAACAACACCTCCATGGAGCTCAGCGCGATTCACAATGTCCCGAGCCAACACATCCTCACTCCCAGGTCGGCCTATGTTGACGCAACCCAGTCTCACGGCATTTCGTGTTCATCAACACGATTTTTAATCTATTGATTCGTGTTCACCATCACGATTTGCCCCTTTTTTTCGTGTTGCACAGGACGATTTTAAAAGCAATGTATTTCTACTGGTAACGTGTTTAGTGCCTGCAGGCTGCAGCACGTCTTTTTCTCCGGTCGGGTCGTGGAAGACCGGAAGCTGTGTGGTTCATAAAAACATGTTCTTACTCAATATCAAGCCACAATTATTGCTTTTATTTTAAATCGTATAATTTCGGACTTTTGTTGCCGTCTGTGAGGAAAATAAACGGGGCTCAGAGCCTCAGGATACTGAAATCTGTATTTTTAAATTCCTTCTAATTTGTTATTCTTTTCAAAATAACACACTGTTATTTACTCACCAATAACACACAATTATCCTTGCTTATATTTATTGGTTTAATTCCATAACCTCGGGCTTTTTTGGTGTCCGTCAGGAACTGAATTTCAAAATAAAAATAACCGGAAACAGACGTAGGCCTATAAGGGACATTTCGAGCATCATTGCGATTGTCAACATTTCTGAGTTTAGGATGGCCGAAAACACTACACTACCCATAATTCCCAGCTATCGTTTAGGACTACAGTTCCCGTAAGGTTACGCAGAGCGTCAAACAGCTGTGGGAAATGGAACGAAACCACGCCAGATTATCCAAAACAAGAATCGAACACCCCCCCAGAACTACACATGCTGGCTATTGTGTTTCGCAAAATGTTCTATGGGACGTCTCTACTGAACGTTTTCGTTTTTCCCACAATTAGAAGTTGCCATTATTAAACACATTTGGTGTTATCAAATGTAAAACATATAATTAATAAATGGGTGAAAATCACTTGTGTCCATAATGCGCAGCATTAATATATAACATTAATATACCCACATGAAAGCTCATTGCTACTTTGTAATTCTACTCCACTACAATTCAGAGGTTAACCTGGTATTTTTACTCCACTGCATTTATTTGAGTTACTTTGCAGATTCTGATTAATTATGTGAAATATAAACAACCCTTAAATCAGACTTTAGTTACACCTGAGTAAAATTCAGGTAAGGTGAGTGTCAATTGCCAACAATCAGGAGAGATATTTGATAGTTGGTGCTTGAGAAGACTAAACATGTATCTGCAATTGACATGAATGGAAACAAGTAATAAAGTATATTCACTACTCGTTATTCTCTACTAATAGTTAATTAAAGACTGTATATTATGGCTATTTTGCACATCCCTTTCAAGATTTTCAAAGGTTTATTGACATATCATACACAACTACGGTGTAGTTATGCAATGAATTAAAAACTTGGGTCACAGGTTCCTCAACAGTGCATTACAAGACATCTATCAATATGTGTGTACCTCCACCATTAAACTGTCATATTCTGCACATTTCTTATTCTATCTACATACATAAGAGTATAATTAATGTGTATAATATCAGTTAAAATAAGTGCTTCAACATAGTTAACATTGCAGGAAAGCAATATATTAGACGTTAATTACTTTGTCAGGCTTAATATTTAATATTTAATGTTTAAATAAAGGTTAATCCGTTTTTCTGTTTTGCACCTCCTCCTATTAATATCTATGTACATCCTGCACTAAACTGTTTTATTGTAGAGATCACTTATAGTATCTTCTTGATTTTGTATATTCTATATTTCTATATTTATACTTTCCCCCTATGAAAGTATGTACTCTTAATATTTTTTTAATCAAATATAACACATACAAACAATAATTCAATAACGTGCTTTAACCACTAGGAGGTGCACACAAGGTGCACACATCCATAATAACTTTGTATTATTAGTGTGTATGTACAACATCTGAAGATGTATAGTTTTATGCATGCTTTCACATCATTTTACAGCATATTGCTATACTATTTCAGACTCAGTATTTACATTCTTACATTCAAAGAAAATCAGTAATATCTTTGAAAACTACAGTCCTTTTTTATCAGCTGTGCACCGTTATGGTGTAAATATAACCTATCTATGAATTAGATCAAATGTAAAAGTCAGCCGAATTAGTGTTGATACTGCAAGGAGACGTATTGTGTGAAGAGAAATTGAAGATGTTGTTTAATTGTTGATATATTTATGATGCGTCCATAGGAGCATATGGACATCCCAGAAAGCTGAAAATGGACGCTAAGGGCACCCCCCTTGCGTTGAAAATGGACTCTAAGGCCCCCCCCCCTTGCGTTGGAAAAAGCCGGCAGGGGACTCGACATAACGTCAACATAGGCTGACCTGGGAGTGAGGATGTGTTGCCCGAGCACAGTGCTCACAGGGAGGGTGGGGGCTGGAGCTATTGGAGCTACTACAACGAGCCGTTAAAGGCAGAGTGAAATTCAGTGAATACACGTAGTTTACAGAGATGCTGTATGAGAAACCAATGTGAGTTTGGAAAATTGCACGATATAAATATATTCTAGTAGACCTCAACAATGGAATTATGATCAGTGGAAATGGCCATGACATGTCCCCTTTAAATCACTTCCGTGAGTTTCGCCCCGCCCCTCGCTCCAATGATCATTAGACCATTTAGAAAGGTAAAAAAACAAAAACAAAAAGACCTCTCAGACGCACTTCCGCTTACTGGTGTAATAAAGAAAAACATATGGACCGTAGGTACACGGATTAGGGCGACACCATCTGGTCACAACTTTAAATATGTTACCCATGTTTATGTGCAAATAAAGAACTCTCACTGGTTCAGAACCTTTTTCCTATAGTGAGACTCTTTTCTTTTCTGACATTATGGGTATTGCGGCAGTAATCTTAAACAAAGTGCCGCGAGGGACTAAACAAGAGAAAAAACACTGTGGACGCGCAAAAACTCAGTCTTTCCAACACAGTATGCGTTTGACCTTTTATTTCCTTTCCAAAAATGCAATATTACATATCCATGTACGTATCTCCTTGTATGCGTGCCTGAGTGCCTGCGTGAGTGCGTGCGGTCAACAAAAATCGTCCTTCTCTAGCTCACTCCCCCATCTATTGCCAGGTGCACAGGTAAAAGCAACCGGATATAAGCACAAACGTCACCACCCAAATGCAATGACATGCCCACCACCTATAGTGACTCAAAAAACATGTATCTTAACAAACACAGAAATGGCTTCATATGTGGCTCCTACAATGGGTATTTAACTGTATGTTAAATACATAACAATAAGAGTGCATTACTTCTAATACACTTCACTATGAATCCAGAACAATACAACTGCAGGAGTATGGATACAGCAAGATGTGTGCATGCATTTTGAGTATATTTGGGCAGAATCCAGCAGAGTGGACCATGCTGTTCATCCTATGTAATCTATATGTAAAGATAAAAGTCTATATATTTAAGATAAAGCTGTGAAACAATCTCAATAATTGGCAGCAAAAATGTAAGGTTTTTTTTAATCGACATAAAAGGATACATGTTGAGATAGGAAGTTCTAATATCTTAAGAGAAGAGCTTGAATATTAAAAACACAAACTCTTTTGGCTCCTTCCTGTCTTTCTCCTTGGTCTTTCTTGGCTTTGTACTGGCTATCTTCTAGCTCTATTCAGGTTTCTGGAGTTTTTTTCTAGCTCTGTCCCTGATCATTATATCATCACATCACATATCATTTTGAACCAAGAGCTACTTTTAAAGTTGCCAGTCTGCCGATATCTACCAGTCCAAATAGAGAGGCGTAGCCATTACTGACAGCCTACTACCAGGTAAATACACACTTCTACTTGTATAAAACTGACCTTTGTACGATTAATACTTCATAAAATACTGCAGATCCTTTATCTTGTTGCATTTTAGTTGATTATAAAAAGAAATGCCTTTAAAATAGGATGCAAGCAACACTAGTTTCTTAACCTGAATTGATTATAGACTATAATCAATTTAAGTTTGCATTCTTATACTATTTTGTACAATAATTATAATGAATAAGTTCAAACAAACTCAAACTTACAGCTGACTAATAACGGTATCTAACTTGAGTTTTTATTATATCAAAAACCTGTTGAAATGCTACTGTTTTTTTTACTTTTACTGTCCACCAAAAGCGCGTCTGCAGCCTCCAGGAATGCTTCTTTCACAACTTCGCCGTCTTTGAAAGACTTCATGTGTTACGCAAGAACGTGACTGACACGTTAAGATGCTCCGGAGCAGCCTTGCTCTTGTTGTTGCGCCTGGTGGAAATGGACTGCTGTGCATTTAGCTGTCCTTTCAGGCCCCTCGCCTTTTGGAGCGTAGGACAGAATTAGGAGGGAATTCCGTCTCGTAGCGTTTGTGCACCGTTTTGAAATGCCTCTCCTAAATTACCCTTCTTCGATAAAGCCACGCTCGCATTTCAGATGAGACAGATGAACTTTGAATTGCAATAGATATAAAAATAATCATCTTCCCACTCGGAGTGAAAATTATATATGTTTTGCTTCTGCCATAATTGCGGTCTTGTGTGTGCGGACTGTCACTCCTGTTGACACGGACAACGTTAGCGAACTAGTGCACTGCCCACTGCTCACCAGCCACGTCCCAACACATGGGGTCACGCCGGCCAATCACAAAGCTTTGATGCGTTCAAGTGCATTATTCTGGCACAGGAAGATTATGTTACAGGACATTAACGATAAAACAGAATATTGTTGTTCTATTTTTAGACACATCTCGCGATCGACTGGTTGGGCACCCCTGCCCTATACGGACTATCTTCTGGTTATTTTCGGGATCCATCCACTATCTCTTGTCTCTGTCCAGTGAATTACACTTTCGTTACTGTAGCAGGTGAAGCATACAACAGATACTTTCAGCATTATCGGAGCACAAAGTGGAAGCTTGGATGAAACACAGCAGACTTCTAAACAATGAACACCCGCAACTTGGAAGAAATAAAGTTGGGTTTTATGTGTTCTAATATTGCAATGCAAACCCATGATGTAATGACAGTAATTAAGAATAATTGAGTCATTGAATGCTCATTTCAATAGATTTAATCAAACAAAACATAAACATATTGGACATGGCCTCAAGACTGTAACCTCTTCACATTCTGTTGAAATGGTCAATTACTAGCCATATCTTACACATGACTGTTTTGAATCATTAATATGTGGATGACAGTTGAACTGGATGATGGAACATGTATTCCATCTGCTGGAAAGAAGACGTATCACACTGTTGGCGTGTGATACGGAATGAAGCTCTCATTTCATAAACAATATTTGAGTACAGACACCGTCCTGCAGAGAGCACACTCCCCAACAGCACGTTTTTGGTCTAGCATCACTTTACAAAACATTTGCATTAAGACACTAAGACTAGCTGGTCCCTTGTAAAGGTGAGTCTACCTTTAATGAGCAGTCGGTGAACAGCAGGTGAAAGGCAGGACACAGGAACTTGGTCCTGAGGAGATGTAACGATTATTAAACAAGAAATAGTCGAGTCAAAGGGGTCAAAGAAAATGAAGATTTGTGATTATTAGCGAATCGGTTGCAGGTGGGTGAAATCAGGCTTAGGGAGTTACGTATTACATGCAACGGCATTAGGTCATCAGGATACAAAATAGACAAATGTATTCCCTGACAGTTACAGAAGCAGCTGACGACCAACACACTTATGTCTTTCTAAACGATTATGCCATTTAAATCTTTTCTCACAAACATTGCAGCTCTATATTTCCTCTCCTGTGTGGACTCTCATGTGTTTCCTTAAATCTGTCCTCTGTGAAAAAGCTTTATTACAGACTGAGCAGCTGTGTGCTTTCTCTCCTGTGTGGACTCTCATGTGTTTCTTTAAATCTGCACTCTGTGAAAAATCTTTCTTACAGACTGAGCAGCTGTGTGCTTTCTCTCATGTGTGGACTCTCATGTGGTTCTTTAAACTATCACTCCGTGAAAAACCTTTCTTACAGACTGAGCAGCTGTGTGCTTTCTCTCCTGTGTGGACGCTCATGTGTTTCTTTAAATCTCCACTCTGTGAAAAAGCTTTCTTACAGACTGAGCAGCTGTGTGCTTTCTCTCCTGTGTGGACTCTCATGTGTGTCTTTAAATTTGCACTCTGTGAAAAAGCTTTCTTACAGACTGAGCAGCTGTGTGGTTTCTCTCCTGTGTGGACTCTCGTGTGTGCCTTTAAATGTGCACTCTGTGAAAAAGCTTTCTTACAGACTGAGCAGCTGAATGGTTTCTCTCCTGCGTGGACTCTCATGTGTTCCTTTAAATGTGCACTCCGTGAAAAAGCTTTCTTACAGACTGAGCAGCTGTGTGGTTTCTCTACCATGTGGACTCTTGTGTGTGCCTTTAAATGCCCACTCTGTGAAAAAGCTTTCTTACAGACTGTGAAGCTGAATGGTTTATTTTCAGCACTACATTGGGGATCACTGACAGATTCATGTCTATTTTTCAGTGAGTTTGAGCCTGATGCATGTTCTCTGGCCTCCTTCCAATCAGCACTGTCTTCAGTGCCAGGTTCAGAAGAGTCTCCAATGTCGTCCTCAGGCTTTGGTTGTAAACTGCTCTCTGGATCTGAGCTCCTGGCTGGTTCTGATCCTCGATAGTCATCTCCATCAGCTTCTGTTTCCATGTGTTCAGTTTGTCTTTGATGAGGCTGAGAGGACTGAGGTTTCTCTTTATCATCTTCACTCTTCACAGGGGCAGGAGTGAAAGTGGACTTGGTGATCTCAGCCTCCTCCAGTTCCTGAAGCTGCTCTCCCTTCTGACTGATCCTGAGTTCCTCCTGTTCCTGCTTAATGTGTGGGGGGGGCACTGGGTCCTCCGGGTCCAGACTGGTGCTCCACTCCTGCTGGTCAGGGAGAAACTCTTCTTTAACCACCACCAGCAGCTGGACATCTGCAGGAAACAGAAAACACACAGTCAGAACAAACTGTTAAGTGTTAGCATTTCAAAATCTAATCACCATTACAATGGGAGACATTTTGCAGCCCTAATTCATGCCTTTGTTTTTATATTTTCACATTATCTTTCTTAGTCCCACCTATTGTGTATTTGTGTTGGCTCAATTCACCTTATGTAGGCCTGCCTCTTTCCAATTCCAGTTAAAAATGAAAACGTTTTTTTTTCGGCGTAGCACTAGCTGCAATGTAAACAATTAATTGTATTTGGGATCGTTCACAGATACACTACGCCTACAGTAGAGAATTACAATACTCTGTTACAAATAAAAATCCTGCATTCAAACCTTATTTAAGTAAAAGTATGCAAGTATTAACCTGTTAACCCTCTAGCCTGTTTTTCAGGTCTCAGGCTCAAAAATGACATTCCCAGAACAAATGACCATATCTTCCCTTCTAAAAGGGTTAAATTAATAATCTTTGTTCCCAAAGCAAGGTTACACCTGTGAGTTGGATGTAGAAGTGTCAGAATCAATAGATTTTTTTATTTTAAAGTAAATTCAGATTGAACACAGTAAAACATCAATTAAATTATTTGTGTCAGTCCAAAGAAAAAAATATTACTTGTAGTGAAAACCACCCTTGAATGATGGGATGGTAGACTAAAAGCTTTAGGAATCCAAACTACAACATATAATAATTGTTGTATATATATATATAATCAATTGGGTGGATTTGACCTATCTCTGGCCCCCCTTGCTCGATTTTGCTGAATGACATCTCTTTCTAACCGTCAGAGCCAATGGAATCGAGGGGAACTCCCACATACTCCTTATTTGGTAATGTGTGTGTGTGTGAGACTGACGCATATCCAAAACTGGAAGCTGCGATATCTCTGGTGGCTACCATTAGCAGCTAACTTTTACTCTCCGATTTTTACATAAAAATGGAATTATGGATTATAAATATTCCACAGAAACATTATCAACCTATGGATTAACTGATTCAGCTGCGTTTTTTCTCGTTGTAATGCCATTGAACAAGTCTTTTAATCAGATTGACAGATAAGGTGGGACGATCTCCCGTAAAAGCTACGTAAAGGTACGTGTTGTGATGTCTGTGTTTGCTTCCTCTGTCACGAGTTTGGATCACTCAGTGATGATACTAGACCTAAATAATCTGTGGAACCTCAGATTTAATCGGATATCTTGTATGTGCAGCTACGATAAGGAATAAGGGTATCTTTTATCTTGAGTTCTGTGCCAAAGTGCGTTAGCATTTTTCGCTCAGGAGTCATTTAGATGCTTCTTATGAGACTTGTGTTTTGTTTTGGAAAAAATGGTTTGTATCGTCAGTTAGCTGAGATTATTCCCTTAGATTATAAATCTGGTAGAACACATTGATAGGTTCTTAAATATTAAGATCCCCTGAGACACAGTGTAGTGAAAAAAAAAGTACCCGCCGAGGGGGACCTTGGGGCTTAACAGGTCAACAGAACATTTGACGGCACCTTCTTATGTAAAAGAAATGATGGTGAGGTAAAATGTTCCCCGTCGGTGTTTAATGTATGATGTTTCTTGATTATTTCGTATGTTGCATTTTACTGCTGTCGATGTTCAAAGTTGCGCTTGTATAAATGATTAAAGATGAGGGAACCTGCTAAATATTAAAATGTGTGTGTTTTATATACAGTACTAGGGATGGGAATTTGAAAGCAAATGTATATTCGAATATTCGACCCCCCAAAAAACGGTTAACCGGTTAACCGAAATGTACATATCCTATAAAAAAAATTAACAATTTATTTGTTTTGCCTAATTTTTTTCCAATAATTTTTGGAAATAAATACATACATGTTCAAATAAGTGTAGAAACCAAGTCGAATTTCTCAAATGTATTGAACTGGTGATCACAGTTTGACAGCTATAGGCCTACAGCTTTCATGTGTGGAGGCGATTCACAATCAGCCCAGCTGTAGTGAAGACCCTCAGCTGGAACGGAGGATGCGGGTATAGCTGTATAGCAAGGTATAGCATGTATATATATATAAGTTTAATTTCGCATTGTTTGACCTCCACACCGCACTCACCAATCTGGTCGAAATATTTCCACACATTACTCCTTTTTGACGCCATCATTGTGTAGGACTCTTCTTGGAGTGTAAATAATTACCGGACTATGACTGGTAAAATATGTTGAATACCGGCAAAACTAAATCTCTCCAGTCAAAATGTCTATGTACTTTGCCGCCACACACGGTTGCCAAGCAGCGCTTATTGTTGTTTAGGCTGGCCACTCATGTGTCGCGAGTGTTGACCGGGCGGGGGAGCACAAACATAAACTGTTAGCGCCGGAACCTCGCAACGGCTGCGGAGCTCATTTGCGCCACATTTGGGCATAAGATGAGGTTTGAGTCTGCGTGATCTGCGTGTAGGGAGGGGCAGCAGCCATGTCATTGGCTAGAACTAGCTAGATCTGATGGATTTGGACATAAACGCGAGTGAAGTATAATCGTACACGAGAGAGAGAGAGATCAGCACCTGCAGCTCTGCCCGCTGTGAGGGACCAGTGAGCGGAGCAAAACACACCTAAGACGTCACCTAACACATTTAGCTATGGCACAGTCGTATATATATACATACACATTGAATTATTCAATTTGATAATATGTAATCAACTTAGGCATCACTCCCAAAACAAATAATTAATACAATTTATTTATTTTAAAAATACAATTATTCATAACTCATATTCGAATACATGAATAATTATTCGAATACCTGAATAATTTCGAATATTCGATTAATCGTTCCCATCCCTATACAGTACCAATCAAAGTTTGGACACATCTTCTCATTCAATGTTTTTTGTTTATTTTAATATGTTTCTACTTTGTAGATTAATACTGAAGACATCAAAAATATGGAAGAACACATGGAATTATCTAGTTAACAAAAAAGTGTTCAAAAAAATTAATATGATTTTTATTTTAGATTCTTCAAAGTAGCTCCCTTTTGACTTGATGACAGCTTTGCACCCTCTTGGCTTCTCTCAGTCAGCTTCATGAGGTAGAAACCTGGAATGGTTTTCAATGAACACGTGTGCCTTGTCAAGAGTCAATGTGTGGAATGACTTGCCTTCTTAATGTGTTTGAGACCATCAGTTGTGTTGTGCAGAGGTAGAATTAGTGCACAGTGGAAAGCCCTATTTGACTGCTGTTTTAATCCATAGAATAGCAAGAACGACTCAACCCAGTAAAGAGAAACGACCGTCCATAATCACTTTAAAAAAATGAAGGTCAGTCGATCCGGAAAATGTCAAGAACTTTGAATGTATCCTCAAGTGCAGTCGCAAAAACCATTGAATGCTATGATGAGACTGGCTCTCATGAGGACCCCCCCGGGAAAGGAAGAGCAAGAGTTACCCCTGCTGCAGAGGATAAATACATCAGAGTTACCAGCCTCAGAATCCGCAAATTAAAAGAACCTCAGATTAGAGCCCACATAGATAATCAAAGAGCAGACAATCTTAAAGGTCCCATGACATGGCCATTTCTACTGATCATAATTCCATTGTTGAGGTCTACTAGAATAGATTTACATTGTTCAATGTTCCAAAACCACATTGGTTTCTCATACAGCATCTCTGTATAGTATGTGTATTCACTCTCTGTCCTACACGCCTTGTTGGAGCTCCTGCTGCTCCAGCTGACTCAGATAAGGAAATATATGATACATTATGATGTGATAAAAAGAGAACCAGTGTCGTAGGACCGGAAACAGAGTTTTCCCTGATGTTAGCTCGCTAAGCGAAAATCCTGCTTCGTAGTACAGGCCTCTGGTGGTCCAGTTTTCACGGCTTTATTTTGTTTCCCATAGGGTATTTATTTGATTTCTGGTTAGGGGAGGGAAACTCTGGGTCCTACGGTCCGTGGTGTGGCTGGCTCTGGTTACCTCCTTCTGTTGGTTTCTTTTGGCCAGTCCTCCAGACCTCTTTTTGATTGGCGGATTGCTTGTGTGAGTAAACGGCTGTACTTCAATAAATTATCGTAATCAAGTACTGGTTTTTGCGTGTATTATATTATGTTGGGGGTCTCCCCATGAGCCACGACCACGGAGTAGAGGGTGGGTCGTAACAATAGACGCTTTTTTTCTGTGTTAGAGTTTTACTATCTACTGGGTGTACTTTGAGGGTTTGCGAGTCTGCAGACCGTTTGCAGAAAAAGCTACATAACACACAAGGGGACGGTAATAAATAGGAAAAGCATGACATGGGACCTTTAACATGCACTGTTCAGAAGAGATAGCGTTAATTAGGCCTTCATGGTCCAATTGCTGCAAAGATCCACTACTGAGGATGAACAACAAGAAGAGGAGAATTGTTTGGGCCAAGAAACACAAAGATTGGACATCAGACCAGTGGAAATCTGTACTTTGGTCTGATCTGTCCAAATTAGAGATTTTTGGTTCCAACCTCTGAGTCTTTGTGAGACGCACAGAAGATGAGCGGATGGTTTCTGCATGAGTGGTTCCCACTGTGAAGCATGGAGGAGGAGGTGAGATGGTGGTGGGGGGGGCTTTGCTGGTGATTTATTCAGAATTCAAGGCACCCTTAACCAGCATGGCTACCGCAGCCTTCTGCAGTAGCCAGCAGAATATAAATCATATTCTGGATTTTTTGAACACTTTTTTGTTTACTAGATAATTCCATATGTGTTCTTTTATAGTTTTGATGTCTACAGTATAAATCTACAAAGTAGAACGAATTTAAATAAATACAAAATTTTGAATGAGAAGATGTGTCCAATACTAGTGTATATCTCTCTCAAAATATATATATATATATATATATATATATATATATATTAGGGCTGTCAAACGATTAACATTTTTAATCAGATTAATCACAGCTTAAAAATGTATTAATCATGATTAATCACCATTCGAACTATGTCCAAAATATGCCATTTATTTATATTGTTGGGAATAGAAAGATAAATGAAAGCAGGCGGATATATCCATTTAACACACAGTATGTATGTTTATTATAACATGTTTCTGCATGTCAAAATGAAAGACAGCCCACACACCTATCAATCATCAAACCGTGGGTCTTAATTCATTATGTGTTAATTTCTATCAACGGGGGAGTACTTCAGGAAAGTCGACAGGGGCTAGTGGAGTACTTCGTGACCACTGAGTGTGAACGTTGTGATCAGCTGTTTTAGCGCAGTTCTCCAGTGAAGGGGGGAGTCTCCCTCCGCAGCCGGTTGGCGTAGTTTTGGCACAATGCCGTTGTACAGACCGACGTTAACACAGCAGCCCTGTATGTGCACACGGAGACCGACTCTGTCGTCCGGTGATCTAACCGCCTTCTGGAAAAGCTTCACAAGTACGTCGGTACGCAAATGCGCTTTGTGACACAAGTGACGGTACGCATTTCAGATTACGCACATAACCTGCGTACCCAGTTATGTGCACCCCTGTACCAGAGCCATATTATTACTATTATATGGCTCTGCCCTGTACTACAGCAAGAGTATTCTCCGTCGGGACTTCCTGCAACAACACCACGCCGTTATCAAAGATGTTCTATTGAGAAGACGATCACTACGTGACAAAAGTTTTCAAAGCCGTGGCTACTGAAATCAATCTTACTAACTGCTGTCTGTGCAATTTACTCCGCGCGAGTTGGCAGACTTTATTTTGCTTACTTTAACATCATTTTTCATGGTGGGGCTAAGCCATTTCTTGGTATGGGTGTAGCCTACCCCAGCCATACCCTGGCGCTGCCACTGGTGTATGGGGCGGGCCATTCTGCACATGCGTTAAATGCGTTAAATATTTTAACGCAATTAATTCAAAAAATTAATTAACGCCGTTAACGCGATAATTTTGACAGCACTAATATATATATATTAGGGCTGTCAAGTTAACGCGTTAATAACGCCTTAACGCAAAAAACGCCACTAATTATTTTAACGCGATTGACTCATGTGTATTTTTTGTCCTCGGCCGCCCCGTAGTTTCAGAGCGCATCAAGTTTAAAATACATTCTACAAGCTGATGCTGACAGCCCGGCTCCTGCCGCCCGCTTGTGGCAGACCACACTTCCACGCTCACTGGCAGGCAGTTTTGGAACTTATTCAGGGTTGAAAAGTATCCAAACGTCAGAAAATGTGCCACCTCACTGACCTCACTCTTCAGCTCGACTTATGCGAGTCAGCCTTCTCCCAAATGAAGACAGTGAAGTCGAAATACCGTTCCCAATTAACTGATGAACATTTGGAGGCCTGCCTGAGACTAGCCATCAGCAGTTCAAACCGGAGAGACGTGATGTAAGAATTACATATTTATTGTTTACACGTCATATGAATGAAATGATTGCCATGATAATACAACAGAAAAATGTAATGGTGTTTTGGCGATTAGGCCCCGGTTTGCAGGATAATCATTTAGGAGGGAAAGCACCGCTCCGATGAAATCCCCGGGGTCTAGACACTGGTGGTGGTGCTGAGTAGGTGAGACCGGTCTGAAGAGGGAAGGTTTAGCTTTGTCCTGGAGAAGACTGGAGGCGAGAGGGGTGGAGGCGGGTTGCGGTCATCTGCAAATGACAACTGACAGGGAGGAAGAGCAGGCATTTAAGGAATTTAGCATGTGCAGCCGTTGGCTGCTGAAGGGTGACGCCCTCATATTTAATGAGGGGGGAAGGGAGCCATCGAGTGACGTGTAAGTGACTCGTGTTAGGTCTTCCTTATTGAACTTGCGCTAAGCTTCATTTACTGTCCTGATTATGCAACATTGACAGACTCCATTCAGTGCAAGTCATCAGAATATGGTAGGGACCCACCTAAATATATTAAATTGTGTTTTGCAGCATTATATCAGGACCATGGAGAGAGGTTTCTTACCCTGCTTGTTTGTATGTGTTTCTTAACAGGGAAATGAAGGGACAGTCAGTCAGCCAGAGAGAGAGAGAGAGATATATAACACATGCCTATATTGGACCTATGTATATTTCATTATAACTTTGAGAGACTGTTCATAGGACCCACTTGAGTCTGGTGTCTAAGTTGAGTGTTCTACTCGTTTATTGTATTCCTTGTACTTATATTTGTGTTTTATGTTTACAATTTCAGGACATGGAGAGTGGTTTCTTAGCCTGCTTGTTATGTGTTTCTTAACAGAGAGAGAGAGAAATAGAGAGAGGTTAACATGCCATTTTAGTTTTATGTATTCGTTTCTGTTCAACAACCCAAATAGAGTTGTTGTAGTTATCCCATGTATACATAAAACGTATTATTCAGCCCCTTGCAATTTGGGATTTTATTTTTGGTTGGTAGAACTCGGTGAGCTGGTCATTTCAAAAGTAGCCCACCGGCCCAAAAAGTGTGGGCACCCCTGGCCTACATGTATGGGTTGGGTAATACTTAAATCAGTAAATTAAATGGCATATTAATCAATGTATGTATTTTTATAAATATATTTATTTTGGTAGGTTTGCTCTTCCGTAATACATCTTAATTATCATAATAAAGTACATGTGTCTAATAATACTTCCATACAGTACTTTAACTTGTAAATCCAATCAAAGTTTATGTATAAAGCACATTTAAAAGCGATTTTTGGTCGGGCCAAAGTGCTGTACATGTAATAAATACTACAATCACATAAAAACACATTACTCCAATCACAATAAAAGACAATAAATTACAACCGATATATAAAAAACACAGGGAAAAGTCAGGAGTCGTGCTCCGCTCTGACTAAAAGGCCAGGGAGAAGAAGTGTGTTTTAAGAGTAGATTTAAAACCCCTAGGGTCTGGGCCGACCTCACATGGAGGGGCAGAGTGTTCCAGAGCCTGGGGCCAGCTGCTGCGAAGGCTCGGTGCCCTCGGGTTTTGAGCCTGGTCTTGGGCACTATCAGCCGCTCTGGCTGGGGTGTAGCGCTGGAGGAGTTCAGCTATATAGACCGGAGCCAGCCCATTTAGGGCTTTGAAAACAATAATGGAGTATTTTCACAGTGTGGTGTTTCTACTTTTACTTCAGGATCTACTACCTGCAGCAAGTGCTGATAAAGGGTCTAAAGTGTTATTAATGTGATAATAAAGTGCTACTGAAGAGTGTAAAGTGTTAATTAAGGGTAAAGGGAACAGACCTGCTCTGGGTATCCGAAGCTGAGGCTGTAAAACAGCGTCCAGAAGTGTCTGGAGTCTCTTGTTCTCCTCTTTGGAAAGAGACAGCTCCTCCTCGTACTCGGCTATCGTTTTTTCAAACAAAGCAAATATATCTTCAGCAGCAGCAGTGAGTCGCTGCTTCTTCAACGACAGCAGCATTTGGACTTTACTCATGTTTACTAGATCACCTTTTCCTGCGAGCTCCGTTAAACACACCGTTTCTCTCTCCATCAAACTCTCAATCTGACTGGCGTTGCTAACGTGTTTCCAGCTAGCATGCTAAGCTAGCTCCTATAGTCCGAGGTAAACGCTCCAGAAAAAAGAGCGCACAGTCTATTCGGAGGTTTATCCAGACACACAGATGATGGATCAGTAGAGCTGGAGCTCACACACACTTTCTCAGGAACACAGAGAGAGAGAGAACCGTAGCGACGAGACGCCGTGTCCGAATACAATGTGGGACGAACAACTGGTGATATCTTCTTCTTCTCTTGTTTTTGGCGGATTGCAAACAACTTAAAAAGGTGCATACCGCCACCTACTGTACATGAGTATGAATCATCACATCATTCCAACTCTTTAACCTATGATCTGATCTAAATAAAATACATCAATAAATCAATAAAACCATGAAATAAATAAAACAAAAATACAAATCTATGTTCTTTCCTGACCTGTAAATGTTTCTACCCCAGTTTCATCAATAATTTAAACAGTGCCTTTCTGGTAGCTCTTACTCCCTCTCATTTTGTTCCCACAACACCAACCACACTCCATTCCCTCTCTGCCTCTAAAACGTTAGCCTTTAATTGTTCTCTTTCCACTTTATAGATGTCACAATGTAACAAGATATGTTCCACATCTTCTTTTACTGCACAGTTCCCACACTTGTTACTGTCACTTTTCCCCATGATATATAGCGTACTATACAAAGCCGTGTGATTTATTCTGAGTCTAGCCATCATGATTTCCTCCCTTATGTTTCTTTCTTTATGAATATTAACTGTAATTGTACTTTGTGACTTTGTGAGTCCTTGCCTTTCTGGTCTTTCTCCCACCTTTTCTGCCAGATCTCCATCCCTTTTTTCTTAATGACTGTGTCGAGGCTAAGCCAACGCTTTAAGCCTCTGAGGATCCGCTTGGTGGGTGTAATTGACACACACCTTGTTTGCTGCCAAATAAAAGTCAGAACCAACGTTTCCAGTTTGAAATAGTCCATTTATTTCCCTTTTTTACTGGTTTCTTTGTTTCATTCACCACACGATATTTATGGTTTACACAATACCTTTTGCTTTGTTTTTAATCCCGTGTTTGTGTGCGAGCTCCGTGTGTGGATGTTCTCCGTGTGTGCTCCTTGTGTGTGTGTTCCGTGTGTGTGTGCTCAAAAACTGTATGGGCCTTCTGGCAGAACCTCTCACCAACACACACAGGTTCCTACCTTTATACCCACAGTCAATTGGCTCCTACACACCAGCCCCTAATTGATAGTACAGGTATCAATTGAAAACAATTAAGGAGCCAAATGTAAAAATCATTTTTCAATACATAGAAATGCACATCCTACACTTCCTGTACTAAACATAGTTTAGTAATAGGTCGCACAATAATGTTGGTCTTGGTCTGTAGCTTTACAGAGCGCACCAGTCCTCCTTTGTAAGGGAAAAACCTCCAATACTTTGCCAAGAGGCCAGGAACCGCGGGGAGCTGAGGAATCCATGATGACTACAATATCACCAGCGACTATATTCATTTTCCTTTGGATCCACTTTTGCCTCTCTTGTAGCAATGGCAGGTATTCTCGCACCCAACGCTTCCAAAATAGATCAGAAATGTACTGAACTTGTCTCCAGCGACGTTTTACATACATGTCAGATCAACACATCCTCACTCCCAGGTCGGCCTATGTTGACGTTATGTCAAGTCCCCTGCCGGCTTTTTCCAACGCAAGGGGGGGGGGCCTTAGAGTCCATTTTCAACGCAAGGGGGGGGGCCCTTAGCGTCCATATTCAGCTTTCCGGGATGTCCATATGCTTCTATGGACGCTCATGGAAGCACGGCATTCGTTTGTGTCGACTGCCCTTAAAGGCAATGAGAGCGTCCATTCTCATTGGATAACGGAGAATTGTACATCCGGAAGTAAGTATTCCCCTTACTGACGATTGATTTTACAGTGATATCTGCACTACTCATCGACTAAAAAACAACAGATTATCCTTGTTAATTACACAACATTGATTTGTTTAAATTGTGTGCAATGCTTTTTTATTTTTCCCCTTCGATTCGGAGAAACAAATCTTTTTTTCGGAGTAAAGGATGGCAGAAGACACTACACTACCCAGAATCCCCAGCTATCGTTTGGACTACACCATAAACTCTGTTTGACGTCACGTGATCTTCAAATGTCTCCCTGCAGAAAAAAAACATGGCCGAACTTCGTTTTAATTCTCGGTGTAAAATGTCTATTTTAAAGTTAGTTTGGCCATTAAAATGCGTTTTGATGTCATTTGATGCGAGAAATATGAGTTGTTATGTCAGATGATGTGTGCAGTGGATGTACATGATCTTTAGTTTGCTAGTTATTACGAAGATTACTTCAGGAAATTGCGTCCAACGTTTTCATTGTTACCAAGGTGGTTGCTAGGGACGCTGCTATCGATATTATTTCTGTTATGTTGTGTAACTGTTTAATGGTGTTATCTTTATTGCTACCCCCTTCCCCGTCAATGTATAGTGTTGGTCCACAGCGCAAACATATTAGTTTAACTAAATCTGCATCTAAAGATACGTTATGTTCCCCTGTGCAATTCCAGTCTCACATCTCAGAGCACATCGTCATTAACAAATACCGGAAACAGACCGAAAAACATTTTTAAAAAATAAAATAATACCTTATTCCGAGTGCTCTTGCTTTTCTCTTTGAAAGTCATCACATAACGGCATTGTAATACACGGTTCGGCTGCATTAAATATTACATATCTGCCGTAGTTCTGTATTTATAGAGCCCTGATGAGAAGACCTCTAGACAAACATGAGGAACTGAAAACGTGACGTGGATCATAAATATATCAGCCATTAAACAACATCTTACATTTCTTTTCACACAATACGTCTCCTTGCAGTATCAACACTAATTCGGCTCACTTTTATATTTGATCCAATTGGTAGATAGGCTGTATTTACACCATAAAGGTGCACAGCTGATATAAAGGGACACCTGTGGTTAAAGCATGTTATTGAATGTCATTATTTTTATTATTAGATATTAATAGGATCCTTATAAAGTATATTCATTACTCGTTATTCTCTACTAATAGTTAATTAAAGACTGTATATAATGACTATTTTGCACATCCCGTTCAAGATTTCAAGATTTTCTAAGGTTTATTGACATATCATATAGGCCTACACAACTATGGTGTAGTTCTGCACTGAATGAAAAACTTGGGTCGCAGGTTCCTCAGTAGTGCATTACAAGACATCTATCAATATGTGTGCATACCTCCAGCAATGTTAACTATGTTGAAGCACTTATTTGAACTGATATTATACATAATGTATTATACTCTTATAAGATGTATGCAGATATTTCATCTCCGGCCTTGTCAGGTATTGAACAATCAATAAATAAAGAACACAGAATTGTTAAATATAAAACACAGAATTTGTGTGATTATACTAAATGATTTACAAATAAACACCACTGCATTACAACTGTTACACATGCTGATGTAACGCAAATGTTCCAACTTGGGATCAATAAAGTATATCTTATCTTAAGCTGATCGATGGCTACTGCCATATTTGCAAAATTTGCCTCTGAACCTTGACAAGTGCATGTTTCAGGCTTATCAATTAATGTAATGTAATGTTATCAATGAACAAGAGGAGGGGTCACAAACATAAGACCAGCTGTTAAATAAAGCTCTTCTGACCTTAGCTGGCATGTGTGTATATATATTAATGCTGCCCATTATGGGCACAAGCAATTTTCACCCATTTATTAATTATATGTTAAATGTGAGTGTTTCCTATCCCCTAAACCTCCATGGATGTACACAGTTTAATACTGGCAACTTCTTATTATGGGAAATACGAAAACATCTTTTAAAACTACAACTCCCAGTAGAGACGTGCCATATAGAGAACATGTTGCGAAACATAATAGCCAGCATGTGTAGTTCTGGGGACGGGGTGGAGGAGGGAGGGACGCGGTGGACCCGTTCAAATCCAGTTTTGAACAGTCTGCCGTGGTTCCATCCCATTTTAAGTGCTGTTCGAGGCTCGGTAACCCTCGGAGCACACTCTCCAATCACAGAGCTTGAGGACGATCACGGGGGCACAAAACTACTTCCTTTCATTCCGTTCTTTGATTGTGGCTGAAACATGTTGGAAGATTTTATAGCAACTGATTTATGTCCTGAATCCTCGATGTCTCCAAAGATCGGATCAGAAAGGACTCGTACATGTCTCTCAATGAATTTGACCAAGTCAATGAAATGAGCTCTTCTGTTTGAGGCTTCCATGATGTTATGATCTTTTTTCTCCATTGTTCCCTTAGTTTGTATGGCAACCATTTTCATATTGATGGGCATATCCAACTCCTGCATGTACTGAAGTTCTTCCATCACATTAGCACATCCACGCAGAAATAAAGCATAGGCTTGTCGTGCTTTAATGTCTTCTGCCTTTGTTATTGTTAGCCAAGCTATGCCTTTCTTATGTAAGCAGCAGCGATATTGTACTCATTCCCAAAATGTTCTTGCAAAAGGCCTTTTGCCACAATGTAGCCACGTTCTGGAGCCATGTGCTGGCAGCTACGAACCAGTTCCTGTGGCTGTCCTTTTGTGAACTGTTCTAAATAGTACAAGCAGTCAGCTTTGCTGGCTTTGTTTTCCACTCCTTGTTCAAATGCTTTAATGAAAGCCTTGTACTGAAACAGGTCTCCATCAAAGATATGAATGTCTCTTGCTGGTAGAGACAGTAAACGTTGCTGGTGAACCAGTGCAGCTGTTATTTCATTTTGCTTTTTCATTATCGTGAATAAACCTTCAGGTGGAATTCGATTGATTTGCTGATGGTGATTTTCCTGTTGACTTTCCCATGCATTTGATTCACCAGTTATCAACCCATGTGATGTTCCCAGATAATGTTGATGTTGTACATACACATCTTCCTTAAATGCAATCCTTTCAGCTTGCTTTGGTCCCATGTCCATCTTTGTTGGTTTGTTGGAGGATATTTTCCATGATGTGGAATCATACTCCTTTGCCAGGGGGTTAAGTATGTTTAACGATGCCAGTTTCCTTTTTTCCTTTTCCAGGTATGAGTTCATTCCATTTGTTGGTGCAAGAGAGGAACGTCGTGAATGTGAACCCTGTAAAACTGATAGCCTAGCAGTAGATACAGCTAGCTCAGTTTCCAAATCAAGCTGTTCCTTTCTCCACTTTAATTGTAGCTCCTGTTCCTCCAGTGCATGCCTCTCAGTTAAACCTGCCATGCAAGCAACAATTGCAGCCTTTTCTGCTGCTGCTATAATTTGTGCAGATGAAGTTGTAATTGACTTTTTACTGTTGTCACTTTTCTTTGAACATTTACCAACATTAGAAACACTGTCATCAGGATTGATATCATCATTATTATCACCAGTACCTTTGGTTTGACCAACCCACACCTTGATTTGGACAATAAATTCATCATTAAACATCATTTTGGCTTTAAACCATGTTTCATGTCTTTCCCTTTCATCATGTGGCAATAAACCCAATAAAGTGTCATGCATATAGACCTGGCTTCAACACACAATTCAATATAACCATCAAGAGCATTTTGAACCTATAACATGTTCACCACTTAACATCAAATATTTTACATTTCGTTCTTAATTTGCTAGCTTTATTTAGCTTAGCCTTTCTGCCATTTTGCAACCTCTCAAGTTTTTCCGCAAGTGCTTTGGCAGAGAGTTTACACTACCCGCTTTGTGCTTTGCGCATCACTACAGCTGGCCACGCTATCCAGCATGCCAGCTGCTGGCAGCGCGTAATCTGACGCGCTGTCAGATGCTGGTATGTCCGCAGCGCGCTCCTCCATATTTGAATGTCTTAAAGTCAAACGGATTGTCACAAATCAATCCGTACAATACAAGCGCTTATTGTTCATCCCTTTCACAACCCAATGCATTGGAATTACGCCCCTTATGTGTGCACACAACTTAATTCCTATGGCCATTTAAACCGGTTGTATAGCGTGTTGTTGTCCTCCTCTCGGCGTCCGGTAGAAGGTGAGCAGCCGCTCTCAGCGTTCGATAAACGCAACGAAAAAATGTCTTCTTGTGTTACTCCAAAACAGGCTAGTTTTTGACGTTTATGTAGAGGCTAAGCCAACGCGTTAAGCCTCTGAGGATCCGCTTGGTGGGTGTAATTGACGCACACAAGTTTGCTGCCGAATAAAGGTCAGAAACAAAGTTTCCAGTTTGAAACAATCCATTTATTTCCATTTTCTTGCTTCTTTCCATATTCACTACACGACATTACCGTTTACACAAAACCTTTGCTTTGCTTTGTAATCCCGTGTGTGTGTGTGTGTGTGTGTGTGTGTGTGTGTGTGTGTGTGTGTGTGTGTGTGCGTGCGTGCGTGCGTTCTCCGTGTGTGTGTCAAAAACTGTATGGGCCTTCCGGCGGAACCTCTCCCCAACACACATAGGTTCCTACCTTTATACCCACAGTTAATTGGCTCCGACACTATATATCAGGTGACATAAAGATGAATATACCAGAAATACGCTGTATTAAACTTTCTGCTATAACACGTTATTTTAATACTTCACTTCATACTGACAACAACAAATACCCAACACCTGTGCAGAGATAATACATTTACAATTGTGAATAATGTTTGATATCCTGATGGTAAACGCTTCTTACCCATGTTTGTTTCTTTCCTCGGTTGAAACACAGGTTCTTCCTCTCTCTGCATCGTCCTACCACAGGATAAAAAGTTGTAATTGATAGTCATGACCACGTTGGATAGACTGGATGTTATTCTGGAGCTGAGATTTATTCATAAATAAATATCTTTGATACTCGGTTCAATTCTTGCATTGTATTCTTTAAATGTAATTTATTATTATAATGTGTTGTAGACTAAAATGTATTATTCTGTATTTACCTTCCACCATCTGGCCATGTTGTCAAATGTATTTATATAATGAGGTGTGTGGTGCAGTGGACTACTGTGTCGGTTTTGGGTTCAGGGGGTCACAGGTTCAAACCCTACTATAGTCAGTAAGTCATTGTGATCCTGTGCAAGACACTTCACCCCAAATATTTTCCGGGGATTGTCCACAGTATTGAGTATGACAGTCCCTTTGGATAAAAGTGTCTAACAAGTAACCTGTAATGTCAAACGCTCTTGTTTTATTCCCTTATCTTATTTAATCATTTATTTTTGTATTTTTATATATCATGTCATTTTCAAACCTCCATGGGTAAGTGAGCACTTAATTGACTTACATTTGACCAGAAGACTCTCTCCATTCATCACCTAAATATATATATATCACAAAACATGGTTGCACAGGGAAACTCCCATAGTGCTGATAATACATTTAACGATGTAATATAATATTATGCATTGTAGACTAAAATGTGCTATCCTGTTTGGTTAAACACCAACACCTGTGGGATGAGAAACTGTACAACTAAAATGATTTTATGATAAATTGGTATCAAACCCATCTGAGGTGCAACTTTTGCAATAATGAGGGCTCGTCCGGGATTTGAACCCGGGACCTCTCGCACCCTAAGCGAGAATCATACCCCTAGACCAACGAACCATAAAAACAGACGACAACCATCAGATTATCTCTGAACTTTATATGCCACGTTGCATAAACGGGCATAGCTTCTGCTGCTCCCCTTTAAACTGCAGAAGTAGATTTCCTGGTGGTTCAGAGCCCTCTAGAGGCGCTTTGTTGACCTGCAGATACAACCTGATGCAACCCTGCAGAAGTGACCTCAATTAAATCATCTTTATCGCACCAGGGCCACAGGAATGTTATGGAGGAAAGAAATTGACACAGGTATAAATAAATGCATGAATACATATATATATATATATATATATTACATTCAGGAATAAATGTATAAATAGGGAAATAAATAATGAAAGACTAAATAAAAAAAATGCATGAATAATAAATGAAATGAATACTTAAATAAATACATAAAGGAAATGAAACTCACATTTTAAATTGATTAAATAAATATATATTCTTACTTTTAATTATCATCTTGATTTTTGTATAATTAATTTAACCATTACCATATATTTAATATTTTCCTTTCACCATTTTCGATGTATTTATACTTCCCCCCCGTCCAGACCCCCATGGTAAACACATTCTACATATTTTAAAGAAAAAAATGAATTTAAATTGTATCAAATAACCTTTAGACTTTCTGTCTTCCTCATAATATCCCAAAATAATTTTGCACAAGGAAACTCCTGAGGTGAAAGAATGGTGAAAATGATATTAACAACAATAAATACATCGGTGACAATCTAGAGCTTCCATTTGATTTAGAAATAACTATTTTAGATACTTGGCTCAGTAGTAATAACATGTAATACAATTCAATCTAATGTGACTTTTGCAAATGAGCAATTCTGTATTAATAATATTCCTACATCCGAAGACAGAACCAAGATGTAAAATATGATTAAATGGATATCAATAAACAGGGCCGGTTCTAGCCAATTAGCTGCCCTAGGCGAGATTTTAGCTGGTTTACTGTCCTATAGTATACATTGAAATGGTTTCAAACCTGTTTATCCCAATAATTATAAAGGAGTGCCTTGGAAATATTTGTTTACATAAATTGTGAACAAAACGTTTGAGACCCACTGAGATAACTTAGATTAAAGGGAACTATCTAAACACTCAGAGTCCTTTACCTCACTGAGCCTCTCAGCCCTTGTTGTAGAAACATCTTCTTCTTATATCCGTTAGCGCAGCTAGCACCAGATGCTAATAACAACAGCGGTGCGTCCTCTCTCTCTCCCTCGCTCGCTCCCACGCTCACTTGCACTTTGGCTATGAGCTGCGGGCGCCAGATAAGCCAACATCCCCCACTTTCATCACTTGCAGCGCCCATCGTACAGGGCAAATGAAAAGTGTAACCGGGATGAAAAGGGTGTTTCATTTATTGAATTATGAATGTTGTTACATCAAGGCCGAAAATGAGGATGAGCACCAACGGTAAAAAAAAATGTCCCCCCCCCCTATGCCAAAAGCCGGCCCTGTCAGGAGTTACCCATATATATATTTATGTCGAATTGTTGACATTTTCATTGCCATATCTACACTGTAGCTATAAGACAATAATGCCTCCTGAACCCTCAAGTATCTAAAGCAGGGGTGTCCGAACTACGGCCCGGGGGCCATTTTGAATCGGCCCTCAGCAAATTCAGAAAGTATAATGCAGCACGGCCCACAGATTAAACTTGTGCTGGTCTTGTGTTGTACTTCTTAAATATAGATGAAAACATATATCACTCAGTCATATTCATGTTTTAAGAAGCCAACTTTTCAAACAAATTCAGTCAATTGAAGTTGAAAAATGTTTCTATCAAATCTAAGTTGATAAGAAAAAAGCCCAATAACTTATTTTCATAACACGCTTGAAATAAACCCTTCATATTTCCTCTTATGATAATAAAGGGCTTCTGTTTTAAGGAATGAGCTGCTAACAAGATAAATGAAACCCCCTGGAGAGCTGGGATGTAGGCTGTTTGTTTTCTTAAAGTATTTTCAAGTATTAAAGGTGGGGTAGGTAAGTTTGAGAAACCGGCTCGAGATACACTTTTTGTTATATTCAATGGAATGCTCTCAACATCCCGATAGCAATGAATATCTGAAGTGCTTTGACTAAAAAATCTATAAAAAAATGTCATCTGTGGAAGCCGTGGTGCTGTAAAAAGCACGACCAATCATTTTAGCGGGCCCGGCTAAAATAACTGGATGGCCTACCTGCCTGTCAGCCTTCCATCCGTGCACAAACTTATCTCGTGCCCTCATTGGTCATGTGCGTGTTCGTGTGTGTTGGAGGAGGCGCTCTATAAGGAAGTGGCAGATTTTCTCCGGTGGTGTATTTTCAAATTCTAGCGATCTCGAGCCGGTTTCTCAAACTTACCTACCCCTACCTTTAAGCATAATTTACCTACATTTGATTTATTTGGCTGACTCATAACTGAACTTATGAGGCATTATACCTCTCCTCGAGTGAGGGGCCCAGCTCTTCCTATATTTATTTCTGTATTTGGCCCTCGGTGAAAAATGTTTGGACACCCTTGATCTAAGGAATAACTGCTTCTGTCAGACCCTTGGGGACATAAGGAAGGCTCGTCCGGGATTTGAAACCGGGACCTCTCGCACCCAAAGCGAGAATCATACCCCCAGACCAAATCTTAGCCATTAGTTATTTAGTCTACTTGAAATGCCACGTTGCATTACTGCTCCCCCTTTAAACTTGACATGAGCAATTCTGTATTAATAATATTCCAATGCCCGAAGAGAGAACCAAGATGTAAGATATGATTAAATGGATATCAGTAAGTATGAGTTACCCATATATATATATTTATGTAGCATTGTTGAGATTTTCATTGCCATATCTACACTGTAGCTATAAGACAATAACGCCTCTTGAACCCTCGAGTATCAAAACCAGGGGTGTCCAAACTATGGCTCGGGGGCCATTTTGAATCGGCCTTCAACAAATTCAAATGCAGTAAGGCCCACAGATGAAACTTTTGCTAGTCTTGTGTTGTACTTCTTAACCCTTATGTTGTGTTCAGGTTCTCCCGTGACCCGTTTCAAGTTAAAATTATATAATAACTACGCTCTAGTTTTTTTTATCTGAACAAGGCTTCATGATATCCTCCACAACAGCTATATAAACACTACAATACCGATTTTGACAATTCTAGCCAAGTCTGAAGGTCTCTAAAAAATGTGGTGTTCGGTTCGGGAAGACCCAGCAGAATTGTTTTGGGTGACTCGAGGTCAAATTTGGCCCAATCAAGATTCATCTTTGACTTTAGATAAAGCCCAGCCCCACCCCCTTCATACACTGTACACAGCAAATGCTGTAGTGTGAAATAGTGTTAATTTTTCAGTGTCAATTATTTCGAGTTGATAAGTGTTGATTTGGGTGTTCTTTTAGACTTGCAGTGCTGACAAAGCTCGAAGGCCGGTGTTATTTAAGGGAGTTGATTGCATGCACTCTAGTTGGAGTTAATTACACTTCCGGTTTTAGTGCGCCTTTTTTCTTTATCTCATGGCGGAGAACAACCTGTGTCTGGAAGGGGAGCCTACATTATTTCAAAAAGGTGTTATGACCCTGGGTCGTTATGTTGTTTGTGTGCAGGTATTTTCTTCCTCCTCCTGTGTCTGTGTCTGCGTATGAGTGAACCAACAAGTCCTCCAACTCATACGACCAAATGGGTCGATTGTTTAATCAATCAATCAATCAATCAATGTTTATTTATATAGCCCAATATCACAAATGTTACATTTGTCTCAGTGGTCTTCACAGTGTGTACAGAATATCAGTATGACAATACGACACCCTCTGTCCTTAGACCCTCACATCGTACAAGTAAAAACTTCCAAAGAAAACCCAGTTTAAAGGGAAAAATGGGAGAAACCTCAGGGAGAGCAACAGAGGAGGGATCCCTCTCCCAGGACGGACAGACGTGCAATAGATGCCGTGTGTAAATTGAAAAGATAATACATTTGCAACATAGGTAGTCCAAATGTTTGGAAATGCATGGGTGTATAATAGGAAGATGAATAAGATGTTGTTTAATGGCTGATATATTTATGATCCACGTCACGTTTTCAGTTCCTCATCTTTGTCTTCTCATCAGGGCTCTATAAATACAGAACTGCGGCAGATATGTAATATTTAATGCAGCCGAACCGTGTATTACAATGCCGTTATGTGATGACTTTCAAAGAGAAAAGCAAGAGCACTCGGAATAAGGTATTATTTTATTTTTTAAAAATATTTTCGGTCTGTTTCCGGTATTTGTTAATGACGATGTGCTCTGAGATGTGAGACTGGAATTGCACAGGGGAAAATAACGTATCTTTAGATGCGGATTTTGTTAAACTAATATGTTTAGGCTGTGGACCAACACTATACATTGACGGGGAAGGGGGTAGCAATAAAGATAACACCATTAAACAGTTACAGAACATAACAGAAATAATATCGATAGCAGCGTCCCTAGCAACCACCTTGGTAACAATGAAAACGTTGGACGCAATTTCCTGAAGTAATCTTCGTAATAACTAGCAAACTAAAGATCATGTACATCCACTGCACACATAATCTGAAATAACAACTCATATTTCTCGCATCAAATGACATCAAAACGCATTTTAATGGCCAAAGTAACTTTAAAATAGGCATTTTACACCCAGAATAAAACGAAGTTCGGCCATGTTTTCTTTTTCTGCAGGGAGAAATCACGTGACGTCAAACAGAGCACATGGTGTAGTCCAAACGATAGCTGGGGATTCTGGGTAGTGTAGTGTCTTCATTGCCTTTAAGGGCAGTTGACACAAACGAATGCCGTGCTTACATGAGCGTCCATAGAAGCACATGGACATCCCGGAAAGCTGAACATGGACGCTAAGGGCCCCCCCCCTTGCGTTGAAAATGGACGCTAAGGCCCCCCCCCTTGCGTTGAAAATGGACGCTAAGGCCCCCCCCCTGGCGTTGAAAATGGACGCTAAGGCCCCCCCCCTTGCGTTGGAAAAAGCCGGCAGGGGACTTGACATAACGTCAACATAGGCCGACCTGGGAGTGAGGATGTGTTGCTCTGGCCCCCCTTGATCGATTTAGCTGAATGACATCTCTTTCTAATAGGTCTAGTAATAGGTCGCACAATAATGTTGGTCTTGGTCTGTAGCTTTACAGAGCGCACCAGTCCTCCTTTGTAAGGGAAAAACCTCCAATACTTTGCCAAGAGGCCAGGAACCGCGGGGAGCTGAGGAATCCATGATGACTACAATATCACCAGCGACTATATTCATTTTCCTTTGGATCCACTTTTGCCTCTCTTGTAGCAACGGCAGGAGTAGTTATACAAATGCCACTTTCATCACATTAGTATGCATGGAATGTGACAGGTCGCCCCGCCCCTTTTGACCGGAAGTCCCGTCCCCTTTGGCCGAAAGTCCTGCCCCCACTTCCAACGGAAGTCCCGCCCCCTAAGCACCGCCCCCTCCTGGCGGATGTCCCGCCCCCACTTCCGGCGGTTGTCCCACCCCCGCTTCCGGTTTACAAAATAAAATTAAAATTAAAAAATGAGAAAAATAAAATGCCGTTGTTTCAATCAATTAGTATGCATAGGATATATGTCCCGCCTCCTAACCACTTCCTGTGCCCCTAATCCTGTATACAGTATTGAATGTAACTTACAAATACTTGCAAATAACATGAAATTAATCAAAGTAAAGCATCTAAAAAAACATATATTTAAAAAAAAGTCAGCCTCTCTGTTTTTGCGAACAGTCTGAGACAAATCAGGACATGAGGGGAGAAACCATAAACCCCCTATGGAGATGACCATATGACGGCCGAGGGGAGGGGGGAACACACACACACACTTTCCCCACCCCTCACCCCTCTCCCGTTAGAGGTTGGCTAAATAAAAGCCAGCGTCTTTTAGTCACTCTTCAATATTTTTCAAGTCAAGAGAAAATAGCCAAGAGACGTCTTGATATGAGTTTAATCAGCGAGACACCGGTGGCAACTTACAGCATCCGTTGGGTGCTCCAATCAAGAAACGAATGCAGTTTGTATGCCGGGTTCAGACGCCTACAGCCAAAGAACTTCACGAAGAATGGACTCTGAAAAATGGCGATGTTTGGGGTTATATGTTCAACTATATGGCTAATGAACTGCATTTCTACAGTCTGAAGAATGGAGAAACGTATGGACCCCGTAGTGTTAAAGCGACACTGACCTCAACAGATTGGGCTGTGTTAACTCTGGTGTCTTCCCGAGATCTACACGCAACCACTGTATCGGAAGAAGTAGTGCATCAAGAAACCATCGTGGAACCACCGGTGTACAAGATATTTGCAAAGAAAAGCAAAGAAACACAAACAGCATGCGAGATTAAAGAAGAGTTTGCATCGCTACCCCTCAAGGTGAAGGAAGACGAAGGAAATATTCCTTCACAGCCAGAAGTGAGAAGAGTCCTGACAAGCACCGTCTGGGAAACTAAAAGCGGACCCTCTGGGCGTTGGTATTACCGCTCAAGCCGTTTGGTGACGTTGGGTAAGGACCCCTCTGATGATTTTGTTTTGGAGTATTTCAACTCTACATGCGGGGTTTTTCAAACGTCCTTGCGGGTGCCTCTGACTGCATGGTTGGAAATGATTGATGGAAAAGCTACAAAGCTTAAAGAACTTTTTAAACAGAGTCGGACATCGATGGACATTATACTGGTGAAAAAGACCCTCACGTTTGCAGAGGACTCCGCCCCCCAAATCAACATAACAAGTCCCACCCACCTCAGCAGATCATTTTAAAAGTAAGGACCCCTCAAGAACGTTCTGTGATCAACAACCATGGATCTGGAAAAAAGCAACTCTATCACCGCAAGCTGCAGCCTGGATCAAACGCCTACAGGACCGCCATCCTCACCAACAATTTGGACACCAGATCTCGACAACTATATGGCGGGTATTGATATTACGGGGTGGCTGGATATGCCTCAACCTCCATCTACTCCACCCGAGTCTCCAGGGGAATCAACAGTAGTAGGCGTTGATATGCCATGCTATACTTGTGTTCCTGAGTTTGATGCTGCAGAACGTGCCCGGACATCATCATTCCTGAATACGGTAAAAGCGGTTGTAGCCCATCTATTGGATAGAGTCGTGCAACTGTACAGAGAGGAAAAATGTAACGGATGTCAAATCGCTCACCCCGTCAGAGGCAGCACGAGTGTCTGTTTCCGTCCGAAGATTACTTTCTGGATATAAATGATGACGATGTGATAAAGAGACTGTGGACCGTTCGTTTTATTCCAGCCATTCGGGATGCTCTACACCAAAGCCAGCTTCATGTGTCAGAGAGGAGAGTCTTTGGAGCTACCGAGGCTATTCTGCACAATCTCAGAAACACCAGACTCTTTGAGGCTAAAATGGAGCAGATTTACGAAGAGCTGATAGAGAACGACAAGACCCAATTGAAGAATATAAGGGGTGCCTGGGCCTTTTGGCAGCAATAGGAAAAACAAATGTGATACTTTTTCGTTAAAGTATGTTTTTATTTTGATCTGTTTTTTATATTTTACTTCTTTTTAACATGTTTTTCTATACATGGGTGTTACATATCAATAAAATGCTTGGCAAGAAAAACTTTTGTACTCATTACCTCAACGGGATGTAACAGGAAACATGTCTGAGAAACGTGCTATGCATAGAGTGTATTACACTCTTCTAATCCAGGGAGTTTAGGAGGTGTGGATAAACTCCATAGAGCTGTACAGAATGAAATGGGTAAATAAATAAATGTAGAGAAAGTCAGAGAATATTTATCTGAGCAGGACGCATATACTTTGCACAAGCCTGCTAGGGTGCATTTTGTAAGAAACAGAGTTTTCGTACTCAGACCGCTGCAGCAATTTCAAGCAGATCTCTGCGATATGCAGTCGCTGTCCGAATATAATGATGGTTTTAATTATTTGTTAACAGTCGTAGATGTATTTTTGAAAAAAGCCTATGCTCAAGCATTAAAGAAAAAGACAGGTATTGAGGTTGCCATAGCCTTTGATACAATTTTAACACAGTGAGATCCCTAAAAAGTTACAAACAGATGCGGGGAAAGAATTCTTTAATAAAGTTTTTCAAAACGTATTGAAGAAAATAAGTATACAACATTATGCAACCGCCAGTGATATGAAGGCATGTGTGGTAGACAATTGTAACCGTACGCTGAAAACTAAAATGTGGAGGTATTTTACAGCTAAAAACACTCATAGATATATAGACGTCTTACCCGAACTACTTGAAAGTTACAATAATAGTTATCACCGAAGTATTAAAATGAACCCACTGCAGGTAACCAAGGAAAATGAGGCTCAAGTGTTTCGGAATCTATATAACCCCTCCAGCCTTCGTAAAAAAGCTGCTGTCAAAATGAACTTTAAGGAGGGTGAGCTTGTAAGGATATCCAAATTGAGAGGAGTATTCTAAAACAAATATGAGCAGAGTTATACGGACGAATTATTTACGGTGTCTGAAGGCTTACTTCGGCAGCCACCTGTTTACAAGCTCAAAGATTATGATGGAGAAGAGATCAAGGGGACTTTTCATGAGAAAGAGTTACAAAAAGTGAAGATAACCAATGACAAGGCTTTTCAAGTCGAGAAAATTCTAAAAAGGCGTGTGGTGAGAGGGAAAAAACAAATGTTTGTATCTTGGCATAATTGGCCCGAAAAATTCAACAGCTGGGTTGATGCTGGCGAAATCAAAGATGTATAAAAGCAAACAGAATCAACGCTCAGTCCTTCATTACAGCCATGGAGATACATGAAGGGTTCTACATTACGCTGCCATCCAATGCCAGCCTGAAGGTATTTCAAAACAATACAAGCTCTAGTTATCAGGTGAACCTGGCACAACCTTTACACTTGGATGGTTCGTGGCAGGTCGCCCTGACAGAAATATCATACCCACACACCTGGTATAACTTACCTACGGAAGCAGCCTTTTTTGAGTGGATAAAGAAAACAAAACCCCCCGACATATCCCCGGCTAGCAGGTTAAAGCTTCATATGTTTAGAGCTGGTTACAATAGTAGCATAACTCAGCTCATAGAGGAAATTGAGTCCTGCATCAAAAAAATGTACTCTGATGTCAGTTTACAATATAATCCAATTCATAGGAAAATCGAATTTCTAGGAGGGACCCAACATCGTTTCCGCTTTCCAAAAACCGCCGCTTATATGCTTGGAATACAACCAGACCATTGGCACAAATTTGATGATAAATCAGCAGACTATCCAGCGGATATAAATGCTGGCTCAACACACCTATACTGTTATAGCGACGTGATCAGTCATCAGCGGGTAGGTGACGCTTTTGCTCCTCTCTTGAGAACCGTAGATATAAGAGGAACATTCGGCGATACCGTAACTCAGTATTTTAATCCTGCATACTACTTGCCGGTAACAAAAACACACATCGAGAATATAAAAGTAGAAATAAAAAACGACCAGAACAAACCAGTAAAGTTCACCTACGGAAAAAGTGTAGTGAAACTTCATTTCCGACCCTCAAAAGCAGGGCAATCTTTTACAAAACGATGATTCATCAAGACCCTCAACGTTTTGTGAGTTACTATGAAAATCAAGCGGGGGGATCCCTGCCTGGTTTTTATGGTGCACCGGTGATGTACGGGCGAGGCATTTGCTCTATATTTTCGAGATTGTTTCGTTTTGTCGCCCCCCCTGGTGAGAAAAGGGTTCGCCATAGCTAAACCTCATCTGAAATCGGCGGCCAAAAATATTGCATCCGATGTCATCGGTAAGGCTGTCCGTAGATTCGGCCGCCAATCAGACCCCGGATCTCAAGAAGGATCAGGTGGTCTGATGGTTTTGGCAAGAAGGGCCAGGAAGAGACCTCCAGGCAAACGGGTTCCGAGGGGTGTCAAGAAAGTAAAACACTCAGTCAAAAGAAAATCATTAGGCAAAAAACACCCTCGGAGAAGGAACGTAATGGGGAGAGATATATTTTAGTGTGTTAAATATGGCTCTTTTACATCATAAATCTGCTGAATGCAGCATGGCAGAACTGGATTTATTTTCAGCCCCAATGATGCAACTTTCTATAGATGAAAAACACTACACAGAGGTCCTTCCGTTGTCTGCCATTACAGAGGACGGACCCCTAGAATTTGTTATCCCCGGGGACGGAGATAAATACCTGGATATGAATGACACCTTGATACATCTCAGGATCAAAATAACCAACACAGATGGGACTAATCTGGCAGCTGATGCCCCCGTGGCCCTAGTTAATTACCCTCTGAATACCATTTTTAGTCAATGCGACGTTATTCTAGGGGACAGACTAATTTCTCAATCCAGTTCGACTCATCCTTACAGGGCGATGATTGAAACGCTATTGAATTCATTTCATTTCATTTCAAACCTTTATTTAACCAGATTGGTCCCATTGAGATCATAGATCTCTTTTTCAAGGGAGACCTGCAGCATATAGGTTCCACATGAAACATAAAACAATAAAGGACATTATACATTATATTTACAGGATACATAGTTATAGACATTTACAAGTGCCCATTGTATCGGCAAGCATTTCATTTACCCTAGCTTTAAAAACATGCAGAGGAATGAGATTGCTCAGTTTCAATTCTTGCTGAAGATTGTTCCAAGCAAGTGGAGCTGCGCACATAAAAGCTGTCTTACCTAAGACAGTCCTTGCTCTTGGCACATCTAACAAGGCCACATCATGTGACCTCAGACAATAGCTGCTTGCAACTCTCTGTGTTATCAGAGAGCAGATATAATACGGGAGTTTACCCAACAAAGCTTTATAAATAAACGTGTACCAGTGACTGAGCCTCAGTACAGAGAGTGATGGTAAACCTGCCTTGGTATACAGTGTACAGTGATGCGTAAGCGCTTTACAATTTGTGACAAATCTCAGAGCACTGTGATACGCAGCATCCAATTTGTTCAGGTAATTGGCCGGTGCATTCATATACAACAAATCCCCATAGTCCAGCACAGGTAAAAGGTCACAGTGACTAGCCTTTTCCTGGCCTCAAGCGAGAAACAGGACTTGTTCCTGAAAGAAAGAAACCTAGCCTAACCCTCAGTTTTTTAAGCAGGTTATTTACATGAAGTTTAAAAGAGAGACAATCATCAAGCCAGATACCCAGGTATTTGTAACAGGCAACAACTTCAAGTTTTGTTCCTTGCGTAGTTACAATATCTAAAACAGGCTCTGGTGTCTTTTTAGCTTTTGAAAAGAGCATTACCTTGGTTTTATCCACATTTAAAAGAAGCTTTAGTTCAGAGAGCTGAGTCTGAATAGTGTTAAAAACAGCCTGTAATTTAACAACAGCCTCCTTAATGGAGGGACCTGCACAGTACATCACAGTATCATCCGCATAAAAATTACTCTGATTCTACTTTAAAAACTCAGATCACAGCCGGCTTATTTTATAAAGACACTGCAGGATCCATGGACTCTATAGTCATAGCCAATGGACCAAATAAGAGACTGTTCCCAGATAATGTTGATTTTGTATATATGCATCTTCCTTAAATGCAAACTGCCTTTCAGCTTGCTTTGGTCCTATGTCCATCTTTGTTGGTTTGTTGGAGGATATTTTCCATGATGTGGAATTATACTCCTTTGCCAGGGGGTTAAGTATGTTTAACGATGCCAGTTTCCTTTTTTCCTTTTCCAGGTATGAGTTCATTCCATTTGTTGGTGCAAGAGAGGAACGTTGTGAATGTGAACCCTGTAAAACTGCTAGCCTAGCAGTAGATACAGCTAGCTCAGTTTCCAAATCAAGCTGTTCCTTTCTCCACTTTAATTGTAGCTCCTGTTCCAACACATCCTCACTCCCAGGTCGGCCTATGTTGACGTTATGTCAAGTCCCCTGCCGGCTTTTTCCAACGCAAGGGGGGGGGCCTTAGCGTCCATTTTCAACGCCAGGGGGGGGGGCCTTAGCGTCCATTTTCAACGCAAGGGGGGGGGGCCTTAGCGTCAATTTTCAACGCAAGGGGGGGGCCCTTAGCGTCCATGTTCAGCTTTCCGGGATGTCCATGTGCTTCTATGGACGCTCATGTAAGCACGGCATTCGTTTGTGTCAACTGCCCTGAAAGGCAATGAAGACACTACACTACCCAGAATCCCCAGCTATCGTTTGGCCTACACCATGTGCTCTGTTTGACGTCACGTGATTTCTCCCTGCAGAAAAAGAAAACATGGCCGAACTTCGTTTTATTCTGGGTGTAAAATGCCTATTTTAAAGTTAGTTTGGCCATTAAAATGCGTTTTGATGTCATTTGATGCGAGAAATATGAGTTGTTATTTCAGATTATGTGTGCAGTGGATGTACATGATCTTTAGTTTGCTAGTTATTACGAAGATTACTTCAGGAAATTGCGTCCAACGTTTTCATTGTTACCAAGGTGGTTGCTAGGGACGCTGCTATCGATATTATTTCTGTTATGTTCTGTAACTGTTTAATGGTGTTATCTTTATTGCTACCCCCTTCCCCGTCAATGTATAGTGTTGGTCCACAGCCTAAACATATTAGTTTAACAAAATCCGCATCTAAAGATACGTTATTTTCCCCTGTGCAATTCCAGTCTCACATCTCACAGCACATCGTCATTAACAAATACCGGAAACAGACCGAAAATATTTTTAAAAAATAAAATAATACCTTATTCCGAGTGCTCTTGCTTTTCTCTTTGAAAGTCATCACATAACGGCATTGTAATACACGGTTCGGCTGCATTAAATATTACATATCTGCCGCAGTTCTGTATTTATAGAGCCCTGATGAGAAGACAAAGATGAGGAACTGAAAACGTGACGTGGATCATAAATATATCAGCCATTAAACAACATCTTACATTTCTTTTCACACATTACGTCTCCTTGCAGTATCAACACTAATTCGGCTCACTTTTATATTTGATCCAATTGGTAGATAGGCTGCATTTACACCATAAAGGTGCACACCTGATATAAAGAGACACCTGGTGGTTAAAGCACGTTATTGAATTTCATTATTTTTATTATTAGATATTAAAAGAATCCCTATAAAGTATATTCATTACTCGTTATTCTCTACTAATAGTTAATTAAAGACTGTATATAATGACTATTTTGCACATCCCGTTCAAGATTTCAAGATGTTCTAAGGTTTATTGACATATCATATAGGCCTACACAACTGTGGTGTAGTTCTGCACTGAATGAAAAACTTGGGTCGCAGGTTCCTCAATAGTGCATTACAAGACATCTATCAATATGTGTGCATACCTCCAGCAATGTTAACTATGTTGTATGTATACTATGATGTAACGCAAATGTTCCAACTTGGGATCAATAAAGTATATCTTATCTTAAGCTGATCGATGGCTACTGCCATATTTGCAAAATGTGCCTCTGAACCTTGACAAGTGCATGTTTCAGGCTTATCAATTAATGTAATGTAATGTTATCAATTAACAACAGGAGGGGTCACAAACATAAGTCCAGCTGTTAAATAAAGCTCTTCTGACCTTAGCTGGCGTGTGGGTATATATATTAATGCTGCCCATTATGGGCACAAGCAATTTACACCCATTTATTAATTATATGTTTTAAATATGAGTGTTTCCTGTCCCCTAAACCTCCAGGGATGTACACAGTTTAATACTGGCAACTTCTTATTATGGGAAATACGAACACGTCTTTTAAAACTACAACTCCCAGTAGAGACGTGCCATAGAGAACATGTTGCGAAACAGAATAGCCAGCATGTGTAGTTCTGGGGACAGGGTGGGGGAGGGGGGGGGACGCGGTGGACCCGTTCAAATCCAGTTTTGAACAGTCTGCCGTGGTTCCATCCCATTTCAAGTGCTGTTCGAGGCTCGGTAACCCTCGGAGCACACTCTCCAATCACAGAGCTTGAGGACGATCACGGGGTTTGCCAAACAGAGCACATGGTGTAGTCCAAACGATAGCTGGGGATTCTGGGTAGTGTAGTGTCTTCATTGCCTTTAAGGGCAGTTGACACAAACGAATGCCGTGCTTACATGAGCGTCCATAGAAGCACATGGACATCCCGGAAAGCTGAATATGGACGCTAAGGCCCCCCCCCTTGCGTTGAAAATGGACGCTAAGGCCCCCCCCCTGGCGTTGAAAATGGACGCTAAGGCCCCCCCCCTGGCGTTGAAAATGGACGCTAAGGCCCCCCCCCTTGCGTTGGAAAAAGCCGGCAGGGGACTTGACATAACGTCAACATAGGCCGACCTGGGAGTGAGGATGTGTTGCCTGTTCCTCCAGTGCATGCCTCTCAGTTAAACCTGCCATGCGAGCAACAATTGCAGCCTTTTCTGCTGCTGCTATAATTTGTGCAGATGAAGTTGTACTTGACTTTGTACTGCTGTCACTTTTGTTTGAACATTTACCAACATTAGAAACACTGTCATCAGGATTGATATCATCATTATTATCACCAGTACCTTTGGTTTGACCAACCCACACCTTGATTTGGACAATAAATTCATCATTGAACATCATTTTGGCTTTAAACGACGTTTCATGTCTTTCCCTTTCATCATGTGGCAATAAACCCAATAAAGTGTCATGCATATAGACCTGGCTTCAACACACAATTCAATATAACCATCAAGAGCATTTTGAACCTTAGCATTTTCACCACTTAACATCAAATATTTTACATTTGTTCTTAATTTGCTAGCTTTATTTAGCTTAGCCTTTCTGCCATTTTGCAACCTCTCAAGTTTTTCCGCAAGTGCTTTGACAGAGAGTTTAACTACCTACGTTGTGCTTTGCGCATCACTACAGCTGGCCACGCTATCCAGCATGCCAGCTGCTGGCAGCGCGTAATCTGACGCGCTGTCAGCTGCTGGTATGTCCGCAGTGCGCTCCTCCATATTTGAATGTCTTAAAGTCAAACGGATTGTCACAAATCAATCAGTACAATACAAGCGCTTATTGTTCATCCCTTTCACAACCAATGCATTGGAATTACGCCCATTATGTGTGCACACAACTTAATTCCTATGGCCATTTAAACCGGTTGTAGCACGCTACACATACCTCCTTGATGAACGTAGTTCCGTGCCAAGCGGTGAAAAGCTTCCCGGTACCATTCAGCGCGTTGCTCCTGTCGCCTTCCTGTGCGGCAGATGAGCAAACGAGTTGTAGCCGCTCTCAGCGTTCGATAAACGCAACTAAAAAATGTCTTCTTGTGTTACTCCAAAAAAGTTAGTTTGTGACTAGTTTTTGACTATATGTAGAGGCGATCCGCTGGGTGGGTGTAATTGACGCACACAAGTTTGCTGCCAAATAAAGGTCAGAAACAAAGTTTCCAGTTTGAAACAATCCATTTATTTCCATTTTCTTGCTTCTTTCCATATTCACTACACGACATTACCGTTTACACAAAACCTTTGCCCATTTATTTCCATTTTACTGGTTTCCATTTACTTGCTTCTTTCCATATTCACCAACGGAACGGTGGAGGCGTGACGCACGGCCGGACTTATCTCAGCCAATGACAGCTCTGCATGCAACCCCTGGATATTATTTTAGAAACTGCTTTCATTTCGTCGTGATATTTCCAGTGAGAACAGCTGTGAGGTCCGTGCAGAAAGCAGAGCAGTGTGGGTGTGTGTGTGTGTGTGTGTGTGTGTGTGTGTGTGTGTGTGTGTGTGTGTGTGTGTGTGTGTGTGTGTGTGTGTGTGTGTGTGTGTGTGTGTGTGTGTGTGTGTGTGTGTGGTACAGTGTGTAGGTGTGTGTGTGGTAGGTGTGTGTTGTACAGTGCGTAGATGCGGCGGACGGACGGGTCTCAGTTGGTTTGGTGTCCTTACTTTTAATACTTGTAAATACAACTTTTGGCCCGTAATTTCAATTCCCCATTTCAGCGACTAAAGAGAGAGGGGGGGGGGTATATCCAGTCTCTGATTGTGTTACGTTATTATGAGAGTGCTCTCATACTTTAAATTGTATATATGTATATACATATATATGTGTGTGTGTGTGTGTGTGTGTGTGTGTGTGTGTGTGTGTGTGGTGTGTGTGTGTGTGTGTGTGTGTGTGTGTGTGTGTGTGTGTGTGTGTGTGTGTGTGTGTGTGTGTGTGTGTGTGTGTGCGTGTGTGTGTACGCATCTGTAGCCTGGTATTGTCTCATTATACCGCACTCTCAATGAATTCAAAGTAAATATGTGGGGGAACAATGTTCGGCTGATCTAACAGAGATTATAAAATATGACAAAACACTCGACAGCAGCTGTTGCCACGTATACAACTGAATGAACGGACGTCGCTTTAATATGACCGCTCAGAGGAGAGGAGTTCTCATTTCTTTAAACGTCTGCTGCTTCCCCTCCTCTCTCCTCGGTTCGCCTCCTCGGTCCTCCGCTCACGTCTCCTGTGGGCGGGACTAAGTCTCGAGGAGGGGAAATTTAAGAATTGAGAAGCCTCTTGTGTGGTCAAACACTATGTGCCTTCCGGCGGAACCTCTCCCCAACACACATAAGGTTCCTACCTTTATACCCACAGTTAATTGGCTCCTACACTATATATCAGGTGACATAAAGATGAATATACCAGAAATACGCTGTATTAAACTTTCTGATATAACACGTTATTTTAATATTTCAGGACTGACAACAACACATAGCCAACACCTGGGCAGAGAAAATACATTTACAATTGTGAATAATGTTTGATATCCTGATGGTAAACGCTTCTTACCCATGTTTGTTTCTTTGATCGGTTGAAACACAGGTTCTTCCTCTCTCTGCATCCTCCTACCACAGGATAAAAAGTTGTAATTGATAGTCATGACCACGTTGGATAGACTGGATGTTATTCTGGAGCTGAGATTTATTCATAAATAAATATCTTTGATACTCGGTTCAATTCTTGCATTGTATTCTTTAAATGTAATTTATTATTATAATGTGTTGTAGACTAAAATGTATTTATTCTGTATTTACTTCCACCCTTTGGACATTTCGTCAAATGTATTTATATAATGAGGCGTGTGGTGCAGTGGACTACTGCGTCGGTGTTGCGATCAGGGGGTCACAGGTTCAAACCCCACTATAGTCAGTATGTCATTGTGTTCCTGTGCAAGACACTTCACCCCAAATTGCTCTGGGCATTGTCCACAGTATTGAGTATGACAGTCCCTTTGGATAAAAGCGTCTAACAAGTAACCTGTGATGTCAATCATTCTTGTTTTACCCTTATCTTATTTAATCATTTATTTTTGTATTTTTATATATTATGTCATTTTCAAACCTCCATGGGTAAGCAGCCCATAGTGAGCACATCATTGACCTACATTTGACCAGTAGACTCTCTCCATTCATCACCTAAATATATATTTATCACAAAACATGGTTGCACAGGGAAACTCCCATAGTGCTGATAATACATTTAACGATGTAATATAATATTATAATGCATTATAGACTAAAATGTGCTATTCTGTTTGGTTAAATACCAACACCTGTGGGATGAGAAACTGTACAACTAAAATGATTTTATGATAAGTTGGTATCAAACCCATCTGAGGTGCAACTTTTGCAATAATGAGGGCTCGTCCGGGATTTGAACCCGGGACCTCTCGCACCCTAAGCGAGAATCATACCCCTAGACCAACGAACCATAAAAACAGACGACAACCATCAGATTATGTCTGAACTTTACATGCCACGTTGCATGACTTCTGCTGCTCCCCTTTAACCTGCAAAGCTAGATTTCCTGGTGGTTCAGAGCCCTCTAGAGGCGCTTTGTTGACTTGCAGATACAACCTGATGCAACCCTGCAGAAGTAACCTCTATTAAATCATCATTATCGCACCAGTGCCACAGGAATGTTATGGAGGAAAGAAATTGACACAGGTATTAATAAATGCATGAATAAATATATATATATTAAATTTAGTAATACATGTATAAATAAGGAAATAAATAATGAAAGACTAAATAAAAAAAATGCATGAATAATAAATAAAATGAATACTTAAATAAATACATAAAGGAAATGAAACTCACATTTTAAATATATTAAATAAATATATATTCTTACTTTTAATTATCATCTTGATTTTTGTATAATAATTTAATCATTACCATATATTTAATATTTTCCTTTCACCATTTTCTATGTATTTATACTTCATCCAGACCCCCATGGTAAACACATTTTACATCTTTTACAGAGAAAATGAACTTAAATTGTACCAAATAACCTTTAGACTTTCTCTCTTCCATAATATCACAAAATAATTTTGCACAAGGAAACTCCTGAGGTGAAAGAATGGTGAAAATGATATTAATAACATTAAATGCATCGGTGACAATCTAGAACTTCCATTTGATTTAGAAATAACTCTTTTAGATACTTGGCTCAGTAGTCATAACATGTAATACAATTCAATCTAATGTGACTTTTGCAAATGAGCAATTGTGTATTAATAATATTCCAACGTCCGAAGAGAGAACCAAGATGCAAAATATGATTAAATGGATATCAATAAACAGGGCCGGTTCTAGCCAATTAGCTGCCCTAGGCGAGATTTTAGCTGGTTTACTGTCCTATAGTATACATTGAAATGGTTTCAAACCTGTTTATCCCAATAATTATAAAGGAGTGCCTTGGAAATATTTGTTTACATAAATTGTGAACAACACGTTTGAGACCCACTGAGATAACTTAGACTAAAGGGAACTATCTAAACACTCAGAGTCCTTTACCTCACTGAGCCTCTCAGCCTCCACCCTTGTTGTAGAAACATCTTCTTCTTATATCCGTTAGCGCAGCTAGCACCAGATGCTAATAACAACAGCGCCGGTACCGGTGCATCCTCTATCTCTCCCTTGCTCTCTCCCACGCTCACTTGCACTTTGGCTATGAGCTGTGGGCACCAGATAAGCCAACATCCCCCACTTTCATCACTTGCAGCGCCCATCGTACAGGGCAAATGAAAAGTGTAACCGGGATGAAAAGGGTGTTACATTTATTTAATTATGAATGTTGTTACATTAAGGCCGAAAATGAGGATGAGCACCAACGGTCAAAAATATTTGTTTCCCTCCCAGTGCTGCCAGCGCAGCAAATTCAAAAAGTATAATGCAGTACGGCCCACAGATGAAACTTTTGCTGGTCTTGTATTGTACTTCTTAGCCCTTATGTTATGTTCGGGTTCTCCCGTGACCCTTTTCAAGTTAAAATTATATTATAACTACGCTCCAGTTTTTTAAATCTGAACAAGGCTTCATGATATCCTCCACAACAGCAATATAAACACTACAAAACTGGGGTTACGTACTGTAACCCAGCTTCTATGAGAATAGGCGCAGCTCTCTAAGGCTATCGCTATTGGGTAATCCCACTGCACGTGTGCAGCACTGACAGACTTAATCCACGCCCACCTATGACGTGGGCCCCACCTCCGGCCTCAATTCCGTATAAATAGGAAGTAGGCCCGTCCAACTGCTCCCACACAAACAGCTTTTCTTCAGCTATTCACGGAGCCAGTGGGGCCCGAACCTTAGAGGGCTGCGCCTATACTCATAGAAGCTGGGTTACAGTACGTAACACCAGTTCTATTTCGTATAAGGCTTCACCCTCTAAGGCTATCGCTATTGGGTTAAGGGCGAAGCAGGATGTAGTCCACGCCCCACTGGTCCGTCCGTAACCAGAAGTACCAAAACACATCTACTCAATTAATAACCCATGCGAAAAAGAAAGGAGCATCACAGTCCCTGGAAACATAGCATTATTCCAAATGAATATTCTTTAAGGGAATGAAGGTGAATACCCGTCGTTTAAAAAAAGTAGAGATAAACAAATCCCACTTGTTAAAACAATAAAAAAGAGGGGCAAAAGGGGCAGCTCTCTGAATGCCGAAAGGCAGGAGAGAGGGCACGCCGTGTAGTCCCTGACATTACTCAATCTGACAGAACACTCAATACTGAATGTGTAAGAGAGGAATGGGAGACATCCCTCAAATAAAAACGAATAAAAGAACAGGGGGAAGACCAAGATGCAGCATTGCAAATGTCTTCTACTGTCATTCCTCCGTGCAACGCCATAGAGGTTGAAATTCCTCTGGTGTTGTACGCCTTGATGTTTTCTGGGTGATCCACCCCAGAGTAAACATACGCCTGTGACACAGCCTCACACAACCAGTGGAACAGCCGCTGTGCAGACAGAGGCTGCCCTATTGAGTGCTCTCTGTAATGCACAAACAGGCGCTGGGACCTGCGCAACGTGGCTGTGCGTGCAATATAGCATGACAGCGCACGTACGGGACAGAGGAGATGAGATGTGGCTTCTTCCTACGATGTGTGAGGAGGAGGGAAGACACCATCCAAAGGTATCACTCTCGATCTAAAAGAGCTTGTGATCACCTTTGGCATAAAAGCCGGGTTAAGGCACAAAACAGCTGAGCTGCCATCTCCTTGGATCTGTAGACATGACGGAGCCACAGAGAGAGCAGACAAATCACTCACCCTTTTAGCTGATGTCAGAGCCAAGAGCAGAGCTACTTTGGCTGACAAAAACTTTAGGGGAACCTGATCCAAAGGTTCGAATGGAGCTTTATTTAGTGCGCATAACACCAACGCCAAATCCCATTGAGGCACCAAAGCGCGTGACACTTGTCTGAGTCTCTGTACTCCCCGTAGAAACCGTGTTGTCAGAGGGTGACTAAACACCATGCTGACACCAAATCCTACGTGGCAAGATGAGATGGCAGCAGCGTACGTTTTTACCGTCCTATAAGCCAAATTCCTGTCCAGTAATGTCTGGAGGAATGACAGTACGTGAGGCAGGGGGCACCTAACGGGGTCCAGGCTTTTCCCTACACACCAACGCTGGAACGCTGTCCATTTGGCTGTGTAGGATGCCCTGGTGGACGCCGCTCTTGAACCCTGAATGGTACTGATAACATTTTTAGAGAGGCCCAGCCCCTCTAAATGTTCCCGTTCAGGGGCCATGCCCACAAACGTTGGCCCAATACTGGGTGAATGCTGATCGCTCCCTCCACCTGGGAGAGAGCGTCCCTGCGCCACGGCATTTCCACACACACGGTCTCCCTGACAGCATCCGCTGTAGGCATGGAAACCAGGACGCTCCCGTGCGTTCTTTGGCTGACCTGCCCCTCTGGAGAGAGCGAAAGTCTTTTTTTTCTGTTGTGGCCGAATAAACATGATAAGCCCACAATTAGTATTGTAGAGTCTTGCTGCGGAGTCGGCCACTAACGGCTCGACTGTGACGTCAGAGTCTAATCCCGCCTGCTCCAAATAAGGGCAAAGAGGCGGAGCCGAGACGGGACCTGCTGCCTCTGAACTGGAAGTAAACAGAGCTAGCTCAGGCTAAGAAGCTAAGCTAACATGAAATACATGCATACCAAGTTACTGCTAACAGTGTCGTTCCCCTATATAAACGTTACATTCATAATCAAATGAGACTATCTGCAAGAGAATTAGCTATATTTTGTTATTCTTAATGCTTGTCATTCACACGTTGAGAAAAGACGGACTCCACCGCCCGGACCTAACGGAGCCGCAGGGGGCTAGCTCCGGGACGCCGGCTGGAGCTAGCCCCCTGTGGCTCCATTAGCTCCGGCGGCCACCACTGGGATAATTGGGTCCCCTATTAACATTTGCTCCCGTTTAGCATTATGGGCGTCATAAAAGTCTTACCCAAGGCTGAATCATAAACTAAAATGTATATGTATGCATAAAGGGTTACGTCCTTAGCTGGTTAATAAGTAACAAGCTAAGCTACCAAGCACACAAACACCTGTGAACGGGGTTAACATGTATAATATTATAATTTTAGACTTCTTGGAAGTTCTGTTAGTACATTCAAGCGCACAGCACAACATTTTAATTGTCTGGTATTTTTAACAATATTCGGTAAAAGGCACAATCACCACGAACACGGCTAAAGCTAAAGGGTCAAGTACAGTACTATGACTAACTAACGTTGTAGCCTCTATGGTTGTAGCCTAGCAGAGTGGACAAGTTGCTGTTAGCTGACAGTGAGGCATGTACGTGTCCATCAATGTGACCACGCCCTAATGTATGCAAACACTTTAAGACCTAATATAAATAAAAGGGTCATGTTAGAAAACAATTCACTCACAGATTCATAATCATGAAGGTGGAATCTAACTATATCGATAATAATATGTATTGCATCCATGGGTAGAAACTAGTGCTGTCAAAATTATCGCGTTAACGGCGGTAATACATTTTTTGAATTAATTGCTTTAAAATATTTAACGCATTTAACGCATGTGCAGAATGGCCCGCCCCATACGTGCCACCAGTGGCAGCGCCAGGGTATGGCTGGGGTAGGCTACACCCATACCAATAAATGGTTTCAATCAATCAATCAATTAATGTTTATTTATATAGCCCAATATCACAAATGTTACATTTGTCTCAGTGGTCTTCACAGTGTGTACAGAATATCAGTATGACAATACGACACCCTCTGTCCTCACATCGTACAAGGAAAAACTTCCAAAGAAAACCCAGGTTAAAGGGAAAAATGGGAGAAACCTCAGGGAGAGCAACAGAGGAGGGATCCCTCTCCCAGGACGGACAGACGTGCAATAGATGCCGTGTGTAAATTGAAAAGATAATACATTTGCAACATAGGTAGTCCAAATGTTTGGAAATGCATGTGTGTATAATAGGAAGATGAATCCACGAGGATATCCATCCAGGACCGATGATCCAGGACCACAGCCACGACTCAAGATCCAGCGCTCGCGATCCAGGACACAGGACCGCAGGATCATCCATGACTCCGGATCCCAGCGTATATAGACACCAAAAAGAAAGACATTTGGGGAAGCTGGGTTAATCGGAACATGAGAGTACACAGGTATAGACAGAGAGAAGGAAGAAGTAAGATGTCCCCCGACAAACTAAGCCTATATCAGCAAAACTAGGGGCTGAATCTAATCAGCCTTAACTATAAGCTTTATCAAAAAGGAAGGTCTTAAGCGCACTCTTAAAAACGGATAGGGTGTCTGCTGCCCGAACACAAACTGGAAGCTGATTCCACAAATGTGGAGCTTGATAAGAAAAGGCTCTGGCTCCCATTGTACTTTTAGAGATTCTAGGAACAACCAACAACCCTGCATTATTGGAACGCAATGCCCTAGTAGGACAGTAGGGTATAATGAGTTCTTTAAGGTAAGATGGCGCCTGCCCATTAAGGGCTTTGTAGGCGAGAAGAAGAATTTTAAATTCTATCCTGTGTTCTATAGGGAGCCAGTGTAAGGCAGCCAGAACAGTAGTAATGTGGTCCCTTTTCCTAACTCTTGTTAGTACACGAGCCACAGCATTTTGAATCAGCTGAAACGACTTGATTGACTTCTTGGTACTCCCTGATAATAAAGAGTTACAATAATCCAGCCTAGAAGTAACAAATGCATGGACTAGTTTCTCTGCATCGTTTTGAGGCAAGCTATGCCTGATTTTTGCAATGTTACGTAGATGGAAGTAGGCGGTCCTTTAAATTGATTTTATATGGGCGTTACAGGATAAATCCTGATCAAATATAACACCAAGATTCCTTATAGTCTCACTGGAGGCTAAATTAATGCCATCCATAGTTAGTATATCTTTAGATAATTTGTTTCGTAGATTCTTCGGGCCAAGTACAATAACTTCAGTTTTGGTCGTGTTTAACATCAAAAAGTTTAAGGTCATCTACATTTTTAATTCCTTAAGGCAGTCTTGAATTTTATATAGATGATTAATTTCATCAGGCTTGATTTATAAATATAGTTGAGTATCATCCGCATAACAATGAAAGTTTACAGAATGATTCCTTATAATATTGCCTAACGGAAGGCACTCCATGGCTAACTTTGGTTTGCGTGGAAGATTCATCGTTAACACGTACAAATTGAGAGCGTTCAGATAGATAGGACCTAAACAAGCCTAAAGCAGTTCCCTGTATGCCAACTAAGTGCTCTAGTCTTTGCAATAGGATATCATGGTCGATAGTATCAAATGCAGCACTGAGATCGAGCAAAACAAGAATAGAGACAAGTCCCTTGTCTGAGGCTATGAGAATATAATTTGTGACTTTAACCAGAGCTGTCTCTGTGCTATGATGTGTTCTAAAGCCAGACTGAAAATCTTCAAATAAATCATTGTTTTTTAAGTAATCACACAACTGTTTTGCGACCGCTTTCTCAAGAATCTTTGAGAGGAACGGAAGATTAGAAAAAGGTCTATAGTTGGCTAAAACCTCTGGATCGAGGTTGTGCTTTTTAAGAAGCGGTTTTATCACTGCTACTTTGAATGATTGTGGAACATAGCCTGATAATAAAGACATATTAATAATATTTAATAAAGAAGTGCTAATTAATGGAAAAACTTCCTTCAACAGCTTAGTTGGAATTGGGTCTAACATGCACGTTGATGGTTTAGAAGAGAGAATCATTGAATGTAATTGTTCAAGGTTAATGGCTGAAAAGCATTCTTGTTTACTATCTAGTGTAATATTAGAACTTACGATTCCGGGAGCTGTTGATAACACTATACTGGTCAAAGGCAAGAGGTCATTAATTTTGTTTCTAAGAGTAACAATTTTATCGTTAAAAAAGCACATCAAATCATTACTATTGAGTGCTATGGGAATAGAAGGCTCAATGGAGCTGTGGCTCTCTGTCAGCCTGGCTACAGTGCTGAAAAGAAATCTTGCATTATTCTTATTCTCATCTATTAATGAAGAGTAGTAGGCTGCTCTCGCTTTACACAGTACTTTCTTATATTCATTGAGAGTAATATGCCAAATGAAACGAGATTCTTCAAGTTTAGTGGAACGCCATATCCTTTCAAGTTGTCGAGACTTTTGCTTTATTTCGCGGGTTTCGGCATTATGCCATGGAGCTAATCTATGTTGTTTTATTTTCTTCTTTTTCAAAGGAGCAACAGAGTCTAATTTTATTCGCAGCGCATCTATAGCACTATCAACAACATGATCAATTTGGGGTGGTGTACATTTTGTATACGTTTCCTCCCCTACATGCAGACATGCTATCGAGTTAAGTATTGGTGGAATCTCTTCCTTAAATGTGGCTATAGCACTAATAGGATAGATTTCTGCTGCAAGAGCTTTTGACTGATGCTTTGTAGTCTAGTAATAGTACTTCAAAAGTTACTAAGAAATGGTCGGATAAAGCAGGATTATGCGGTTCGACTAAGAGTTGCTCAATTTCAATACCATAAGTCAGAACAAGGTCGAGAGTGTGATTATAGCAGTGGGTTGGTTTATTTACACTCTGACATAAACCAACATAATCTAATATAGAGTTAAATGCAACAGTAAGGCTATTTTTATCATCGTCAACATGAATATTAAAGTCACCTACGATAATTACTTTGTCTGTTTTAAGAACCAAAGTTGATAAAAACTCAGAGAATTCTGATAAGAATTCTGAATAAGGACCTGGTGCACGATACACTGTAACAAATAAGATTGGCTGCAAAGTTTTCCAGGTCGGATGCGTAAGACTAAAAACGAGACTTTCAAAAGAGGTATAATTTTATTTTGGTTTAGTATTGATAAGTAAACTTGAGTCAAAGATTGCTGCAACTCCACCTCCTCGGCCCGTGCCTCGAGCAATATGAGTGTTGACATGGCTGGGTGGAGTGGCCTCATTTATGCTGACATATTCTTCATGTCTCAACCAAGTTTCAGTGAGACAGCATATATCAATATTATAATCTGATATTAAATCATTTACCAATATTGCTTTAGATGCTAGAGATCTTATGTTTAAGAGACCACATTTAATCTTCCTGTTTTGTTGCACTGTAGTAGTTGTTACATTTACTATTATTAGGTTATTATGTATGACACCTCCATTAGGTTTTACCTTAATTTGTCCTTGGGCAGACACACACACCGCTAATATTGGGTATTTTATTGAGTTCGGGATTCCTATGGGTGACTGCCTAGGAGAGAGCACAGAGAAGCGTGTAAGACTGCGACTCTGCCTTCTGGTCTCAACTCCAGTTTGTCATGGATTAAGTCCACAAAGCCCTGAAATGTTTGCCGAAATGAGATCTGCACCTTCCAAAGAAGGATGAATGCCGTCTCTCTTAATCAGACCAGGTTTTCCCCAGAAGGCTGTCCAATTATTTACGAAGCCCACATTGTTTGCTGGGCACCACCAAGACAACCAGCGCTGAAATGATGACATGCGGCTATACATGTCATCATTGATCAGATTGGGGAGGGGACCAGAGAAGATTACGGTGTCCGACATTGTTTTAGCATAACTACACACCGACTCCACATTAAGTTTGGTGCATTCTGATTGGCGTAAACGAACATCATTACCACCGACGTGAATAACAATCCTACCATATTTATGTTTATTTTTAGCCAGCAGTTTAAGATGCGCCTCAACGTCGCCCGCTCTGGCCCCCAGAATGCATGTGACTGTGGAGGCTTCGGTCTCTAAATTCACGTGTCTCATAATAGAGCTACCAATAACCAGAGTTGGCTTCTCAGCGGGTGTCTCGCTGAGTGGGGAATATCTGTTAGATACGTGAACGGGTTGGTGGGGACCTGCGGGTTTCGCGTTATGCCCCTTCTGAACAGTCACCCAGCCTCCCTGCTGCTCGGGAGTTGCCGGGGGACGGCTAAGAGGAGCTACCTTTTGCCGGTCCGCACATGCTAACATGGGCTTTACTTTAGCTGAGTTACTTTCTAAGATGCGGAGCCGGGCTTCTATGGCTATGATTCCCGCCTCCAACCTAACAACTATACTACATTTAACACATGTATCCTTACCAGTAAGGGAGGCCGGGAAGTAACCAAACATGAGACAGGAAGAGCAGGAAATAGCAACAGAGGGTGGGGAAAGAGCCATGGCTAGCTATCAAGCTAAAGTAGCTACCGTTAGCAAACCCGAAAAGAATGTAGGCAACTATGGAGTTACAGTTACAGTCACTAAGAGAAGGAGAGTTGTGAGTGCTTAAGCTGTAGCAACGTGTGATTACAACGTCAGACAGTTGCCGTGATCAAGAGTTTTAAAACGATCGATTAAGTTTAAGTTAATAAGCTATCAGCAACAGAACAGGCACACGGGATACCCGGAGATGACAACAACAACCGGAAGTTACAACATGCTCATCGCAATAGGTTCCTCATTCACCGCAATAGGTTCCATCAGCAGGAGAGGACAGGTATTTGGGTTCAAAATCTTTTTTGGGTTTAGCCCCACCATGAAAAATGATGTTAAAGTAAGCAAAATAAAGTCTGCCAACTCGCGCGGAGTAAATTGCACAGACAGCAGTTAGTAAGATTGATTTCAGTAGCCACGGTTTTGAATTTGTTTTGTCACGTAGTGATCGTCTTCTCAATAGAACATCTTTGATAACGGCGTGGTGTTGTTGCAGGAAGTCCCGACGGAGAATACTTTTGCTGTAGTACAGGGCAGAGCCATATAATAGTAATAATATGGCTCTGGTACAGGGGTGCACATAACGGGTACGCAGGTTATGTGCGTAATCTGAAATGCGTACCGTCACTTGTGTCACAAAGCGCATTTGCGTACCGACGTACTTGTGAAGCTTTTCCAGAAGGCGGTTAGATCACCGGACGACAGAGTCGGTCTCCGTGTGCACAGACAGGGCTGCTGTTAACGTCGGTCTGTACAACCGAACTGTGCCAAAACTACGCCAACCGGCTGCGGAGGGAGACTCCCCCCTTCACTGGAGAACTGCGCTAAAACAGCTGATCACAACGTTCACACTTGTGGTCACGAAGTACTCCACTAGCCCCCCCCCCTCTGTCGACTTTCCTGAAGTACTCCCCCGTTGATAGAAATCAACACGTAATGAATTAAGACCCCACGGTTTGATGATTGATAGGTGTGTGGGTTGTCTTTCATTTTGACATGCAGAAAAATGTTATAATAAACAGATACTGTATGTTAAATGGATATATCCGCCTTCTTTCATTTATCTTTCCATTCCCACAACAATATACATAAATAAATGGCATATTTTGGACATAGTTCGAATGGTGATTAATCATGAATAATTAATTTTTAAGCTGTGATTAATCTGATTAAAAATTGTAATCATTTGACAGCCCTAGTAGAAACATGTTTTTTTCTGCTGTAAAGTTGGGCATTTTAACATGGGGGTCTATGTAAATTGCTCCTTTCTGCAGCCAGTCCCTAGCGGCCCATGTATGAACTGCAGTGTGTGGCACTTCCGTATTGGCTTCCCGGCTGTTCCCCAGAGTTTGCCGCTTGGATAAAACACACCTTGTCAGCGCTGTCATCTGCCCCCAGTCACGTGACTTTGTTTACAATCTGACAGCTGAAAGCAAAGGAAAGCCCTCCGACTCCAGTCCGGCCTCAAATGGCTATGGTGATCATGTGCCTGCCTGGCTTTGGTGGCCAATCCTCGGGTCAATCTGTCCCCGGAAATGTTCCCGTTTTTAAATATGCTTAAATTGATTTTGAGTTTTCTCATGGCAGTTAGAGTATAGGGGACAAACCAGGGACTTTACTTCCTCTTGACACCGTCGGCTAGTTACAAAAAAACCCACCTAAATATACTTGTTATTGTGTTTCTGTCTTTCTGTGTCTTTTCATCTGCTCCGTAAACTCCCTCTCTCTCTCTTCTCTTGATCGCCCTCTCTCACATATGGGAGAACACTTCACTGTCCCGCTTCATTGTAGGATTTCTGCCATGTCTCTACTTTAGTTTGACCATCTCTGTTATTAAGTTATGGAAGACTAAATACATCAGTAATTAGATACCTTACCGTTACTGCGCTCATAATGAATGATAAGAATACGAATAATGCGTATTGAACTGGTTAGTAGTAGTAACCATGCTGTTTCAATTACATTAGTATGCATGAAAAAGTGACAGATGACACGCCCCTAATTATGCAAATGAGCTAAGTCCCGCCTCCCATTGCGAGATCCTTTGATGTGATTGGGTACAATCATGTTAATGAGCTAAGTCCCGCCTCCCATTGTTCGAGATCCTTTTGATGTGTGTTATAGCAGGTAGGTGTGAAAATCCCCCTGTGTAGTGCCTTTTGTTGTCTAATTCTTTGATGTATTGATTAAGACAGTCTCTTTGGAGTTAAGTTATATGACCCCTGCCCCTCAGAGTTGAGTAATTAGTCTTGTAATCAGATAGGAGTGAAAAGCCTCCCGGTGTAGTGCTTTTGTTGTCTAATTCTTTGATGTATTGATTAAGCTAGTCTCTTTGAAGTTATGTTGTCTGACCCCTGCCCCTCAGAGTTGAGTAATTAGCCTTTGATGTTTGCACTTTGATGTTAATATCTTTTGAAGCTATGTGTGAGAGTGCCTACCCTCCCCCCTCCCAGCCTCCCCCCTTTTCCCCACCCCTCCTGAGGCCATGAGCCAACAGAGTAGTGTATAGAGATATGCTCAAACTACATTTTAAAAAGACAGGCAATTCCACTTACCTAGTCTCTTTTAAAAAAAGAAAAATGGCAAAAGACGCCTCGAATGGGGTTTAATCAGTCTGTGACAACTTACCGCCACCCGTCAGGAGTGCCAGTCAAGAAACGAATGCAGCAGCAGTGCACAAACTTTTCTCGTGCCCTCTTTTGGTCATGTGCGCGTTCATTTGTGTTGGTGGAGGGGCTCTGTGAGGAAATACACTCAATCTAAATCTTTGTCCGAAGGAATCAAACTCGTCCTTATTGGGACTTTGGGAGGGGTCTTATTATTTTTCGTTTAATGGGTGATCTGTCAAAGAGTATAATGTCAATCATTCTTAAATCTCTTGAACTAGGAATCTTAGAAATGCGTCTTAATCCTCCCAATCCTAGCTCTTCCTCCTCCTCCTCCTCCTCATCGTCATCATCCCACTCAGCATGACTCCGCCTCCCCCTCAACATAACAAGTCCCCGCACTCCTCACAGATCATTTAAAAGTAAGGGGGTGGAAATAGATGAAAAAAAAAGAATTATACTCAAACTAAATAACAAGCCAGTCATTTCCACTCGCCAAGACACCTTTCAAAAACGAAAAATGGCCAAGAGACGCCTCGATATGGGTTTAATCAGCGAGACGCCTGTGACAACTTACAGCCATCTGTCCGGAGCGCAAATCAAGAAACTAATGCCATATTTGTGCCGGATTCAGACGCCTCCAGCCGAAGAACTTCATGAAGAATGGACTCTGAAAAATGGCGATGTTTGGGGTTATGTATTCAACTATATGGGGAATGAACTGCATTTCTACAATCTGAAGAATGGAGAAACGTATGGACCCCGTAGTGTTGAAGCAACACTGACCTCAACAGATTGGGCTGTATTAACTATGGTGTCTTCCAGAGATCTCCACGCAACCACTGTATCGGAAGAAGTAGTGCATCAAGAAACCATACTGGAACCATCGGTGTACTAGATATTTTCAAAGAAAAGCAAAGAAACACAAACAGCATGCGAGATCAAAGAAGAGTTTTCACCGCCGCCCCTCAATGTGGAGGAAGAAGGAGTTATTCCCCCGCTGCCAGAAGTGAGAAGAGTCCTGACAAGCACCGTCTGGGAAACTAATTACCGCGCAAGCCGTTTGGTGACACTGGGGAAGGACCCCTCTGATGATTTTGTTTTGGAGTATTTCAACTCTACGTGCGGGGTTTTTCAGACATCCTTGCAGGTGCCTCTGACTGCTTGGCTGAAAATGATTGATGGAAAAGCTACAAAGCTTAAAGAACTTTTTAAACAGAGTCAGATATCGATGGACATTATACTGGTGAAAAAGACTCTCACTTTTGCAGAGGACTCCGCCTCCCACTCAACATAACTAAGGACCCCTCAAAGAAAAACATTGTGCTTTCTACCTATGTAAAAAAAAGAGTCGGGGTTGTCTTACGAAAATGTGTTATCTCTGTATCAAAACAATGTGTTTAAAAATTTATTTTGTGAAAAATACCAACGGTGTGAGTGACGTCATAAAGACACTCATTTTAACCACAGTGTTTGATCTCTACAAATGTTTAAAGATTGTTACAAAATGTAAAAATAATAAAAAATAAAAAGGTATGGAGACAACATTCATTCAGGTGACTCTGTCTTTATTAGGAAAACAAAAATATATTACAAATGGGTTAGGGGGTAAATGTAACCATCTTGGACTTAATAGTCTAACAAAATACTTTATCTGCATACATTTTCTTTTTTAAAAGCACTTTCTGAAATTATTTATTTATTATTTCAGTGGAACAATCCAGTTTTTGCTAACATCAACGCTTTCTTCTCTTTTCTTGTGTTACTAAGATACTTTTAGACACACTTTGGCGTATGCAACACTTGTTCAGTTAAACAAGGTTTTTTCTTTTCTGATAACCTTACATATTTTTAGTTATTTTTCTGCTACCAAGATACTTTAAGATACACCTTGATGTAAGCAACACTTAACAACAGGGTATAATATGAAGTACTTGGTAAGGATAGGGTTTTTCTTTAAGGGGTGCAAAACTTTAGAACAGGGTAAAATATTCATTAATTTGTATTGAATTGAGTTTTCTTTTGATTTTCAGCATACTATTTGTACACAACGACTTTTCCATATTTCTGACAAACTATACTTTTTTTGACTTTTTTCCGTAGAATCTTGACAAACTATTACTTGTTCTTAAATGATGACCTATTGCTGGAGATGAGATGAAAAAGCTACAACGCTTAAAGAACTTTTTTCTAAAAACTCTCAATTCTTTAAATGCCTCAAAGCAATAAGCCCCACCCTCCACTCAGCAAATCATCTACAACGAAAGACTCCACTAAGACGACAGTTGTAAACTAGCCATGGATCTGAGAAAAAACCAAGACTCCCCCCGCGAGTTGCATCCAGGAACAGACTCTTGGACTACCATCAACACCACCATTTGGGACACCCGAATCTTGCAGTACTACTGCTGCTGATGCTACTCCTCGGGTCAAGACATCTCTGTTTAGGGACACAGTGAAATCAGAGTTGTTTCATATTCTGGAGAGGGTGATGTATCGGTACAGAGAAGAAATCTGCAAAGGATGCCGAGGCAGTCACCCCTACCAGAGGCAACACAATTGTCGGAATGACATGCTTGATTTCTTCTTCAGAAACAATTACAAAGCGTTAATGAAAAGACTTTGGCTCGCCAACTTTATTACAGTGATTGACCAGAGTCTTATTGAAAAAATTTGCGAGGATGAACTGAGGATCGGACGCGCTTCGGAAGCTTTTCTGCACAAGCTTTTCTGCACAAGCTTATAAAATGCAGATGCCTCAAGGAGAGACTTGAAAGATCCATGCCGAGTTGGATGGAGAAGAAGAAGACTAACAACCAGCAGTTGACTGAAGCCAGGGACTTGTTCAATACAGTGACTTTTTTCTTTAAGTAAAATAAAAATGGGAAACTACTTTGCAAAACACTCTATATATATTGATCAGAATGTAGTCAATACCCTCTTAATAAGTGTGGTGATGAGGACGATTGAAAACAGAACGAGTAGTGACCCCGTGTAAAAAGAATGGCTGAAGTTTGTAAATATAATATATATATAAGTTTAATTTGGCATAGTTTGACCTCCAGACCGCACTCACTAACTTGGTCGAAATATTTCCACACATTACTCCTTTTTGACGCCATCATTGTGTAGGACTCTTCTTGGAGTGTAAATAATTACCGGACTATGACTGGTAAAATATGTTGAATACCAGCAAAACTAAATCTCTCCAGTCAAAACGTCTATGTACTTTGCCGCCTAACACGGTTGCCAAGCAGCGCTTATTGTTGTTTAGGCTGGCCACTCATGTGTCGCGAGTGTTGACGGGGCGGGGGAGCACACACATGAACTGTTAGCGCCGGAACCTCGCAATGGCTGAGGAGCTCATTTGCGCCACATTTGGGCCTAAGATGAGGTTTGCTCTGCGTGATCTGCGTGTAGGAAGGGGCAGCAGCCATGTCATTGGCTAGAACTAGCTAGATCTGATGGATTTGGACATAAACGCGAGTGAAGTATAACCGTACACGAGAGAGAGAGATCAGCACCTGCAGCTCTGCCTGCTGTGAGGGACTGGTGAGCGGAGCAAAACACACCTTAAGACGTCACCTAACACATTTAGCTATGGCACAGTCGTATATATACACATTGAATTATTCAATTTGATAATATGTAATCAACTTAGGCATCCCTCCCAAAAAAAAATGAATACAATTTTTTTTTAAATACAATTATTCATAACTCATATTCGAATACATGAATAATTATTCGAATACCTGAATAATTTCGAATATTCGAATATTCGATTAATCGTTCCCATCCCTAGTTCTTACCACTCATGGTCTAGCTGCTAGTTAGCTCTATGCTAATGCTAGCTTTATGCTAACGTTATGCTAAAGTAGCATATAATGGAAATACTCGAGTAAAGTACAAGTACCACAATAACTCAAATCCAAAGTGACGGACAGCCAGAGACGCTTCACTTTCAGATTAAAGAACAAATAATTCACTTTTGTCTTCCTGTTATCCTCAAGTTTACTTTACAACTTTGATCCTTGGGGGTCATTTTGATTAACGAACGAACTAGCGGCAGAGGAATAATTATATATTAAAAGACAGCAGCATCATAAGAGGGCAACCATGTGACAGAGTGTGTCACTTTGCTGAATGACCAGCTATCCAGGCCAGACTCTAAAGACTTTCCATGAGGTAAATGCTGCTGCTGGAGTACTGACTGGAAATATTGCTGATATCATGTATAATATCCTAAAAGTTTTCATGTATATCCTCTTAAATACTCTGTCCAACAATATCAGTCTCAGGAAGAAATGTTTTTTAATGCTTATTGAAAGAAAAACATGCATTCTTGTACTCAGGAGGGGACATTGACAGACGATTACTGGAAAAGTACACAGTAAGTACTTCATAGTACTTGTGGGGGTAGTTTCACTAGTACTGAGTCCGACAGGATCAATCTCACGAAGAACTAATGGCAACAAAACATAATTCCCTCATCAAATTTAGCAGAAGTGGCTTGATTTTGTTCTCAGCAGGGGACTTTGACAGAGGATTGCCCAATGAATACACAGTAAAAGTACTTCAATGTATTGTTAGTAGTAGGCTAACTAATACAAAGTCAAACAGTATCAATAACTAATGGTAAAATTGTATTTTTATCACTCATCAAAGACGGCAGAAAACATGCATTATGTACTATGGAGGGGATTCACAAAGTACACAGTAAAAGTACTTCATTTCATTTATGGTAGCAGTCAAACTAGTACCGAGTCCAACAGTGTCAGTTTTATTAAGAACTTGTGGTAAAAAATATGTGTATCACTCATTGAATATAGCAGGGAAAAAAATGAAGAGCAGCTGATTTTAAAAAACAAACTCGAGAGACGGCTGAGTTGACCGCAGTGCAAAATCGCTGTCTAGTTTAAATCTCCTAACAATGTTGTCCATTTTAATCATAGGCCGATTATATGTACAGCCCTTAATAACATTCATTTTCTGGGCTCGATATGTGTCTTGGCCGTTTTCGTTGTGATCGCTAAATTCACCTTGTTTCCCCTTGTTTATAATATCACATTCCAAGCAAAGGAGGGCTTTTGTTTTTAAAGGAGACATGTCATGCTTTTCCGGTTATTACCCGTCCCCTTGTGTGCTATGAAGGTTGTTATGCTTGTAAACGGTCTGCAGAGTCAAAAACCCTCAAAATACACCCTGTAGCAGTGTAGGGAGTAAAACTCGTTGGAGATTTCTCATGTTCTTCCTGGACATTCTGACATCTGAACACCCAGTAGCCAAGCCAAGAGCTATGACCAGGCTGATTGGTCTAAATCAACCAATCCACGGACTTCCTCACACACACACACACAGTGCAGGCAGCTCTACTGCCCTGGCTGCAGGCTGATAACAGACAGTTGGGATCGCAGCGAAATTCTCTCTGCAGACCCATTCTCTTTGCAGACACATTCTCACAGCGTTTATCAACCTTTTTCTTACTCAATATCAAACCACACTTATTGTTTTTACTTCGGCTGTGAGTTTGTGTGTGCTCAGGATGAGTTCGCTGTGTTTCGCTGTGTATCGCTAAACAAGGAAACAACACCTCCACGGAGCTCAGCGCGATTCACAATGTCCCGACCAATCAGAGCACACTGTGCTCACAGGGAGGGTGGGGGATGGAGCTATTGAGCTACTACAACGAGCCGCTAAAGGCAGAGAGTGAAATTCAGTGAATACACGTAGTTTACAGAGATGCTGTATGAGAAACCAATGAGAGTTTGGAAAATTGCACAATATAAATATATTCTAGTAGACCTCAACAATGGAATTATGATCAGTGGAAATGGCCATGACATGTCTCCTTTAGTCCATTTAGTGAGGTAAAAAAACAGACCTCTCAGACGCTCTTCCGCTTACTGGTGTAATAAAGAAAAACAAATGGACCGTAGGTACACAGATTAGGGCGACACCATCTGGTCACAACTTTAAATATGTTACCCTGTTTATGTGCAAATAAAGAACTCTCACTGGTTCAGAACCTTTTTCCTAAAGTGAGTCTCTTTTCTTTTCTGACATTATGGGTATTTCACTTTATATTAAATACATAACAATAAGAGTGCATTACATCTAATACACTTCACTATGAATCCAGAACAATACAACTGCAGGAGTATGGATACAGCGAGATGTGTGCATGCATGTTGAGCAGATTTGGGCAGAATCCAGCAGAGTGAACTGTGCTGTTCATCCTATGTAATCTATATGTAAAGATACACATTTATATATTTAAGATAAAGCTGTGAAACAATCTCAATAATTGGCAGCAAAAATGTAAGGTTTTTTTAATTGACATAAAAGGATACATGTTGAGATAGGAAGTTCTAATATCTTAAAAGAAAAGCATGAATATTAAAAAAACACAAACTCTTTTGGCTCCTTCCTGTCTTTCTACTTGGTCTTTCTTGGCTTTGTACTGGCTATCTTCTAGCTCTATTCAGGTTTTTGGAGTTTTTTTCTAGCTCTGTCCCTGATCATTATCAGAACCTGAAGGCTCTATACGGACTATCTTCTGGTTCTTTTCGGGATCCATCCACTATCTCTTGTCTCTGTCCAGTAAATTACACTTTTGTCACTGGAGCAGGTAAAGCATACAACAGATACTTTCAGCATTATCGGAGCACGAAGTGGAAACTTGGATGAAACACCCGCAACTTGGAAGAACTAAAGTTGGGTTTTATGCGTTCTAATATTGCAATGCAAACCCATGATGTAATGGCAGTAATTAAGAATAATTAAGTCATTGAATGCTCATTTCAGTAGATTTAATCAAACAAAACATAAACATATTGGACATGGCCTCAAGACTGTAACCTCTTCACATTCTGTTGAAATGGTCAATTACTAGCCATATCTTACACATTGCTGTTTTTAATCATTAATATGTGGATGACAGATGAACTGGATGATGTAACATGTATGCCATCTGCTGGAAATTAGACGTATCGCACTGTTGGGGTTGTTTAGACAACAAAAACGGAATGAAGCTCTCATTTCATAAACAATATTTGAGTACAGACACCGTCCTGCAGAGAGCACACTACCCAACAGCACGTTATTGGTCTAGCATCACTTTACAAAACATTTGCATTAAGACATTAAGACTAGCTGGTCCCTTGTAAAGGTGAGTCCACCTTAAATGAGCAGTCGGTGAACAGCAGGTGAAAGGCAGGACACAGGAACTTGGTCCTGAGGAGATGTAACGATTATTAAACAAGAAATAGTCGAGTCAAGGGGTCAAAGGAAATGAAGATTTGTGATGATTAGCGAATCGGTTGCAGGTGGGTGAAATCAGGCTTAGGGAGTTACGTATTACATGCAACGGCATTAGGTCATCAAGATACAAAATAGATGAATGTATTCCCTGACAGTTACAGGATCAGCTGACGACCAACACACTTATGTCTTTTGAAACGATTATGCCATTTAAATCTTTTGTCACAAACATTGCAGCTCTATTTTTCCTCTCCTGTGTGGACTCTCATGCGTGCCTTTAAACTATCACTCAGTGAAAAATCTTTCTTACAGACTGAGCAGCTGAACGCTTTCTCTCCTGTGTGGATTGTCATGTGTCGTTTTACATCTCTTTTCATTGTAAAAGCTTTCTTACAGACTGAGCAGCTGAATGGTTTTTCTCCTGTGTGGACTCTCATGTGTGCCTTTAAATGTGCTCTCTGTGAAAAAGCTTTCTTACAGACTGAGCAGCTGAATGGTTTCTGTCCTGCGTGGATTCTCATGTGTGACTTTATATGCCCTCTCTGTGAAACAGCTCTCTTACAGACTGAGCAGCTGAATGGTTTCTCTCCTGTGTGGATTTTCATGTGTTCCTTTAAATGTGCACTCCGTGAAAAAGCTTTCTTACAGACTGAGCAGCTGTGTGGTTTCTCTACTGTGTGGATTTTCATGTGTGCCTTTAAATGCCCACTCTGTGAAAAAGCTTTCTTACAGACTGAGCAGCTGAATGGTTTATTTTCAGCACTAGGTTGTGGACCACTGACAGATTCATGTCTACTTTTCAGTGAGTTTGAGCCTGATGCAGGTTCTCTGGTCTCCTTCCAATCAGCACTGTCTTCAGTGTCAGGTTCAGAAGAGTCTCCAGTGTCGTCCTCAGTCTTTGGTTGTAAACTGTTCTCTGGATCTGAGCTCCTGGCTGGTTCTGGTCCTCGACAGTCATCTCCATCAGCTTCTGTTTCCATGTGTTCAGTTTGTCTTTGATGAGGCTGTGAGGACTGAGGTTTCTCTTTATCATCTTCACTCTTCACAGGGTCAGGAGTGAAAGTGGACTTGGTGATCTCAGCCTCCTCCAGCTCCTGAAGCTGCTCTCCCTCCTGACTGATCCTGAGTTCCTCCTGTTCCTGCTTAATATGTGGGGGGGGGCTCTGGGTCCTCCAGGGTCCAGACTGGTGCTCCACTCCTGCTGGTCAGGGAGAAACTCTTCTTTAACCACAACCAGCAGCTGGACATCTGCAGGAAACAGGAAACACACAGTCAGAACAAACTGTTAAGTGTTAGCATTTAACAATCTAATCACCATTACAATGGGAGACATTTTTCAGCCCTAATTAATGCCTTTGTTTTTATATTTTCACATTATCTTTCTTAGTCCCACCTATTGTGTATTTGTGTTTGCTCAATTCACTTTATGTAGCCCAGCCCCTTTCCACTTCCAGTTATAACGTTTTTTTTCTTCTGGCGTAGCACTAGCTGCAATGTAAACAATGAATTGTATTTGGGATTGTTCACAGATACACTACGCCTACAGTAGAGAATTACAATACTCTGTTACAAATACAAATCCTGCATTCAAACCTTATTTAAGTAACAGTATGCAAGTATTAACAGAACATTTGACGGCACCTTCTTATGTAAAAGTAATGATGGTGCAGTAAAACGTTCCCTGTCGGTGTTTAATGTTTGATGTTTCTTGATTATTTCGTATGTTGCATTTTACTGCTGTACATGTTCAAATTTGCGCTTGTATAAATGATTATAGATGAGGGAACCTGCTAAATATTAAAATGTGTGTGTTTTATATACAGTACCAGTCAAAGTTAGGACACACCTTCTCATTTAATGTGTTTTGTTTATTTTAATATGTTTATACTTTGTAGATGAATATTGAAGACATCAAAACTATGAAAGAACACGCATGGAATTATCTAGTTAACAAAAAAGTGTTAAAAAGTCAAGAATATTATTTTTATTTTAGATTCTTCAAAGTAGCTCCCTTTCGCCTTGACGACAGCTTTGCACCCTCTTGGCTTCTCTCAGTCAGCTTCATGAGGTGGAAACCTGGAATGGTTTCAATTAACAAGTGTGCCTTGTCACGAGTCAATGTGTGGAATGACTTGCCTGGTTAATGTGTTTGAGACCATCAGTTGTGTTGTGCAGAGGTAGAGTTAGTGCACAGTGGAAAGTCCTATTTGACTGCTGTTTTAATCCATATTACAGCAAGAACGATTCAACCCAGTAAAGAGAAACAACCGTCCATCATCACTTTAAGAAATTAAGGTCAGTCGATCCGGAAAATGTCAAGAACTTTGAATGTATCGTCAAGTGCAGTCGCAAAAACCATCGAATGCTATGATGAGGCTGGCTCTCATGAGGACCCCCCGGGAAAGGAAGAGCAAGAGTTACCTCTGCTGCAGAGGATAAATATAGTTACCTCAGAAACTGCAAATTAAAAGCACCTCAGATTAGAGCCCACATAGATGATCACAGAGCTCAAGGAGCAGACAATCTTAAAGGTTCCATGACATGGCCATTTCTACTGATCATAATTCCATTGTTGAGGTCTACTAGAATAGATTTACATTGTTCAATTTTCCAAACTCACATTGGTTTCTCATACAGCATCTCTGTATAGTGTGTGTATTCACTCTCTGTCCTACACGCCTTGTAGGAGCTCCTACCCCCCTTCCCCTCCCTATGAGCCCACTGTGCTCTGATTCGTCAGCTCGCCCACTCCGTTTTGATGAGTCCACCACCGTTATAGCCAGTGGTGTAGTGGGGATTTTTTTACTGGGGGGGTTGCTATTTTAATTAGGTCATCCCAAACAATGCCACACAAGGGCGCACGCACGCAGTGCACTCACAAAACGGGCAGACAGTTCCACAGAAATTACCGGTATGCTTAGTCCTACTTTAGTTACTGTACTGCAAAAAGCAGACGGCGCTGCGCACATAAGTTACATAAACAATTTATAGGCCTAAATTGCATAAGCTACAGTATTGAAACTAAGCAGACAGCGCTGCTTCTCTCTCTCACTTTCAAAATCTATTTAAAACTCATCACAAACAAACAAAATTCCCAAAGTTGTCGTGAAATTAACTTATTAAATCAACAAAATGAAAAATATAGCTTTCTTATGCAAACAACATTGAATCTGGACTTGAAATTATTCTGATTAGGCCTAGCCTACATGGTGCACACACACACACACACACACACACACACACACACACACACACACACACACACACACACACACACACACACACACACACACACACACACACACACACACACACACACACACACACACACACACACACACACACACACACACACACACACACACACACACACACACGGCAAGTTGATATAGCACTTTTCAACACAAGGCAATTCAAAGTGCTTTACAAAAAATGAAAGACATTAAGAAAATGGCATTTAAAATCAGTCATTAAAAAGAAAAGATAATAAAATAAACATTAAAAGAAAATATACACGGATAAAAGTTACAGTGCAGTCTAAGATGTGAATAGTTCAATTAAAAGCAGCGACAAAAAGAAAAGTCTTCAGCCTGGATTTAAAAGTAGTCAGAGTTGCAGCGGACCTGCAGGTTTCTGGGAGTTTGTTCGAGATATTTGGAGCATAATAACTGTAGAGGCTAAGCCAACGCTTTAAGCCTCTGAGGATCCGCTGGGTGGGTGTAATTGACGCACACAAGTTTGCTGCCGAATAAAGGTCAGAAACAAAGTTTCCTGTTTGAAACAGTCCATTTATTTCCATTTGACTGGTTTTAATTGACTTGCTTCTTTCCATATTCACTAGTGCTGGGGGGAAACGATTATTTCGAAAACGATTAATCGGGCGATTATTTGATCGATTACTCGACTAATCTAACGATTATTTGTCTGTTGTTCAATTCATAAAAAACGTAATGTAAAAAAAACGTAATGTAAAAAAAAATGTGTTCACGATACTGTGTCTCAGGGGATCTTAATATTTAACAAAATATTAATGTGTTATACCAGATTAACGAAAAATAATCTCAGCTAACTGACGATACAAACAATGTTTACCAAAACAAAACACAAGTCTCATAAGAAGCATCTAAATGACCCATGAGCGAAAAATGCTAACGGACATTGGCACAGAACTCAAGATAAAAGTACCGCTATTACTTATCGTAGCTGCACATACAAGATATCCGATTAAAGCTGAGACTCCACAGATTATGTAGGTATATAGTATCATCACTGAGTGATCCGGACTCGCGACAGGGGAAGCAAATACAGTCATCACAACACGTACCTTTACAGAGCTTCTAGGGAGATCGTCTCGCCACCGTAGCTGTCAATCTGATCAAAAGACGTGTTCAATGGCATTAAAATTAGAAAAAACGCGGCTGAATCGGTTAATCCATAGGTTTTTAACGTCTATGTATAAACAAATTATTGAATTTATAATCCATAATTCCATTTTTATGTAAAAATCGGAGAGCAAATGCTAGCTTCTAATGGTAGCCACCACAGCTACTGTAGCTGCTGCTTTAAATGTTCCAACATAGCCATTGTGCTTGTGTGATATGCCAACTCCATTTGGCAAAGACTGCAAATGACAATATCTTTGCGTTTTGGACTAACTTAAAATATTCCCATGCTTTTGAAGACCTAGGGCGAGATGTTTTCGTTTGAGGGCTTCGTGCGCAATCCTGTGAGGAGGAGGTGGTAGCCGTTTCAGTCTCCATTGTGTTTGAAGAGCGATTGCGAACTGCTTGTTGCTTTGGGTGAGCCACGTGTTTGTAGCGACGCGTCGACGCGAAAATATGTCGTCGACGATATTTTGAAGTCGACTCCAGCACTAATATTCACCACACGATATTACCGTTTACACAATACCTTTCCCGTGTGCGTGTGTGTGTGTTCTCCGTGTGTGTTCTCCATGTGTTTGTTCTCCGTGTGTGTGTTCTCCGTGTGTGGTCAAAAACTGTATGGGCCTTCCGGCGGAACCTCTCTCCAACACATATAGGTTCCTACCTTTATACCCACAGTTAATTGGCTCCTACACACCAGCCCCTAATTGATAGTACAGGTATCAATTGAAAACAATTAAGGAGCAACATGTGAAAATCATATTTCAATACATAGAAATGCACATCCTACACTTCCTGTACTAAACATAATTTAGTAATAGGTCGCACAATAATGTTGGTCTTCGTCTGTAGCTTGACAGAGCGCACCAGTCCTCCTTTGTCAGGAAAAAACCTCCAACTCTTAGTAGTTCATCTTCCAGAAACGGATCCAGCTTGTAGATGGGACTGTGTCTGCTCACTGTTCCTGTTTCAGATGTTAAAGAAGTGACTTCATCCTTAAACCTATGCTGCTGACCGTAGCGTATTATAGCCAACTCAGCTTCCAAGAGATCTTTAGGTGTCAAGATGTGACTCTCCGGGTTGACTTTGGGTTTCAGTCTTTTCACTTGCACACTTACATTCTCTGTCTTACTGTTACATAAATACCATGAATGTATGAGATTAAATTAGCTTCATTATATCTCAGTGATTAAGTGAATAATAAAGTTTCTATCGGGTCACTATCAGCCTGTCACTCATTATTTTCAGGGAGGGGCGGGGCTTGGAGGAATGGAGGAGACGGTGATCGCGGAAGCTTTTTTCCTCCTGCCTTCACAAACTTTACACGCGTATATATCGTCTGAAAATTGCCAGAGGACATTCATACTTTGCAATCCAAGACCAACGCGATTATTTTTGAAAAACATACATCCCTGTCACACACTCCGTGTCGCTGCGGCTCAGAGACACAGGGACCGTGTGTCTCTGAGCCACAGCGACACGGAGTGATTGAGAGCGGGTCCTTCTGCTGTTGGTTCTGGACTGGTGTTCTTGTGTTGGTGGATAAAGCAGACTGCTCTGTGTTGCTGTGCCGCTGTCACGTCTGTTCCCTGATCTCTGCGTCACCGACCGATTTGATATTAAAGTGAAAAACGTTGCCGCGGCCGGAAAATCAGGAAGCAACGTTACTACTCTATAACCGATTATCTTCCGTCACTGCATCGAGACCGAATCGTCCACGTCCGCATCGCAATGCATCGTAGAAACGATTATTTTCAACACCCCTACTATCTGCTAAGGTTAGCTTTAGCCTTCGCTTTCTATTAGTTTTTTTCATAAGCTATAAACGGAGGTGGTATAAGTATATATCTTGTACTTGAGTAAAAGTAGAAGTACTCAGGTTTGTACTTGAGTCAAAGTAGAAGTACCAGAATGTAGGAACAATCCTGCAATCAAAAATGTTCCTCAAATAAAAGTACAAAAGTATTATCATCAAAATATAGTTAAAGTAGCTACAGTAAAAGTAGAAGTACGCAGGTCTTGTACTAGAAGCACCAGAGTGTAGGAATACTCTGTTACAGTAAAAGTACTGCATTCAAAATGTTCCTCAAGTAAAAGTATTAAAGTAGCGACAGTAAAAGTAGTCATTGTGCAGATTGGTCCATTTCAGAATAATATATATGATTGCAATTCTTGACTTGGTATCGGTATCGAAAACCAAAATGTTGGTATCGTGACAACACTACCCTCAAGCCAACTGCGGCTTTTCAGAAAGTCAGGGATCTTCATTCCTCTGGATGCAGCATCAGCTGGGTTGTCTTTGGTTCCTACATGCTTCCATTGACATGGTCTTGAAACCTCTCTTATGGTTGTGATCCTATTTGCAACAAATGTGTGGAAACGCTTGTCCTCGTTGTTAATGTACTTCAGAACTGAAGTACTGTGTCCAAAACACAGAGTCATCCAAATGAAGTTGAAGCTCTGATTTTAACATCATATCCACTCTGGCAGCCAGAACAGCAGCTGTTAGTTCCAGTTGTGGAATGGTCACCATTTGTATGGGTGTAACTCTAGCCTTTCCTAATAGGAAAGCAACATGAACATCGCCTTTGCAGTTCAGTAGCCTGATGTAAGTTACAGTCCCGTAGCCATTTTCACTGGCATCAGCAAAGTGATGTAGTTGAGAGTGTATGGGTTCACCGAAGTCCTTTGGCTTCATACACCTGTCCACTTTGAGTGATACCAACAACTTAATGTCCTCCAACCACCGTCTCCACTGGTGTACGATATCTGGTGGAATGGCATCATCCCATCCACAGCTTCTCCTGCAAAGCTCTTGTTGCATTATCTTGGCTTGCAAAGTGACTGGTGCTAAAATACCCAAAGGATCATACACCGAGCTTATAACATGTTGTACACGGTGGAAATAAACATTCTGGTTATCTCAACATCAGGGATCTTATCCATTAAAACCTCTTAAGCCTGAGGGTCCCCCTAGTGGACCCCTCCCACCGTTTTTTTACGAGACTATGTCTCAGGGCTTCTTAACATTTATGAAACTATTAATGTTCCATACCCTTTTAACGATAAGAAACTCAGCTAACTGACAATATGAACCATTTTTAGCTAGAAGAAACACAAGAGTAATACCAAGCCTTTGAATTAGCATGGAGCGAAAAAATGCTTACTAATGCTAACGGACTTTTGCACAGCACTTATCGTAACTGCACAAACAAGATATCCGATACACATGTGTACCAAACCAAACCGAATAATTTCGGTACGTGTACCGTTACACCCCTAGTATAAAGTGTTGCCGTCCAGGCTTGTACTTTCAGATATGCTTTGTTTGCTTCTCCATTATGTCCGCAATGGTAATGTTTACGTCAGGGGTGCCCAACCAGTCGGGGAGATTCCCAGTCGATCGCGAGATGTGTCTAAAAATAGAACAACAATATTCGTTAATGTCCTATAACATAATCTTCCTGTGCCAGAATAATGCACTTGAACGCATCAAAGCTTTGTGATTGGCCGGCGTGACCCCATGTGTCGGGGTGTGGCTGGTGGGCAGTGCACTAGTTCACTGACGTTGTCCGTGTCTGTCAACAGGAGTGACAGTCCGCACACACACAAGACCGCAATTATGGCAGAAGCAAAAAAGCCAAAAATATATAATTTTCACTCTGCGTGGGAGGATGATTATTTTTGTATCTATTCCAATTCAAAGTCCATCTGTCTCATCTGCAATGTGAGCTTGGCTTTATTGAAGAAAGGTAATTTAGGAGCGGCATTTCAAAACAGTGCACAAACGCTACGAGACGGAATTCCCTCCTAATTCTGCCCTACGCTCCAAAAGGGGAGGGGCCTGAAAGGACAGCTAAATGCAGCATAGCAGTCCATTTTCACCAGGCCCAACAACAAGAGCAAGGCTGCTACCATAGCATCTTATCGTGTCAGTCACGTTCTTGCGAAACACATGAAGTCTTTCAAAGACGGCGAAGTTGTGAAAGAAGCATTCCTGGAGGCTGCCGACGCGTTTTTTGGGGGACAGTAAAAATAACAGTAGCATTTCAACAGGTTTTTGACATAATAAAAACTCAAGTTAGATACCGTTATTAATCAGCTGTAAGTTTTAGTTTGTTTGAACTTATTTATTATAACTATTGCACAACATGGTATAAGAATGCAAACATTCAGATCTGTTCTGTTTAAATTGATTATAGTCTATTATCAATTCAGGTTAAGAAACTAGTGTTGCTTGCATCCTATTTTAAAAGGCATTTCTTTTTATACTCTACTAAAATGCAACAAAAAAAGGGTTTGATTTTATTAATTTTGTCTTTTTTATTGCACTTTGGCAGCAGATTCCTGTGTAGCTTCAGATCCGAGTTGTCTTATTAGTAAGCCGAATTTATACTTTTGTAGCAACACTATTTTTATATAATGGCAAAGAAAGGGTTTGAGTCTTTAATTTTTTTCCTGTGTCATATGTGGCAGCACTGTTCAATGTTTCTTGAAAACATTACCCACTGTAGTATGTGACGTGTGAATAAACTCCAACTCTGTATCAACAACACTGTTGTGTAACTTCAGTTAAATATTTGTATGTGTGTAGATTAGAAATAGGTAAGATAAAGGATCTGCAGTATTTTATGAAGTATTAATCGTACAAAGGTCAGTTGTATACAAGTAGAAGTGTGTATTTACCTGGTAGTAGGCTGTCAGTAATGGCTACGCCTCTCTATTTAGACTGGTAGATCTCGGCAGACTGGCAACTTTGAAAGTAGCTCTCAGTTCAAAAAAGGTTGGGCACTCCTGGTTTACGTGGATTTGGGAACTGCCCATCGATTCTATTGGATGTAATGGTGAAGAAAAAGGTGTAAATTACCCAAATCGACCAATGGGTTCCAGAGATATGGTCCTGCGTAAAGTATAAAGAATGCCAGCCAGCGTAACTACATTACGCAGCAGACTTTACTTATTGTTTACTACGGAAGGAAGCAGGAATTGCAGGACCCAGAGCACACGGAGCACAGAGCGGACAGCAGATAACGGAATTGCAGTTTTATTGCTTATAGATTATCAGAACATTTCAAAGGGGACACAGCCACATTGGATATTAACCTATGGATTAACTACATCATCGTTTTTATCGTTTTAATGCCGTTGAAGACCAGTTTAGACCAGACAAAGAGGAAGGTAAGTCATGTTAGCCTCATGCACGTATACCTAGCGCCACTTCTTTTGATGTACATTTTTGTTGATAACGTTGCGAGTTTGTATCTTTCAGTGTTGAGGTGGGCACCGTTAGATTCTGTGTCTTTACGATCATAAACTATGTGTTGGATGTGCAGCTAGGATAAGTAATAAGGGAGCTAGGAGTGATTTTCGGTGCAGTAATAGGTTAGCATTTTTCGCTCGGGGCTAATTCAGAGGCTCACTGTTAGCATTGTGTGGTTTTTTTTGAAGAAAAAAAATGAAAAACATCAGTTAAATTAGTTTTTTTCCGTTATATGGATATAAAATATTCATAGTTTCTTAAATATGAAGGTTCCTTCGACGTTGTTTCCTGCAAATGACGCGATTTCGGGTCCGTGGGGCCTAAGAGGATAACAGAGTATGTTTTTTTTTCACAACAGTTGTATTTGGATGGAATGAATACCTATAGTGATAATAATAAAATGATTTTTGCCGTGAACAAGTTCAAATGGAACTGATGGTTCCCAAATTACCCAGAGGTGAGTCCGCCTGGACTTTATTTTTCTAAACCTCTCTAAAAAGGTCAAATTTCACTTGTTTTGCATCAATCTTGATACAGGGTAATTATTATAGGTTATAGTTTGGATTCCTAAAGCTTTTAGTCTACTAGCCCATCATTCAAGGGTGGTTTTCACTATAAGTAATGGGTTTTTTAGGCGGACATTAGAATTTACATGTTTTTACTATGTTCCATCTGAATTTACTTTAACATAAAAACATCTATATTGATTCTGACACTTCTACACCCAACTCACAGATGTAACCTTGCTTTCAGAGAAAAGATGATTAATTTACCCCTTTTAGAAGTGAAGATATAGTCTTTGTTGTGTTAGTGGCATTTGCGAGCCTGAAACCTGAAAAACAGGCTCAGGGCTTAAGAGGTTAAACTCCTTCTGAATCAAACTGTCGCGGTAGCCTTACCTTATTGTTCCCTCTTAAAATAGAAAAAAAACACGTTACTTTACCAGCAGAGAGAAAATTGATTATTAAATTATTAATGTGACTAATAAAGAGCAAATTGATTATTAAGTATTATTCTGTTGATCTATGTCATTACATTTGGTGAAAAACACATAATGACTTGTTTATGACTCGTTTTGTCAAAGTTTAGGACTTGGACTTGACTTGATCTTGCCCAACCTAACTTGAGACTCGACTTGGACTGAGCGCAAAGACTGAGACTCGACTTGGACTTGAGCGCAAAGACTTGAGACTTGACTCGGACTTGAGCGCAAAGACTTGAGACTTGACTCGGACTTGAGTGCAAAGACTTGAGACTTGACTCAGACTTGCAAAACAATGACTTGGTCCCAGCTCTGCTTATAATACGTAGATACTTTTACTTAAATAACATATTAATGCAGTACAGTGTTTGTACTTTTACTTCAGGATCTACTACCTGCAGCAAGTGCTGATAAAGGGTCTAAGGTGTTATTAATGTGATAATAAAGTGCTACTGAAGAGTGTAAAGTGTTAATTAAGGGTAAAAGGAACAGACCTGCTCTGGGTATCCGAAGCTGAGGCTGTAAAACAGCGTCCAGAAGTGTCTGGAGTCTCTTGTTCTCCTCTTTGGAAAGAGACAGCTCCTCCTCGTACTCGGCTATCGTTTTTTCAAACTAAGCTAGCTCCTATAGTCCGAGGTAAACACTCCAGAAAAAAGAGCACACAGTCCATTCAGAGGTTTATCCAAACACACAGATGATGGATCAGTAGAGCTGGAGCTCACAAACACTTTCTCATGAACACAGAGAGAGAGAACCGTAGCGACGAGACGCCGTTAACGAAAAAATGTTGGACGAACAACTGGTGATATTCTATAACGGTAGGCAGTTGTATCAGGGGCGTGGCCTTTGTCGAATACAGAGTGGAGCTGGCTGTGTCTGAAGCAGGAAGAAGAGGGAGGGCATCATTTCAAACCTTTATTTATACAGATAAAATCCCATTGAGATCATTGATCTCTTTTCCAAGGGAGACCTGCTCAAGTAGTTCCACATGAAACATAAAAACATAAATAGAACAACAAAAGGACATCATACAGCATCATTTATAAAATTATCCACATAAACAGGTACCAATAGCTTCCGATTGACTAGCATCCAACTGAGCTTTAAAAACATTTAGTGGCACCAGATTGCTCAGTTTCCATTTAATTTGCAGACTATTCCAAGACAGAGCAGCTGCACATCTAAAAGCTGTCTTCCCTAAGACAGTCCTAGCAGTTGGCACATTTAATAAAACCACAGCATGCGATCTCAGGCAGTAGCCACTTACAATTCTCCGTGAGATCAGGGAGCAGATATAAGATGGAAGTTTCCCTAACATGGCTTTGTATATAAAAATGTACCAGTGACTGAGCCTCCGTGCAGTTAGTGAAAGCAAACCAGCCCTCGCATACAGGGTGCAGTGATGGGTTCATGCTTTACAGTTTGTCACAAATCTCGGTGCACTTTGATACACAGCATCTAACTTGACCAGGCAATTGGCAGGTGCATTCATATAGACCAGATCCCCATAGTCCAGCACAGGTACAAAGGTCACAGTGACTAGCCTTTTCCTGGCCTCAAGCGAGAAACAGGACTTGTTTCCCTTGCTATACTCTCTCCCGGTAAAAGCTCTCTCCCTGAGAGCTGGGTTTTTGCTCTCTGTCAGGTTCTCTCAAACTTGGTAAATATCTCTCGAATTTCTTTGTTGAAAGTTGAGTGAATTTCTTTGTGAAATTAGTGGAATGAATTGATGTTTGTTGAAAGTTAGTACCCTGCCACCTGTGAGGAAAGGCCCTCCGAATGAAGTATTCGACTGTGGAAATGAGCAAATGAACTGATTTGTTGAATGAAAGTTTGAATGTGCTTTTTATTATCACCAGTCATTTATGAGGAAATGCGTCTAAATTCTATCAGGAGATTTAAATATCACAACTGAATTGGGCAGTTGAAGTTACAATTTAGGTTAATAAATGTAAAACTGTGAATTAGGGTTGCATATTAGAACATGACCACAGCATGATATGTTTTGTAGGATTATAATGTTATAAACGAGAGAAGGTTAAAATCCTGTATAAGTTTGGACCTATTTTTCTTCAAATAAACTGATCCCACCTTTTGGACTGGGACAACTTAAAAGACATCTGCGCTCTCCTGTCCTGCTTCAAATGTAATATTGCACCCTGCCGCACTCACACTTAGGTAGGCCACACCTCGTTTACTGATATCAAAATCCTTCGGGATCGCTTAAACAGAGAGTCGTCTGAATTGAAACGGCAGTTAATTGAACCTGGTTCTTCAGGAGTTGATAGAGGTGAGATCTTGCTGACGTTGGTGGATCTGAGCCAAGCAGTAAACTTACATAGACTCAATAACTTCTGTTAGGTCAATTAGTAGGTCTGAGTAATTTGCCGGAATAAATTATCAGCTCCTCCCGACGCTTACCACCCCACTTTTCAAACAAATTCAGTTGGTTAAAGTTGAACAAATGTTTCTATAAAATCTAAGTTGATAAGAAAAAAGCCCAATAACTTATTTTCATAACACACTTGAAATAAACCCTTCTTATTTCCTCTTATGATAAGCAATCTGAGGCTTCTGTTTTAAGGAATGAGCTGCTAACAAGATAAATGAAACCCTCTGGAGAGCTGGGATGTAGGCTGTTTGTTTTCTTAAAGCATTTTCAAGTATTAAGGATAATTTACCTACATTTGATTTATTTTGCTGACTTATAAGTGAACTTATGAGGCAATATACCTAACCTCGAGTGAGGGGCCCAGCTCTTCGTATCATTTTGTGTATGTGGCCCTCTGTGAAAAAAGTTTGGACACCCCTGCTCTAAATGAATAACTGCTTCTGTCAGACCCATGAGGGGCATAAAGAAGGGCTCGTCCGGGATTTGAACCCGGGACCTCTCGCACCCTAAGCGAGAATCATACCCCTAGACCAACGAACCATGCACACATCAGTAGGATGTCTATTATTGGATCTACAAACTGCCACGTTGTCCAAACTTCATGCAGTAGTCCAGTCTTCTTCAGATAAACCACAGTGCCATCTGTGGGACGTTTTTAGTACTGCAGCCAAAACGCAAGGCATCACTCACCCCAACAGTTTTCTAATTATGTCCTGTTTTATGCTTGGAAAATATCAAAACATCTATGTCATTTAACATTTAATAACTCAAAGACACACCTTAAAGTCACCAGTATATCATACAATATTGTATTTATAATGTATTGTTTTCTCAGTCAGGCAGACATGGACATATTTATTTGAATGTTCGACTGTTTTAAATTGATATTAATAATTTTGTCACGATTTAGGAGCTATATATATTTCCTGGCTTTAAATACTATATGCAGTGTGAATATGACATTTTGTCCTTTATGTTTACTTAATGGTAACAAACCTTTTTGATAGGATTATTCTTTTTTATAAATAATGTGTTCATACTTCCAATTTATTTGTTCCTATTTTTAAACATGTTGTATTTTATGACCATTCTTTTTTAAATGTCTTTTGTGAATTAACTTACTGGAATGAATTAAGCTTCTGGGTGTGAATTATTTTTTGTTTGTGAATTTAATTGCATTTATTTATTCCCTCATTTACTTATCAATAAGTAGGCTCTTGAGACAACATTGATCTTCAGCCTTGTGTACGCACATATCATTATTTTAGAAATTACTGTAAATATTAAATTACATAATTGAGTTACTAAATTAAAGTAAATTTCTGATAAACCTATACATATAAAAAGGGATAGATAAAGTTCCTCTGTATAAACTCTCTGGCAATTAATAGATGTATTTACAGTATATTTTAAAACGTGTACGCTGCGTACTGCACCTTTAAATGCATTCAGACCATAGGTTCAGACCCAATGCTTTCTGGGCTGTTGGGGTCTGAGGTCTGTGTTCCTGAGAAAGTGTGTGTGAGCTCCAGCTCTACTGATCCATCATCTGTGTGTTTGGATAAACCTCTGAATGGACTGTGTGCTCTTTTTTCTGGAGCGTTTACCTCGGACTAAAGGAGCTAGCTTAGCATGCTAGCTGGAAACACGTTAGCAACGCCAGTCAGATTGAGAGTTTGATGGAGAGAGAAACGGTGTGTTTAACGGAGCTTGCCGGAAAAGGTGATCCAGTAAACACAGACTCACACCTTTGAAGAAAAGAGAAATCCATCTGCTTATAAAAACACAACACACCTGTATAGTACCTTCAGATATCTCTCCAGATGCAGTGAAACATAAAATACACATCTCCATATAACGGCCACATATCCAGAATGACATTAATCCCAGTTTTATTCATATATAATATTATATCTTAGTTTGCTTTAGATAAAGTCAACAATAAGAAAAGGCAACATGCAGGTGATAGCAGCACATTTAAAACACAAACAGAACATTGAACGCAACATTTTGAAACACAAGGAGACATGTTATACTTTCAACCTCCACAAAAAATAGATGTTAAGAGGTAGTGCTCAAATCTTACCACAAAATAGAAAAGGTGATGAAATGATTTATATTGTACGTCTAATGCTGCCTTTTATTGAACCACAGGCAGCAGTTTCTCCTTCTGTTCGACGAAAATACAGCAGAACTTAAATGGCTTTTAATAAGTATTGCAGCACCTTTTACTTTGGTTTAAGGGGCTTTATCGTTGCATCTGATATACTGACCATTAGACGCCATCTTTACAACTATTCAACACCTTTTAGATCTTAAACACTGACACGGAGAACACTTTATCGAGTCAGCTATGCAGAGAAGTTAACTAATTCAGAGAGTAAAGAGCTGCTTCTTCCTCCGTGTGTCGATATGATGCCAAACGAGCACAATAAGGCTCAAAATGTGAACGTAAACATGGCTTTTCTGTGCAAGAACTTCTTCCTACACACAAATCAGAATGACTGCCACATGTGTACAGGCCGATTCCCCGTAAAGTGCGTTTCCTGTCATCATCAAGTTGGAAATCCTTTGTTTACGCGAATAATGCGTTATATTGCTAGCATCATATTTAATTTTACTTGGAAAAATATAAATTAAAAAGGTCTTTAGTGTAAGGAAATAGTCTCTGCATTTTTATTTAACTTTCATAGTCACATGACCAGAGTACCTGAGGTGACAGCTTCACAAAAGACTCAGTAGTCTGTCGGCATTATCAAGAATAACCCTGTGAATAACAATGGTAACAATAATAATGTGCAAATTATAAAACATGGTTATTTATATTGATGTATTTATCCAAAAACGACTTGGAGAGAACATCAGTAACACTTGAAACAGACAATGAGGCTGATGCTGCTGCGGGGGCTTTTAAAACAGTTCATTTAGGAGTAAAAATGTATGGGCTTTTAAAGTGGGGTGGGGTACAGAAGTCTGACAGGCCCATGGCTGAAAGGGGCAGATGGGAGAAGTGGAGGGGGGAGTTATAGGACCTTCTGGAGGATGGCATTGGGCACTTCCAGAGTCTCGTCTTTCACCAGGACGATGTCGTAAGAGTCCAGATATTTGTCCAGCCGCTCATCCACCTGCAGAGGAGTATGGGAATTAATGCATTACAGAACTGAATGTCCTCTTCCAACATGATAACAAAGGCATCCCAACTGTAGCTGTGAACATGACAGGATGTGTGATGACCTAGAAGAGCATCAGGACTGCTTGAGGCAGATGATAGCTATGTGATTAACATGATGGTTCAGCCTCTATGGAGAGAGACATCAAGCATGCTCATTTCTGACGTGGAGCTAATCTGAAGTAAACATTGAATACTGCTTTCTGTTCCTCCATCTTGAGACTGTGTGACTCCCTCTCTTGATATCAGCATGTGAAGGACGCTGCTCAGGAACTAGTGGATGCTCTGTATGTGAAGACTCCTTCCATCCTTGAAAGGATCAGAAATACATGGATTCTGTTTTGAAGCTCAAGCCGGGGACCAGTGAGACTTTCCTAACACTGACCTCCCTATTTTCTGTTTGTTTTCGTGTCCGTGGCCATGTGTCTGTACCTTGTCGTTGAGGAAGCCGATCTTGAGGATGTTCTCCACGTTGGGCGCTCCGTCGGCCATGCTCAGGTCCCCAAGGGAGTCCCCCATGAGGATGATGTTGCTGTACTCCTTCACCTGTTTGAAGTACTCCGTGTTCCTCAGGGCGCTGTCGTGTTTGTTGTACACGTGAATCAGCTCGCCTTTAAAACCCTTCAGGACGCCCTGAGAGAGGAGGAGCAGACAACGCCAGCGTCAAACAGCACGCTCTTTAAAGGTCCCCTGTTACACTGCTTTTCATCAATATATCACAGGTGTCAGATATACACAGAGCCTGTCTCTGATTGGCTGAAACACCAGACAGATCATTGCAGCATTACCCATAATCCCCTCTGTTTCAGCCCTGTTTCCAAAGTGCTGATTCTCTGTCTGTTACTTTAGATGAAGATAAGGAGCCCCTCCCCCACGCCCCTCTGAGAGACATTTGGTTACAAAGAACTCAAAGGAGCTCTAGAGGAGATTCAGGTGATAAGTGACCTTGTTGCTGATTGGCTAATGGCTACACAAGACAACACATCGTTATGACATCACAAAGTGACCAAAATCTGATCAGCTCATTTTCAGACAGGTTTTTATAGAAATGGATCAAAAAGAGAGAAAATCTGTTGATGTAGAAGAGACATGGAGAAGAGGGGACACATGTTGATGTAGAAGAGACATGAAGAAGAGGGGACACGTGTTGATGTAGAAGAGACATGGAGAAGAGGGGACACATGTTGATGTAGAAGAGACGTGAAGAAGAGGGGACACATGTTGATGTAGAAGAGACATGAAGAAGAGGGGACACATGTTGATGTAGAAGAGACATGAAGAAGAGGGGACACATGTTGATGTAGAAGAGACATGAAGAAGAGGGGACACATGTTGATGTAGAAGAGACATGAAGAAGAGGGGACACATGTGGATGTAGAAGAGACATGAAGAAGAGGGGACACATGTTGATGTAGAAGAGACATGGAGAAGAGGGGACACATGTTGATGTAGAAGAGACATGAAGAAGAGGGGACACATGTTGATGTAGAAGAGACATGAAGAAGAGGGGACACATGTTGATGTAGAAGAGACATGAAGAAGAGGGGACACGTGTTGATGTAGAAGAGACATGGAGAAGAGGGGACACATGTTGATGTAGAAGAGACGTGAAGAAGAGGGGACACATGTTGATGTAGAAGAGACATGAAGAAGAGGGGACACATGTTGATGTAGAAGAGACATGAAGAAGAGGGGACACATGTTGATGTAGAAGAGACATGAAGAAGAGGGGACACATGTTGATGTAGAAGAGACATGAAGAAGAGGGGACACATGTGGATGTAGAAGAGACATGAAGAAGAGGGGACACATGTTGATGTAGAAGAGACATGGAGAAGAGGGGACACATGTTGATGTAGAAGAGACATGGAGAAGAGGGGACACATGTTGATGTAGAAGAGACATGAAGAAGAGGGGACACATGTTGATGTAGAAGAGACATGGAGAAGAGGGGACACATGTTGATGTAGAAGAGACATGGAGAAGAGGGGACACATGTTGATGTAGAAGAGACATGGAGAAGAGGGGACACATGTTGATGTAGAAGAGACCTGAAGAAGAGGGGACACATGTTGATGTAGAAGAGACATGGAGAAGAGGGGACACATGTTGATGTAGAAGAGACATGAAGAAGAGGGAACACATGTTGATGTAGAAGAGACATGAAGAAGAGGGGACACATGTTGATGTAGAAGAGACATGGAGAAGAGGGGACACATGTTGATGTAGAAGAGACATGAAGAAGAGGGGACACATGTTGATGTAGAAGAGACATGGAGAAGAGGGGACACATGTTGATGTAGAAGAGACATGGAGAAGAGGGGACACATGTTGATGTAGAAGAGACATGGAGAAGTGGATTTTGCATAATAGGTGACCTTGAAGTCAAAAGGCTTCAGAAGAAGAGGGGGAGGACAAAGCCCCCAGGAAGAACGCCAGGTCTTTGAAATACATTTTCAACAAATGGTGGTATGGTAACCTCTGTGTTAGTCACGTGACTTCATTGGGGCCAGATAATACTTTTTCCTATTGGCTTACATCGGGGAAGAGAGGAATGGAAATCAGCTCAACAGTTTGCTTTTTAGCTAAATTAACTTCACTGTCTGAGCATTTGAAAAGCCGCTTATTAATGATTAGGTCCTAACAGTTTTAATTAGCTAAAAGACAAATCCAGAGGTATTCTCCATCCTCTTTTTATTGAACCTGCCGTTATGGAGTGGCTGGATGGCGGGTTTAAGAACAGGAGGCGGGGTTTAAGGCTGGGAGGAGGCGGGGTTTAAGGCTGGGAGGAGGCGGGGTTTAAGGCTGGGAGGAGGCGGGGTTTAAGGCTGGGAAGATCCAGGTTTTCTTTTGGCACTGATCAACTTTCATGGGCCGACCTCCGGCACCATATCCAGTTCTCTTTAAACATCCATGGCGGTGGTCTTACGTTTTCATCGAAGTCCATGAAGTTGGAGACGACCTTGACGTTGGGGTGGTAGACTCCGGCTTGGCGGATGATCTCCTCCAACACGTCGCCCAGGCCGGCGGAGAAGATGAAGACGGGCACATTGTGCTGCTGCAGGCGGTCGAAGAACTGCTCGTAGCCTTCCCTGGAAGTTTAATTTGTATTTAGTGATATAGGAGTTACAAGACGAGTGCATACAAGTACAGTGTCACAGATACACAGAAGACAGTAAGGTGAATTTACAAGTAAAGACAAATAACCGCAGGTCCTTCCTTCCTGCAGCGGTCAGACTATATAACTACCACGGCCCCTTGTAGACCACGACCATATATATATATATATATATATATATATATATATATATATATATACACATATATATATATATATATATATATATATACACCTGGCTGCTCAATCATCAGAACTGTTACAGGACATGTATTTTTGTAAAATGTTTCTCAGGTAACATTAAGCTGTCTTTGGCTCTTTTCTGCTGTAACAAATTATAGTCATGTATCCTGGGGGGGGGCTGTAAATAGTAGCAGGACCTTGAAGACCTTAAAGGAGTAGAAAGGGGTGGTGGCTGATATCAGAAGGCTTTTTGTTTTGAATGTGTGCAGTATTGTATCTGTTTAATTATTATTACATGTCACTTGTTAGACGCTTTTATCCACAGCTTACATACTCAATACTGTAGATATTTGGGGTGAGTCTTGCCCAGGGACACAACGACATGCTGACTGCAGTGGGGTTTGAACCTGTGACACCCTGACCCGAACACCACCGCACACCCACGCATCACACGCCTTTAATCTTCTCTTAAAAAAACTAGCATCAGATATAAACACTGATGTGGTGCCTGACCCTATCGAATGAACCACAAATAAACACACACATCATATAAAGAGGCAGTGAAATCAGTAGAGAAATCTGTGTTTTAAGTGTATTAGAGCAGAGAGGATGAAAGCATCGCGACATATGTATAAACACATAATCATTAATAAGTTAGATTCATGTTAAAGAGCCAGTCAAATGTTTTCTGTCCTTAAAAAAGGTATTAAACACCTCCAAGTATTTCCTCAGTTAATATGGCCCCTTTTTGGATAAGGGCATCAGCATCAGCTAAATACCCACAATGCAACAGTAAAGTGTGCAGATGAGCGTGGAGGAACAGGTACCTGAGAGCAGCCTCAGACTCCCTCACCACCTCAGGCAGTTTGTCTTTCTCCAGCCGCTGCTCCACAAGCAGTGTGTGAGACTTGAAATACCTGCAGACACACACACACGGAAATCAATCGGAATAATATTTTCATCCCGGGGAAATTAGATTTTGTGACATATGCTCCTTAGAATGAAATAAAATAAATTAAAACAAATTGAACAAAAACATTTTGTATAGAAGACAAGAAAAAAATGTGCAATCAAAGGACAAACTCAAATATATTTATGTAAACATAAGAAGTAAGAAATATGCAAATTGTCCTACAATATGTAACATGTACACTATATATAACAATATACTAGGGATACCAAAAACTAGAATTTTTTATTTTCTTGATTTTTTCTTTTCTATATTAAATAAATCATCGTATTTGCACAGCATGTTAGTAGGACAGTAGTATTTTAAAGTGTCAACAATATAATAATCAGACCCTGGCAATAGAATAAATCAAGTTTCACTTTAGTTTTTCAAGTAACTCAACTCTAACTCTCTCGCTCGGCGTCATCAAGGTTATCTTTCAGGAATATGAGCACGTCCACATTTCCAGGTAGAAGCTGGGATGTTTGGGCGTCTACAAAATCCCCTGCTGTGGAAAACACTCTCTCGCTTGGGACTGATGTTGCTGGGACAGAGAGATATGCGTTGCCATGGGTGACAGCAGTGGGTCAAACTGTGCATTGTCTCTCCACCACTTCAACAACAATACCGTTGTTGCCAAGAAGGTGAGGCTTATTGACAGAGATATAAATATACTGTTGTACTTGTCAATGTCTCTATGCGTGTACATCTAGCCCTGTAAATACGATCCTTTTGTGTTATCTGTTGTTTTATGTTCATGCTGTAACCTACTTGCTGCCATGTTGGACAGGTCTCCCTTGAAAAAGAGATTGATGATCTCAATGGGACCATCTGGTTGAATAAAGGTTTAAAAAAATATATATAAATAAATAAATCGCGGTACATTTTGTCAGTCTCACGGCGGTATTGAGAGATTTATTTACCGCGATATTCGATATATCATTACATCCCGTGTGTGTGATATGAAAGGTGTGAATGTGTGTGTGTATGTGTGTGTGTGTGTGTGTCTCACCACTCCACCATGAACGGGTATTTCTCCTCCATGGTGAGGTTGGGATCGATCTCGATGGGGTAATATTTATTCTTCAGCTGCAGCAGCTTCTGTCTGCAGTCGTCCGTCACCAGATTACAGTTATCAATGATATCTGCAGCAGGAAGGAGGCACACGCCATTAGCATGAGGGTTTGAACAGAGCTGAAGGTCGTTGCTTTGGTGCAGCATGGAAGCAAGTGCAAACAACAGCAAAGGAAACACTAATGTGAAATATGTGCAGAGAAAATACTGCATCTGTCATAACACGGAAGGCTAGCAAGGGGAGGGTTGTAGATGAGGTTAAGGTTCAAGTTTATTTATATAGCACCTTTCAGACACATAGGCATTTCAAAGTGCTTTACATAAGCATTAACAGTTTAACACACAACAAAATATAACATAAATAACCTTAAAAAAGAAGACAATTCATGAAAGAGGTAGAAGGACGTTACAAATCGTTATTGTAAAAACAGTTGATTCTGCGAGAGATGCAGAAGTCAAATAATAAAATGTTATTAATCTTATTATATGACCTCTGGAAGAAGCATCTAAAGGTTTGGAGCCCTGATATCAGCCCTATTGTTATAGAGAACTTTGTGACAATCTGCCTTTGTTTCTGATTGGTCCATCAGTGAGAGAGGACGTCAAGATGCTCCCTCAGTTAGTGATGTCACTATGTTAAGGAAGTGAAGGGGGAGTGTGTGGAAGAGAACACAGGTATTTTAGGCTGCAGTCGAATAGTCCATTTGGATGAGGAACCTTCCTAACGGAGTGAAATGACCCGGAAGTCCCTCAGTGGCAGCCGTGATGAGAGCCTTTCCAATTCTCTAGATGAAAGGAAAGGAGGTTTCAAACTTCCTTTATAGCCTCCTTTAGCTTAGGAACCACTGGACCTCCCTTGACGAAAGGAGAGGAGAAAATGCTGCCCCACAATGCCTTGCTGCCGCAGCATTTGCCGTCACTCAACAGTCGGCCGTTCACGGAAACAACCGATTATGACGGAGAAATGACATCATGAAAGTTACGGTGCTTATTAAGCATTTTTAAAACATAGGTGGTAAGTTGCCAAAGTGCTTTGTTCTGAACGTTCATCAGTATTATAATCAAAGAGAGAAATATGAACGTTAGTTTTTCACTGAAATGATCAAATAAAGTCAACATTTCATCTTTACTGAGCTGTGTGGGAGTTTGTTCAACTTCTAAAAAGATGTTTGAATGGTGATATACACAGTGATAGATGTTAAGGACTAACGTTTATAATAAATACATCTGTATTGATTTCAAGATCTTTAGTTCATACAATCATACGTATTGGGATCATTGGTATTAATGTGGACCGGAGGGAGAGGGGGACGAGCATAAGTTTCACTTTCCTTTTTTATTTCAATTCCAGCTTTGGTCCTGAAGAATATGTTTCTCTGTTGTCCACGTTCATAAAGCAAAGCAGCAGCATCAGAGCACGGTGCAGAGTCTCTAGATGAGTTCACAGCAGTCCCTCGTTCTTATTGAACATCCATGTTGTAGTCCGCTGTATAGAAAACTGTGGTTTCCATGGTTTCCCCACAGCAGCAGACGCACATTCAGGACGTCATAAACACGTCGGATAGTGAAAGTGCAGTCAGTTTCTCAAAGCACCACAGTCTCTTCTCCTAAGTCCTTTTGAATTCTCCTATCCACTATCCCTTAACCCCATGACGTTTCACACAGAGATCAAGGAATAGGAGATAGGGTTAGAACTTAGGAGCTGATTTTTGGATTATCCGACCGCAACCTTAGCCGACCATTTACATGCACCAAAACCTATAGAACACACTACAGGGAAGGGAAAACCCCAAAAGAGCAGAATAGGGCCCTTAAAGTAACACTTCTTCAGCCTAAACGTGACATTGAGACATGTCTCGAGTTCTCGCTGTACTTACTGTGACAGGACGGGCAGCGTTTTCCGTTGACAGCGAACTTGCTCAACGTCATGTCGAAGTCCGTGATGATCTGCAACAGAGCCGAGGACATTACGTTTACCGGAAACTCTGGGTTTTCTGTGCTAGTCTACAGGCTCAAAAACATTTCAGTTAACGCATTCATCTCTTGGTATGATTGGACTATTTGAGTTCATGATTTGGAAATGATACATGAGCACAGAGAAAGTGTGTTCAAGATTAAGGTTGGTTCATTTTTCCTAAGGTGACATGTTCTGCTTTCTGACAAAGGTAACATGTATTCAAACTAAACTTGCACACATAAATACTGATTATTTCATATATTGCTAATTTTTCATTAAATTTAACACAAAAGCTCAAGTTATTAAAAACAAACGACTACCTTTAGATCCATACAATTGGTCGTTCTTTTATCGTTAGAAAACCATGTCCTTTTCTAAATCAAATTGTTTAAAAAACAAGTGTATTTACGTAATTTCTATGTTACAAATAATAATAATGCTTGACACAGCGTTGTCTTGTTGTGGGATAACTGTTTACCAGTAGCCATATCTTGTTATTTTGTAGGTTGTTATTTTAGAAAAATGTATTCTACATTCTCCCCATATTTATCAAGAGGTCATTAGATTCAGATCAAGGCTTTTATTGTCATGTGTACATAGCTACAGTGTATATGGCAATGAACATCTTAGGCTCCTCCCACAGTGCAACATAATACAACTGATAACATAGTACAAGTAAATACAAATACAATTGAATATAATATAAATAGTGCAAGAATAGTCTATATACAAGTAATTGGCATATTGATAAATATGAGTTGCAAAAAGATGAAGGTTATGAATGTTCTTTCAAAAGTTCAGGTGTTTACCAGTCAGTGGCCAGTGGGATGAAACTGATCCTGAGTCTGGTGGTTTTAGACCTGATGCTATGTTGCATTTAGATTATTTACAGCTTATAAATCTCTATTTTCCAGTCGCCACCGCTTCAATACCACCAGGTGGCGATCTCTGACGCGGCTTCAGGGTATCTACCTGTAGTTTGGACGCGCCTCCTTTGATGAGGCCGCAGATGATCTGCTCCACCCTCTCGGGGTCCCTCATGTGCACCGTCGGCTTCTCAAACTGAGGCATCTGCAGGGAGAGAGAGAGAGAGAGAGAGAGAGAGAGAGAGAGAGAGAGAGAGAGAGAGAGAGAGAGAGAGAGAGAGAGAGAGAGAGAGAGAGAGAGAGAGAGAGAGAGAGAGAGAGAGAAGAGAGAGAGAGAGGAGAGAGAGAGAGAGAGAGAGAGAGAGAGAGAGAGAGAGAGAGAGAGAGAGAGAGAGAGAGAGAGAGATGTTTTAAACTGATGTTGGTATCTTTATTTCAGACAGAGGGTGAAAAGACGTGCTGCAGCACAGGCAGTATGAGAAAAATAAGAGCTTTTTGAACATTAAAGCATGAAGACACTACATACTGATATACACCTGAATATCAGCAGGAGAGGACTCTTTAAAGTAGAGACACTACATACTGATATACACCTGAATATCAGCAGGAGAGGACTCTTTAAAGTAGAGACACTACATACTGATATACACCTGAACATCAGCAGGAGAGGACTCTTTAAAGTAGAGACACTACATACTGATATACACCTGAACATCAGCAGGAGAGGACTCTTTAAAGTAGAGACACTACATACTGATATACACCTGGACATCAGCAGGAGAGGACTCTTTAAAGTAGAGACACTACATACTGATATACACCTGGACATCAGCAGGAGAGGACTCTTTAAAGTAGAGACACTACATACTGATAAGTTGATCATAAAATGTGTTCTGATCTTCATCTAAGTCACAACAATAGACAAACACAGTCTGCTTAAACTAATACCACACAAACAATTATATGTTTTCATGTTTCTATTGAACACACCATGTAAACATTCACAGGGTGGAAAAAATGAGAACCCCTAGGCTAAAGACTTCTTCAAGATCTCATTGGAGTCAGGAGTCAGCCAACCTGGAGTCCAATCATGAGACGAGATTGGAGGTGTTGGTTGAAGCTGCCCTGCCCTATAAAAAATACACACCAGTTTTGAATTTGCTATTCTTAAGAAGTTACAGTGCAGTTTAAGATGTGAATAGTTCAATTAAAAGCAGCGACAAAAAGAAAAGTCTTCAGCCTGGATTTGAAAGTAGTCAGAGTTGCAGCGGACCTGCAGGTTTCTGGGAGTTTGTTCCAGATGTTTGGAGCATAATAACTGAACGCTGCTTCTCCATGTTTAGTTCTGACTCTGGGGACAGAAAGCTGACCAGTCCCTGAAGACCTGAGAGATCTGGATGGTTCATCATTTAGCAGAGTCAGAGATGTATGTTTGGGCCTAAACCATCCAGTGCTTTATAAACCAGCAGCAGTATTTTGAAATCTATTCTTTGACACACAGGAAGCCAGTGTGAAAGACTTCAGAACAGGAGTGATGTGATCCACTTTCTTAGTGTTAGTGAGGACTCGAGCAGCGGCGTTCTGAATCAGCTGCAGCTTCCTAATAGATTTTTTAGTGAGACCTGTCAAGACACCATTGCAGTAGTCGAGTCTACTGAAGATAAAAGCATGGACAAGTTTTTCCAAATCCTGCTGTGACATTAGTCTTTTAATCCTAGATATGTTCTTTAGGTGATAGTAGGCTGATTTAGTAACTGTTTTAATGTGACTGTTGAAACTCAGGTCAGAGTCCATGACTACACCTAGATTTCTGGCTTTATCTGTTGTTTTGAACATTGCAGGCTGAAGCTCAGCGCTACATTTTATACGTTCTGCCTTGGCTCCAAAAACCATTACCTCAGTTTTATCTTTGTTTAATTGGAGAAAGTTCTGACACATCCAGTCATTGATTTGTTCAATGCACTTACTCAGTGTTTGAATTGGAGCATAGTCTCCTGGTGAAATTGTTACGTAGATTTGTGTGTCATCTGCATAGCTATGGTAACTTATTTTGCTGTTTTTCATTATCTGAGCCAGTGGTAGCATGTAGATGTTAAAGAGAAGAGGCCCCAGGATGGAGCCTTGAGGAACCCCACATGTCATATTTGTCAACTCAGATGTGTATTTACCTATAGAAAAAAAGTTGTTTCTGTCCTTTAGGTAGGATTCAAACCAATTTAGAACTGTTTCCGAAAGTCCCACCCAGTTTTCCAGTCGGTCTAGTAATATGCTGTGGTCAACAGTGTCAAACGCAGCACTGAGATCTAATAATACTAACACTGAAGTTTTGCCACTGTCTGTGTTTAAGTGGATGTCATTAATAGGGCTGTGCATATTCACTGGTCTCACGATTCGATTACGATTATCCTGTCAACGATTCGATTCGGTTCGATATCCAGGTGCATCACGATTCATACCAATTTGTTGCATCCTCAATTTTCTATATTACTGCACTTGGCTTATTTTTCATCAATGCATACATGCAGTAAATACATATGAACTCTCTTTTTATTATTTAGAAAGTGCTTCAGAAATCAATAACATAAATGTCTTGACATTAATTTAAAAACCAAAATAAATGAATTGTGTAGGTCTAGCCTCTGTGTGTGAAGTTGTTCCATCCTCAAAAACAAAAAGCTAATGCTTCTGCAGTCTAGCTGCAGCTTCTAGCCACGGCCTTCTGTTAAGAAAGGACACTGAATGTCCTGAATGAGGCCTCACACACAGGACTGGAGTCTGAACACAGCAGACAACAGGAGTATTTACAACAGCATATAACAACTAAAATACTGCATGTGGGTGCACATGCAGTACTTACATTCTCTGTCTTACTGTTGCATACATCCCATGCATGTATGAGACTAAGTTAGCTTCATTATATCTCAGTGATTAAGTGAATAATAAAGTTTCTATCGGGTCACTATCAGCCTGTCACTCATTATTTTCAGGGAGGGGGCAGAGAGGAGACGGTGATCGCGGAAGCTTTTTTCCTCCTGCCTTCACAAACTTTACACACGTATATATCGTCTGAAAATTGCTAGAGGACATTCATACTCTGCAATCCAAGACTTAATTAAATCCACCAAAAACCTGACACGATTGTAACGCGTTTGAAAAACATAAATCCCTGTCTGTGTCTCTGAGCCGCAGCGACACGGAGTGATTCGGAGCGGGTCCGTCTGCTGTGGGTTCTGGACTGGTGGTGTTGTGTTGGTGGATAAAGCAGACTGCTCCGTGTTCGGTGTTGCTCTGCCGCTGTCACGTCTGTTCCCTGATCTCTGCGTCACCGACCGATTTGATATTAAAGTGACAGAAAAACACGTTATAAAGCCGCGGCCGGAAAAATACCTGAGTGAAGAGAGTCGTTTACTATATGAAGTAGATCTGAGGCCATGCAAGGCAAAACATCTTGGAAAAATCCTGTTGGAATAATATCAAGGCAGCAGGAGGAGGATTTCAGAAGTTGTATAATGTCCTCTAGGGTTTTATCATTAATCTGATGGAATTGTGTCATGATGTCTGAATTGATGTTAAGTGGACACAGAGACAACACATTTGCTGTACCAGATGCAGAGGCACTGACCGCTTGTCTGATTTTCTGAATTTTGTAAGTGAAGAAGGCAAAATCATTGCACGCCCTGGTGGATAGAAATTCAGAGGCTACTGACACTGGGGGGTTAGTTAGTCTGTCGACGGTAGCAAACAAGGCACGTGCATTGTTAATGATGTCAGAGAAGAACGATTGTCGAGCGTTTTTCAATTCCAAATTATAAAGACCAAGTCTCTCTTTATAGATTTCAAAGTGAACCTGGGGATTTGTTTTTCGCGACCTGCGTTCAGCTTTTCGACATTCTCTTTTTTCTGTTTTCACGGTCATGTCCTTTCTCCATGGAGATATTTTCTTGCCAGACACTTCCTTTACCTTAGTTGGAGCAATGGCATCTATAACATTTTACATTTTTTAATTAAAATGATCTACTAGCTCATTTACTGAGATGTTAGCAGGGGCAAGTGTGGAAGAAAAATTCTGAGTAAACATTTCCCTCGTGTTTTCAGTTAAATATCGCTTTGTGGTGACCTCTTTTTGACAAATGTTGTGAAACGAAATAGAGCTCTCAAAGAAAACACAGGAATGGTCAGAGAGTGCAACATCAGTCACCACAACCTTAGAGATATTCAGACCCTTTGAGATAATTAAGTCCAGAGTGTGCCCCTTATTGTGCGTGGGCTCCGTCACATGCTGAGTCAGTCCATAGCTATCAAGAACACAAAACAGTTCTTTAGCCCCTCTGTCCTGGGGGTTGTCAACATGGATGTTAAAATCACCAACAATGACTAGACGGTCAAAGTCAATACACACTATAGACAGCAGTTCAGTAAAGTCATCAAAAAAGCTTGCACAGTATTTGGGTGGCCTATAGATATCTAGGAACAGAGCTCGAGAGGAGCATTTCAGCTGAAGGGCCACATATTCAAAAGAAGAAAAGTTCCCATAAGATGTCTTCCTGCATTGAAGGGAATCATTGAACAGAATAGCAACTCCACCCTCCTTTCTTACGCATTCTTTCCTGACTCATAAAACTAAAGTTGGGAGGGGTTGATTCGATAAGAACAGCTGCACTGTTATTTTGTTCAATCCAAGTTTCTGTTAAAAACATAAAATCGAGATTGTGCTCAGTGATAAAATCATTGATTAAAAATGTTTTTTCTGCCAAAGACCTGATATTTAATAAAGCTAGTTTAAGTTTGTTGAACACACTATCAGTCATGTTTTTTGTGACAAGCTGTGGCTGACATGGAATCACTGCTAAATTAGATAAACTCACAAACGTTTGAGCGCTTCCTGTATCTAAGATGATTCACCGCTCTTAATCTGTTACCTATCAACACAGATATCGGCAAAGCTACTGGCAGGCAGGGCCCCGGCTTGTCCTGGAAAGAGTTGAGAGTGCCATACGCCCTTGAGGCTGAACCCAGCACATATCAGTAAGAGTTTGTTTTGTTTTTTACACACACATTCTTATCAGGCTTCGGAGACTGCAGATGCTTTCTTGAAGGGAGGGGAGGTGGTTGACGTAGGCACGGTGATGGAGACGGGGGAGATGGTGCGCGTCTCTGCAGTGATTTTGGTGGGCGTCGTTGAGGAGCGGGGTAAAGGACATGCTGCCAATCCTGCGTATCGTCTTAGTTTGGTCTTTGAACTCCACGAAGGAATCGGTGCCAACCCTCTGTATCTCCTTTGTGTGTTCAGCGATCTCCAGGAGGGTGGGGAAGGGTGAAAGGAGTATCCTCAAAGGCGTTGAAAGGGGGGGGGGTGACGGGCAGTGGAGACTCCTCCATGTGTCTCATAGGTCTCCCATAATCAGAACATTCCTCAGGCGGGTGCAGTGATAATTCTTCAGGGTTTTCTGCGCGATGTGTTGTGTCTTTCTCCCGTTTTGATTCCTCTTGCCGCTTGTCCTTGGCAGAGGGAACAGATTGATGACGCAGGCAGTTGAATATGTTCGAGATAAACAAATTCCCTCCTGAAATTCACTCCTGACTTGTTCAGGCAAACTCCATCTGCCTTGAAAAGATGTCTCCGATCCCAGAAAAAGTTAAAATTATCAATAAAATGAACAGAGTGGTCAGTACAGGCAGTTGAAAGCCAGGTGTTCAGTGAAAAACAATCTGCTGAATCTCTCCACTCCTCTTCTGACTGGCGGTAGAGGGCCACTGATGAACACCTCTGCATTTAGAGAGCTGGCAGTTTCCAACAAACGTTTAAAGTCTTCTTTCAGCACTTCTGACTGTTGGTTAGGTTAGGTTGAACCAGCTTCGTAGTACAGGCCTCTGAACATCCCCTTTAAAGCTCTTTCTGATGTAACAACGTTGACAGTTGAGTGTTACACACTGTGCTGATGAAAGGCAAATAACATAAGGACTAAAACACACAAATACACACAGCAATGTCCCCACTTCCACCTACTTATATAATCAGCATCAGAAACATAACACCTAGAACAGAAACTAAAAATAAATCTTCTTTCCAGACAACTCTCTAATAAGAATAACACACACTTGTGTAATATTGCAAAGAGCCAACACCTAATATCTGCCGAGTAAAGGTTTGTACTCAAAGAAGAAGTGCGTCACTCTCCGATTCTCGATTGCTTTGCAGTATTTCCTTTGAGAAAACCTTTGACACACATTGCCGCCTGTAGTTGTACATTATATTTCAGTATGATTAAGGTAGCAGTGTGTGTTTTACAGTGTGATCATCTGATGATGGCAGAATTAGGGCAGGACAATTATTGAAATTGTATTTTATCGCAATATGACAAACAGGAGTGTTCAAAATACATGAGGATATTTAAAAAAAAACAAATATGTATCAGATAAAACAATTAAAATTAAATATTGAGGAGCTGCCGATATGTCCTTGCAACACATCATATTCTTCAGTTTGGTACAGACCCTTGTAAAAGCATATCAAATTACATTAATCCTCTATATTGAAAATCAAATTGCAGTATCCGTCAAATTTATCGCATTTATATATTAATTCAGAATCGTTCAGTGAACTTTAATCTTTAAAATACTGCTTCAATTAAAAACACATGTCGAAACACTGAATGTGATGCAGCCAGATGTGCTGCAGCTCAGTCTAGAGCCTTATTTTATTTAGCAAAATTCAAAACACTTGAGCGGGTTTTATTATTACAATCTATCAGAAGTAAGCGGGTAAAAACAAGCCTCAATATCTGGATTAACATTACAAGCAGGAAATACTGAGGTCAAAGGTCAGAGCATCAGCAACCGGAGGAAAATAATTTACCTTTTATTGCAAGAATATATAGATTGTTTTGTACTGTTAAACAAAAAATTGCTACAACCTGGACTATAAACAGTTAACACTACCACATATACAAAGACACACACATATAGCTACACACAAACACACACACTTAGCTACACATACGTACCGCAGGTTTGTTGTGTCAGCTGAAACAGGAGTGAGGAAAAGATTTTGTTGCCGCAGAGGGCTTTTATAATCGGCAACAACTGGCAGCAGGGGGGCGTTGTGGAAATATTTTAGACAACGTAACCCCTCCCCCTTTGCGGTGAGAAACACACACCCACATCACAAACAAGGGCTGCACAATATATCGATTTATTTTTATTTTGTATCTCAACCATGTACTAGAGCGATATTCAAAATCGCAGGAAGTCCCGGCTTAAAACTGGTATTCTACATATTTAGTTATGAAGATTATTTGAAGATACATATTTTTTTCGAAAAATGTATACATAATTGTCATTCCTTCTAATATTGCAAAATAAGAGAAAATAGTGGCAATTTAACACACACACACACACACACACACACACCCACCCCTTGTACCAGCTATGTGACCTCTGACCCCTTGGAAAAGAGACCTTTAAAATCAATCAGAAGGAGGACTAGCTGCTGAGCAAACACATTGTAACACACAACAACCCCCCCCCCAAACACAAGCAGAAAATAGCTTGACAGCGCATGGAAGGTCACGAGGGTCAAAGTTCAACTTCAGGCCACACACACACACACACACACGACATCGGAGACAGGAACACGAGACGACCTCGTCCTCAACTGCCTTGCATACCATGACTTCCAAATAACTAGGTTAACCGTATACAAGCCCATGGTGTTGACTGGACTTGCAGAAGAACTCTACCGGATTTAAAAGGAGAGCAAAAGGGAGTGTTTTGTGGTGTTGTTGTTGTTGTTGTTGTTGTTGCGAGGAATTCTCCCGGTATCTTTCTGTCCAAACACAATCCTCTCCAAGCTTAGAAAAAGTGTAACTCTGAGCAGATGATTGCTTTACACCAAAGGCCATAACATTACTGTGCACGAAACCAAGTACGAGTAGAAATCTGCGTCACCGAACAGCCAAGAACAAAAAGTGCAGCAAATACTGTTGTAGTGGTTTCTGATCACTTGGACACAAACGGCTTGGATAATTATTAGTGGGGTAACAGGTGTTTGGTAAAATACTCAAGAGATTAAAGTGGTGAATAAGAGAGGAAAACTTGGACATTATCCCACACAAAATGTACTGGAAAAAAAATAGTGGGGACTTTTATGTCAAAGAATCACATCTCTGCATCACAGACTTCAACGTGTTTTAAATATGAACCTTGACCTCTCATTAGTCATGCAGTGTTGTCTTGTACAAACAAAAGCATTATATAATCTGATCGGGTCAGGTCATTCAATCCTGTCCCCACCCAAACCCTGATGGTGAGGAGTGAGGATTTAAAGGTTGTTTGGGAGAAATGTCAGATGTGTTTTGAAGCTTTGTTCTTCTTTGAATACTACCTTGCATGCTGCAGCAAAGCCTCACAGAAAATGCCTGTTATCAGTCCTATAGACTTTTTTCTAACAGCGGTCAATGTGCTTTTTTAACCTTGCCCCAGCATTCCTCTGAAATCCCACCTGATCTACACAAACCGGAGCAAAGGTAACTGATTGTTGGGGTCAAAGATCATTAATGACAAAGTGCAGAGCCCCTCTGATACCTCATTCACACCAACGGTGTTTCAGGGCCGGTTCGGAGATGGAGCTTGAAAAGCACCGGGTTTTCCTGTTCACACCGCAGCGGGGCATCCTCTTAGCTCCGGAATCCAGTTCTTTTCAAGCACCAAAAAATTGTCCGGCTAGAGCAAAAGCACCGCATACGTCACGCTTACATCGAGGCGGGGGCAGGGGCGGGATCAACTCCTGAACAACAACAACAAGCCTGCGTTTTATCCAGTTTGTACACAACGATGGAGAAACTTAACGAGCAGCAGTGTTTCACTGAAGAGACCAGCTACTTACTGGGAATCTGATCTTCCGAAGAGGTGCAGAGGAAGCTGGAGCACAATCGGCCATTGTTGTTGTTGTTGTCGGTGTCAGCTGTGAGGGGTTTCAGCGCGGTTTGGCTTTATGAAGCAGGCACGCAAACGGTTACGTCATGACGCAAACAATGACGCAATGACGCGGCACCAGTCGGACTCTGGGCGGTGTGAAAAGAGCCAGAGCTAAACCGAAGAACCGGTTCTGAACCTGAAAAGCTCAAGCACGGAGCTTGAACCGGAGTTGCGTTGGTGTGAATGAGGTATGAGTGTTAAACTGACAGCGGACAGTTCACGAGCTGTAATTCTCTTCTCACCTGAGAAAACCACCTGAGAGATGACTGATCCCAGCACTGTTCATTAAAAGGATACACCTCTGACCAATAATTCTGCTCATAATGATAGGACTGCATCTTCTGCTAACAACACCATGCAGGAATGAGTCCTAAAACCTGGAAATAAGTCAGCATTTTGGCACGTAGATGCCTGAATAAAGGTGTGTGGTTAAAAGAAGTTTACGAGATGTTCACGTTTTGTTCTACGACATAAAACACAGTGAATACTTCATTGGTGGTAATCTAATGTGTCTTAAAAACTTTCTAACAAGTGTCTAAATGAGACTATTAAATGTCATCACGCCCAACATTAGCCACCTTTAGCTTAGCGGTGGTGACGTGAAGTCATGTGACCGTGCTGTAGTTCCTTTATAGCCCAACATTAGCCGCCTTTAGCTTAGCGGTGGGTGACGTGAAGTCATGTGACCGTGCTGTAGTTCCTTTATAGCCCAACATTAGCCACCTTTAGCTTAGCGGTGGTGACGTGAAGTCATGTGACCGTGCTGTAGTTCCTTTATAGCCCAACATTAGCCACCTTTAGCTTAGCGGTGGTGACGTGAAGTCATGTGACCGTGCTGTAGTTCCTTTATAGCCCAACATTAGCCACCTTTAGCTTGGCGGTGGTGACGTGAAGTCATGTGACCGTGCTGTAGTTCCTTTATAGCCCAATATTAGCCACCTTTAGCTTGGCGGTGGTGACGTGAAGTCATGTGACCGTGCTGTAGTTCCTTTATAGCCCAACATTAGCCTCCTTTAGCTTAGCGGTGGTGACGTGAAGTCATGTGACCGTGCTGTAGTTCCTTTATAGCCCAACAACATTAGCCTCCTTTAGCTTAGCGGTGGTGACGTGAAGTCATGTGACCGTGCTGTAGTTCCTTTATAGCCCAACATTAGCCTCCTTTAGCTTAGCGGTGGTGACGTGAAGTCATGTGACTGTGCTGGAGTTCCTTTATAGCCCAATATTAGCCACCTTTAGTTTAGCGGTGGTGATGCAAAGTCATGTGACCGTGCTGGAGTTCCTTTATAGCCCAACGTTAGCCACCTTTAGCTTAGCGGTGGTGATGCAAAGTCATGTGACCGTGCTGGAGTTCCTTTATAGGCCAACATTAGCCACCTTTAGCTTAGCGGTGGTGACGTGAAGTCATGTGACCGTGCTGTAGTTCCTTTATAGCCCAATATTAGCCAGCTTTAGCTTAGCGGTGGTGACGTGAAGTCATGTGACCGTGCTGTAGTTCCTTTATAGCCCAACATTAGCCTCCTTTAGCTTAGCGGTGGTGACGTGAAGTCATGTGACCGTGCTGTAGTTCCTTTATAGCCCAACATTAGCCGCCTTTAGCTTAGCGGTGGTGACGTGAAGTCATGTGACCGTGCTGTAGTTCCTTTATAGCCCAACATTAGCCACCTTTAGCTTAGCGGTGGTGACGTGAAGTCATGTGACCGTGCTGTAGTTCCTTTATAGCCCAATATTAGCCACCTTTAGCTTGGCGGTGGTGACGTGAAGTCATGTGACCGATCCGATTCCGATCATTTGATTTTGACAATCTGCCGATACCGATTTTTCCCGATTCGATCTTTATGCAATGCATTAAGAGAAAAAAAAGGTAACAGATAACGGCTGGTCATCCCAACGCGATGAGTTCAGCTATCTTGGCTGTTTTTTGGCCTTTTCACTGTTCTGGGGCAGTTTCTCTTTCCTTTTGAAAAGTCTCTGAAAGTGTCGGTTGTTTCAGTGCCGTTACCCGAGTGGCCGCTGTGTACTCGTCGTGTTGTTGTTGGTGGTGTTTGTTTCTCAGGTAGCGTATTAGATTGGTCGTGTTGAACGTAGCTCTGTTCTTTCCACCACGCGGAACCTCTGCCTTGCAAACATTGCATCTGGCTGTTACACTGCCTTCGCTTTCAATTTCATAATACTTCCAAACTCCTGACATTTTCCTCCGTCCCGACTCCCGAGTCACCAGCTGAACGCAGCCTCTCGTTAGCTTGCTGCTACTATCAGACACTGCGCCCACTCTGTTGCCAGATTTGAGAGAAATAAGCAACCAGGTCTGAACAAGCCCAAAGAAAGCAACACATACACGATGTTGTGTAATTTTAAACCAAAACTAAGTCCTCAGGATGACTTTAAGACGTGAACATGGTCATTTTTGTTTTGTAACATTAAATAAAAAAAAATGTATATATAAAATAATAATAATAAATTCCCGATCCCCGATTTTTTTCTGCCGATTCCGATCTTTTGAAAATCACGTGATCGGCTCCGTGATCGGCTCCGATCCCCGATCACGTGATCGGATCATCTCTACTTGTGAACGATCAAGGAAAACAAGTCATCAACAATGTTTTCATAGCTTCACATTTCCACGGGTTAGGGTTAGCTTGCCAAGGAGATGTTCATGTTTCCTCTTTGCAGGAAGGTCAGAAGTCCCAAAGAGCTACAGTGATGCTTCCAGCACTAGGCATTATAGAGACTGTGGTGTCTAGTTGCTGAAAGGCTTGATAAGTCATTGGCACTTTGCTACAGATCACCTCGAATATAATCCTGGTCAAAAACGGATCCTCATTGGTTTAGTGATTCTCGAGAAAGCATTCGTTTTGAAACATGGGAAATAAACCCAGTATGTAAACGGGCCTCCTGGTGATCAAATTAAAAAAACCACTGTATACTGGATATACTGAATAAAGTACTGCAAAGTCTGTGTATGTTGCCTTGGTCTTATTGTATTTGCCCCTTTCCATACATATACATCCAGGAGGGCTGATTTCTCTCCTGGTTGTTATTTCCCAGAAGAAACAGCAGCCTTGAGGTTCAAGTGTGGCTCTGTTCTGCCCTCCAGAGGTCTATAAGATAAGATACACAGTTTCATCTTCAACTAACAGGCACTAAATCATGTTTGCAGCACACATCTTGGCTGGACGTAGCACAAAAAGCAATGATCCAACTGTATTCATAGACTAATAAGAGCAACACATTGAGGGCAGTCTCTTTTGAACACACAGTAAGGATCCAGACATGACGAACATCAAACCACACTTTGTTATTTAGTGTCGGTCTAAACATAGTCACAGGATACACAACCGTGTTAAACAGGAAGTACTAGGTCTGGATCAAAGTGAACAAGCGCTTACTGAACTACACTCTCATCTGATCCTCCATTTAACAACCAAAGCTGCACAAGTTTGAAACAAACAGTGCACAGCTCTGAATGTAAATCACCAGAGACAATGTGTTAAAAACAGGCCTTCTGAAATACACACTAGGACACAACTGCATCTATGGGACAATGGGAACATCTGGCCCAAAATATAACTGTTAACAACGGCTAGATTCTTCCTTTAATCATACATCGGTGGATAAATCCCTGGCGGATCCTGTGTACATGAGCAAGATATGAACCCCAGACAATTGAGAAAGTAGAATTTGCTTTAGAACAAGGACTGTAATGTGTAAGTGTGGACTTTAAATTGTACTGTTCCTATTCCTATGTTCCTAATTATTTTAACGCGCTTAACGCATGTGCATTGTTTGTCCTCGGCCGCCCTGTAGTTTCAGAGCGCATCGATTAATACCATCTATAGTATACAATCCAAGCACACTGCTGATGCCGACAGCCCCGCTCCTGCCGCCCGCTTGTGGCAGACCACACTTGAAAGTGTGCGGGGGAGACGGCTGGACACGGCTACGAGCAGCACACTTTCAATAAAGATCGCTAAATGGGTGGCTACAGGTTGCCGGCAAATGAACATTGTGGAGGACGAGGGGCTGCGTGATATAACTCGGGTCGCATCCAACGACTGCACTTATGAACTGCCTTCCAGAGCCACCACTGTGTCGAGAATACACTTCAGGGGACATTACATTGACTTACATGCATTTCCTGGAGACTTATCCTAACCTTAACCTAACCAACACATGCCTAATCCTAACCCTTAACATTACCCTTCAGTGTCATGCTTTGACAGTTATGAAAACACACACACACACACACAATATTTGTCATTGTTCAAATGATAATAAACAAACATTTGCGTAAAGCATATTTGTCCACTCATATATTGATAAGAGTATTAAAAACTTGAAAAATATCCCTCTAAGGTACACTTGGAACAGATAAAAACATATGCGATTAATTTACGAATAATCGCGATTAACTATTTTAATCGACTGACAGCCCTAATAAATACTTCTCACATGGTTTAGGATTCAGCCATCGAGAAGAGCATTTTGTAGAAAGAGCAGCTCGCAATTAAATGTGAGGAATGTGAAAGGCTTTTCGTCCTGTGTGCTTGTTCTGTGTTCAGGCTTTAGGATATACTACATCGTATGTACTGATTACATATCATGTACATTTGTTCATTTCTGCAGATTTAAAACATTTTGTTACAATGTTACATGTTGTACACTTTTCTGACAGGCACTCGTTTCTTTTTCTTGCCATTCTTCACGGCAAATAATAATTTACGGGTTAAATAATCCTTTGTTCTGTCTATCCTTTGACCTTTGTCCCTTAAAAACAAAGAGCAGGCCAGCTGTAAACAGAAGCCACAATGGCTTTCGGGAATGAAGCAAAGAATGTGCTTTGTCGTTTCTGCCTAAGTATTCCTGAAATGATACAGCTGGGTGTTTATGAGCCTACAAGAATCACGAAACTGGCTCAGCAGAGGAATGTGCGGGTGAAATGTCTACACAGGACACCAAATGAAAGCCTGGGTGAGTGTCTGTCATGTGGTTCTTGGACTCCTGGGGTTCGGAGCGGATGTTTGTGCTTCTGTAGTGTCAGGAAACATCAACACTTCCCAAGCTCCCAGGCTGGAGGTCGGACAGGAAGTGAGCTAACCGGTTTTAGTAGGAAGCTGCGGCGGCTACTACATCCCTCAACTCATCGTCTGGTGTTATAATTTCTAACATCTATTGTCAAATGGTCTGGTGTGCAGTAGTTTATAACCTAGCAAATAATGCTCTTTACATGCACTGTCTTTATCTCTCACAACACTATGAAATCTGATTAACACAAATATTTGGCAGCATTTACTGAAAATAAACACATACTTTAAAGAGTCCTCTTCTGATGATGTTCAGGTGTATATCAGTATGTAGTGTCTCTACTTTAAAGAGTCCTCTCTTGCTGATGTTCAGGTGTATATCAGTATGTAGCATCTCTACTTTAAAGAGTCCTCTCTGCTGATGTTCAGGTGTATATCAGTATGTAGTGTCTCTACTTTAAAGAGTCCTCTCCTGCTGATGTTCAGGTGTATATCAGTATGTAGCATCTCTACTTTAAAGAGTCCTCTTCTGCTGGTGTTCAGGTGTATATCAGTATGTAGTGTCTCTACTTTAAAGAGTCCTCTTCTGCTGATGTTCAGGTGTATATCAGTATGTAGTGTCTCTACTTTAAAGAGTCCTCTTCTGCTGATGTTCAGGTGTATATCAGTATGTAGTGTCTCTACTTTAAAGAGTCCTCTCCTGCTGATGTTCAGGTGTATATCAGTATGTAGTGTCTCTACTTTAAAGAGTCCTCTCCTGCTGATGTTCAGGTGTATATCAGTATGTCGTGTCTCTACTTTAAAGAGTCCTCTCCTGCTGATGTTCAGGTGTATATCAGTATGTAGTGTCTCTACTTTAAAGAGTCCTCTTCTGCTGGTGTTCAGGTGTAGATCAGTATGTAGTGTCTCTACTTTAAAGAGTCCTCTCCTGCTGATGTTCAGGTGTATATCAGTATGTAGTGTCTCTACTTTAAAGAGTCCTCTCCTGCTGATGTTCAGGTGTATATCAGTATGTCGTGTGTCTACTTTAAAGAGTCCTCTCCTGCTGATGTTCAGGTGTATATCAGTATGTAGTGTCTCTACTTTAAAGAGTCCTCTCCTGCTGATGTTCAGGTGTATATCAGTATGTCGTGTGTCTACTTTAAAGAGTCCTCTCCTGCTGATGTTCAGGTGTATATCAGTATGTCGTGTCTCTACTTTAAAGAGTCCTCTCCTGCTGATGTTCAGGTGTATATCAGTATGTAGTGTCTCTACTTTAAAGAGTCTTCTCCTGCTGATGTTCAGGTGTATATCAGTATGTCGTGTCTCTACTTTAAAGAGTCCTCTCCTGCTGATGTTCAGGTGTATATCAGTATGTAGTGTCTCTACTTTAAAGAGTCCTCTCTGCTGATGTTCAGGTGTATATCAGTATGTAGCATCTCTACTTTAAAGAGTCCTCTCCTGCTGATGTTCAGGTGTATATCAGTATGTAGTGTCTCTACTTTAAAGAGTCCTCTCTGCTGATGTTCAGGTGTATATCAGTATGTAGCATCTCTACTTTAAAGAGTCCTCTCCTGCTGATGTTCAGGTGTATATCAGTATGTAGTGTCTCTACTTTAAAGAGTCCTCTCCTGCTGATGTTCAGGTGTATATCGGTATGTAGTGTCTCTACTTTAAAGAGTCCTCTCCTGCTGATGTTCAGGTGTATATCAGTATGTAGCATCTCTACTGTGACACTTTACTTTAAATAACGAGAAGTGAAAAGTGGCAGTTGAATATGAGATCAATCCTTCGAGGTAGGTGAGCTTGAATGATTGTGTGTCTGTGTAAGTAGACCGTACATCCTTAAATGCACCTGTAAAGTGGAGCGACATAACTCAAAGGTGAATCATATAGATCCTATTGATACACAGTATATACTAACGCCCTGCTGTAAATGCAACATTCAAAGTCTGCATACACTGGAAATAAATCAAGTTTTAAATCCATGCAGCGCAGATCAAAAATCAAGTGTTTTTCTAAAGCAATAATACATATACAATTATAATTATATCACATGGTTATTTGTTTTGCCTGCACAGGTTTAAAAGTCGAACTAGAACAAGATATTTTGCAAAAACGAATAAAGCAGGAATTATATGCTGATGTAAGACATACGCAAATGCTCAATTAAAATGTTCTTCAAACTAAAACTTCAAAATAATTTGCTGTATAAAAATGACAGGTGTCACACGCCTAAAAAGTGAAGAGGCGCATTGTATATATTGTTTTCTTTCCTATATTCCTCTGTTCTGCACTTTGTGAGGAATGTTGACATGTGTGCAGCAGCCAGCTTCCTGTCGGACAGGTTAGAGACAGGACTGAGTGCGAAGTGCGAACTGTCTGGTGTTGTTTCAGAGGGAGCGCTTCGCAGAGCTTCACTGACACACAGAGGGTCAGCTGGGACACAGAGGAGTTGTTTCTGTTGGAGAACAGCAATGTGATGACCTCTAACAAAACAGCTGCCGTTTTGGGAATGTCCGCGCCTGCGCACAGCGTCCTGCAGATGCACTACTATCAAGTGACCAACATTACGGTGTCATATTTCCGAGTGAGATTTTCAGAATAAAGGCACATCTCCTGTAGGAGTTGCTTAGGGTAACATTTAACGGTAAGTATGATGTATTTAGTGCATTATTTACTCTATCCATCTATCAAATAAAGTTATTTCATGCATAAATATCACTATCATAATGTGTTCATTTAAGTATTGCCAGTTCTGCACAAGCTACCTCTCATCCACTTTCCATAACAATACTGCACATATTGTATTGTATATGTATACTGCAAGTCATGTTGGTATATCCAGATTTCATGTATATAATTTTCTATGACTTAATGTATTGTCTTTTTATCAGTTTTTTTTTCATACTTTTATATCTTCTTTAACTGTTTTTAAGTATGCACCATGTACATTAAGACAAATTCCTCGTATGTGTAAATCTACTTGGCAATAAACCTGTTTCTGATTCTGATACCGCCACTCTCAAATCCATTTAAGGGGTGCGCGCTTTTGTTTTGAAGGTTCACGATCCCAACTTCCTGTTTCTAATCTGATCTTCTTTTCCGCAACACGAGTGTGGGTGGGTTTCTTTTACTCACCATCTCAATGATGCGGGTTTTCTTGCCTGCTCGCTTCTTCTTGGCCACGATGTACTGGGCCAGAACCACTCCACCGAACAGGGCACAGACACTGGCGCTGGCCGCGGCTCCGACCTTTACCACCGCCGTCCTGTCCATCAAGGGTCCGTTGATACCGACCAGAGTACTCCGTCAACCCTTCCTGCTGCACAGCCAAAGATCCTCTAAGCAGAATCAGACCTCTCACTCTGTGTAAATCATCCTACTGGTGCACACCCACAGCCAAAGATCCTCTATGCAGAACCAGACCTCTCACTCTTTGTAAATCATTTTACTGATCCACACACCATGCCACACACACAGCCAGAGATCCTCTATGCAGAATCAGACCCCTCACTCTTTGTAAATCATCCTACTGGTGCACACAAACAGCCAAAGATCCTCTATGCCGAATCAGACCTCTCACTCTGTGCAAATCATCCTACTGGTGCACACCCACAGCCAGATAAGATAAGTTAAAGGTGGGGTTGGTAAGTTTGAGAAACCGGCTCGAGATACACTTTTTGTTATATTCCATGGAATGCTCTCAACATCCCGATAGCAATGAATATCTGAAGTGCTTTGACAAAAAATCCATTAAAAAATGTCATCTGTGGAAACCGTAGTACTGTAAAAAGCACGACCAATCATTTTAGCCGGCCCGGCTAAAATAACTGGATGGCCTACCTGCCTGTCAGCCTTCCATCTGTGCACAAGCTTATCTCGTGCCCTCATAGAGTGGCCAAGTCACGCCCATCTACTTCTGGTCCATGGGACCTTATTTCGGAAAAATAATGTATTGAAGTCAATGGAGAGATAACGTATCTTTCTATCCTGTTTGAATTGTGCCATGAATTACACATATGATGTTTGTCAATCTTAAAAAATAATTTCCATGTCAAAAAAGTCACAGTTTGTCGTACAACTGTTGAAATATAAGACTATGAAAAATAAGCAACTAGAAAGACTACAAATCCTAGAGTCGCGTAAGTGATGTCATAACTGTTTTCCTCCACTAAGAGATAGCTAAGATCAGCGCCATATAGATATAATCTATCTCTATGGCGCTGGCTAAGATAACATCACTTTAACAAGATGCCCGTGTGCTTAGTACCAGGTTGTTATCATACCAGCAATGGGTCTTGCTCATTCTTTCGCTTCCCGTCTGATGAAAGGACCAGGAGTGGCTGGATCAAGTTAGATACCTAGCTAGTAGCTAGCACGTCAGTTAGCATTACAGCCTTGATAATTTGTATTAGCCTTAATATGAAGTAACATTAAGTAACCCAACATGTTAAACAGTAAGAGTAGTAGTCATATTTCGTGAACCCTTTGAGGAGTTCTGTCACCGGTGTGATCATTCTATAACACACAATTTAAGCCCGGGGAGAAATGCAAATGCTAGCATCGGCGATCGCCTATCTTTTCTACTTCATGTTATCTGCACAAATGGTTGACATTAAACATTAAAATACCAGGCAGTTCAGAGAGAATCAAAGGAAGGCAGACAGGCAGCTTTGCATGACATTCTTCTGGACGTGTTTCATTGTGGTGATAGTGAGGGTAGTCAATCGTTTTGTTGACAAGACAGTAGTGACGGCCATCTTGGTGAAATAAAATTCAAGACTGCCTCAAGGACTTAAAAACGTGGATGACCTTAAACTTTTTGATGTTAAACACGACCAAAACTGAATCGGCCCAAAGAATCTAGGAAAACAAATTATCTAAAGATATACTAACTATGGATGGCATTAATTTGGCCTCCAGTGAGACTATAAGGAGTCTTGGTGTTATATTTGATCAGGATTTATCCTTTAACGCCCACATAAAATCAATTTCAAGGACCGCCTACTTCCATCTACGTAACATTGCAAAAATCAGGCATATCTTGCCTCAAAACGATGCAGAGAAACTAGTCCATGCATTTGTTACTTCTAGGCTGGATTATTGTAACTCTTTACTATCAGGGAGTACCAAGAAGTCAATCAAGTCGCTTCAGCTGATTCAAAATGCTGCGGCTCGTGTACTAACCAGAGTTAGGAAAAGGGACCACATTACTCCTGTTCTGGCTGCCTTACACTGGCTCCCTATAGAACACAGGATAGAATTTAAAATTCTTCTTCTCGCCTACAAAGCCCTTAATGGGCAGGCACCATCTTACCCTAAAGAACTAATCATATATAATATGTAAGTAATATGTATATATAAGTTAGACTCTCTGCGATTTTGCGTCCCTTTATGACGCTGAAGGAGCCTAGGAGCGTCACAATTGGACGCCACAAATCATCATTTTGGTGTCAATTAAAGAGGACATGTAGTTTTCATGTTCATATTTAGTGTGAATGCACAGGATAAGGAGTTTTTTTCTATATGAAAGCCCCCCCCCACACACACACACACACACACACACACACACACACACACACACACACACACACACACACACACACACACACACACACACACACACACACACACACACACACACACACACACACACACAACACACACACACACACACACACACACACACACACACACACACACACACACACACACACACACACACACACACACACACACACACACACACACACACACACACACACACTACTACTATAGTACTTACAGTAAAAAACGAATCAACTATCAATCAGCTATTTCAGGACATTGAGGCTACACATTTACAGTGGAGGAAACAAGTATTTAACCCCCTTCAGATTTTGTAAGTTTCCCAACTTATTTTACAACTAAAAGCTCTTTTCAAATGAAGAGGAGGTTGTAACCGAGGCTCTGTGTAGGTCAGAGTCTGAGCGTTGTTTGATAAGCACTCCCTCTTCTTCCTGCTCTCAGACACAGCCAGCTCCACTCTGTATTTCCTGGTCCCTCCCCTTCAGATCCACACTGAGGAGGAGGAGGGGTTAACCAACATGTGGGTAAAGTACAAGAGCTGATTGGCCACATTCACTGCACACACACATGCTGTTCAGATAAGTCACACTAGTTTCAGTTCTCAGGAAGTGAAACTCACACACTCGCTGCTACTGAGAGGTGAAATGGCGCAGAAAGGAGTTCAGCTGGACCGGGAAACCTTCTCTTGTTCCATCTGTCTGGATCTACTGAAGGATCCGGTGGCTATTCCCTGTGGACACAGCTACTGCATGAAGTGCATTAAACAGCACTGGGATGGAGAGCTAATCCACAGCTGCCCTCAGTGTAGGCAGAGCTTCACACCGAGGCCTGTCCTGCTGAAGAACACCATGTTAGCAGCTTTAGTGGAGGAGCTGAAGAAGACTGGACCCCCAGCTGCTCCTGCTGATCTCTGCTATGCTGGAGCTGAAGACGTGGCCTGTGATGTCTGCACTGGGAGGAAGCTGAGAGCCCGTAAGTCCTGCCTCGTGTGTCTGGCCTCTTACTGTGACCAACACCTCCAGCCTCATTATGAATCACCTGTCTTTAAGAAGCACAAGCTGGTGGAGCCCTCCAAGAAGCTCCAGGAGAACATCTGCTCTCGTCACGACGAGGTGATGAAGCTGTTCTGCCGCACTGATCGGCAGAGTATCTGTTATATCTGCTCTGTGGACGAACACAAAGGCCACGACACGGTGTCAGCTGCAGCAGAGAGGACTAAGAGGCAGAGAGAGCTGGAGGGAAGTCGACTCAACATCCAGCAGAGGATCCAGGATGGAGAGAAGGAGGTGAAGCGGCTTCAGCAGGAGGTGGAGGCCGTCAACGGCTCTGCTGACAAAGCAGTGGAGGACAGCGAGAAGACGTTCACTGAGCTGATCCGTCTCGTGCAGAAGAGAAGCTCTGACGTGAAGCAGCAGCTCAGATCCCAGCAGGAGAGAGAAGTGAGTCGAGTCAGAGAGCTCCAGGAGAAGCTGGAGCAGGAGATCTCTGAGCTGAAGAGGAGAGACGCTGAGCTGAAGCTGCTGTCTCACACAGAGGACCACAACCAGTTTCTGCTCAGCTACCCCTCCTCACTGCCAGCCCCCCTCAGTGGAGCTACACACTCCTCCAGCACCAACATCCGTGCTCTGAGCTACTTTGAGGACGTGACGGCGGCCCTGTCAGCAGTCAGAGACAAACTACAGGACGTCCTGAGAGAGGAATGGACAAACGTCTCACCGACTGAAGTGGATGTTTTACTGTCAGCAGCAGAGCCCGCCACCAGAGCTGGGTTCTTAAGATACTCACAGGAGATCACTCTGGATCCAAACACAGCACACACACGGCTGGTATTATCTGAGGGGAGCAGAAAAGCAACACTCATGGAGACAACAACAGTCTTATTCCAGTCACCCAGACAGATTCACTGATTGTCCTCAGGTCCTGAGTAGAGAGAGTCTGACTGGACGGTGTTACTGGGAGGTGGAGCTGAGAGGGAGAGGATTTGTGTAGCAGTCGCATACAAGAATATCAGCAGAGCAGGGGGGGGAAAGTGTATTTGGATTCAATGACAAATCTTGGTCCTTAGAGTGTAACCAAAACAGTTATTCATTTCGTTACAACAGTATCCCCACTCCCGTCTCAGGTCCTCCGTCCTCCAGAGTAGGAGTGTACCTGGATCACAGAGCAGGTGTTCTGTCCTTCTACAGCGTCTCTGAAACCATGACTCTCCTCCACAGAGTGCAGACCACGTTCACTCAGCCGCTGCATGCTGGAGTTTGGCTTTATTCCAGTTATGGAGACACTGCTGAGTTCTGTAAACTCAAATAGCCTGAAGTCCTTGGAGGAACTCTCCTACTTCTTAAACTCACCGTGTGTCCTTCAGAGCTGATTGTCACGTCTTCACTGCAGAGATCAGCTGTCAATCAAACACGATGGGCGGGGCTTCAACATCTTCTCACGAGTTGTTCTGTAGATGTTGGACTTTCTTCCGGCTCCTTCCTGTGTCTGTGTAGCCACGGAGGCTGTCGCTGCTCAGGAGGATCCTTGTTCACCTGAACTGATATGTAAACTCTGCTCTAAATATGTGTTGGATATTTCTTTTGATTCATGTTGTTGTTTGTCTGGTAGTGCACGAGTCTTCAGAGAGAAAGCAGCAGAGCTTATTTTATTGTACACATTTTATTCTGGCCACTTTCTAAAACAATTAAGACATTTATTGACGGATTAAATGTTATTGTTGTTGCCCAAATTAACTAACACATGAGTTCCCCAGATGGTTATAACATTTATTTCATTATAAAATGTTTATTTAAAATGATATTACTGTCATGATCATAATCAATAAGTACATCATTTATTATTCTGTTTTAAATAGCTTTGCGTCTTTGCTTGGGAAATACAATGTTATTGTTTTGCAGACTAATTGTTGTTGTTGTTGTTGTCCAAATAGAACGTGCTCTGATGTTTTATAGAGCATAACTTATCATGATAATAATCAATAAGGAAATCAGATTATGTTTGAAACAGCTGAGATGAAACACATTCACGGCGTGGATAAAGTGAAACTGATCATGAAATCATTGAACAGACTTTACTGATGGGATGTGTGATCAAATTAAATGTTTAGATAATTAATAAAGGTTTGTGCTTCAAAAACAAACAGGATGTTCTTCTTGTATTATGTCCAAGGTGCCGTACGAACATGTGGAAGTGATCTGAGACTAAATGAAGCTCAGCGCAAGTTCAACCAGGAAGACCGTCTTTACTCATTCATTTACTATTTCCACGTTACTCTCTCTCCTCTCAATAAGTGATCGGGGGCGTCACTCCCCAGCTTAACCAATCACTTTGCTCTATTCCCACAAGCCTATCATAGCGCTCCGCAAACCCTTTTAAATCTGCTCGCCCCTCTGACAGCTGTCATTTCAGGTGACTTGACGCAACCCCCCTCACCCCCTTTTCACCTCCTGTCCCTCTGAATCCAGGGGCAAGCTAAGCCCCTCCCCTTCAGACCAAACCCAACCATCCATTCACAACCACCAGGGTCAAGCTAAGCCCCTCCCCTTCAGACCAAACCCAACCATCCATTCACCACCACCAGGGTCAAGCTAAGCCACTCCCCTTCAGACCGACCCAACTATCCATTCACCACCACCAGGGTCAAGCTAAGCCACTCCCCTTCAGACCGACCCAACTATCCATTCACCACCACCAGGGTCAAGCTAAGCCCCTCCCCTTCAGACCAAACCCAACCATCCATTCACAACCACCAGGGTCAAGCTAAGCCACTCCCCTTCAGACCGAACCCAACCATCCATTCACCACCACCAGGGTCAAGCTAAGCCACTCCCCTTCAGACCGACCCAACTATCCATTCACCACCACCAGGGTCAAGCTAAGCCACTCCCCTTCAGACCGACCCAACTATCCATTCACCACCACCAGGGTCAAGCTAAGCCACTCCCCTTCAGACCGACTCCAACTATCCATCAAAACCGTCTCACCTGATTGATTAACTGAGTTTCCTCCTGAAACAAAGTACAGTGTTCATCATCACTCCCTCATGCTAGTGGAGCCGCGCCACACTAATTGCGCCGCATAAGCGCATGGGTGCACCGCATTTTTGGCTCAGTTGAGGCCCCCTCTGAAAGGTGAGGCCCCACGCAGTCTGCATGATCGGCCTGTAGGGAGGGACGGCCCTGCTTATTAGCTGGCCCTAACGTGTAAAGTTATACAACATTTTGTACCAGTGCTTTTCACAAGTAGACTCTTGGCCAGAGTAGCTGGAGTGATTCAACAACAACAACAACAACAACAACAACAACAACAACAACACAAAGACATATCTGAGAAGTGATCAGGATGAACAGATAGAGGGAAAGGAAAAGAGAGTGTCCTGGTGTCCTGAAGACACCAGGAGGGTCAGAGCAGGAGGAAGAGGAGGAGATGAAGACATTAGTGAAGAAGAAGAAATGTATGTGAGGAATAAAGATGAAGTGTCAGGAAGAGGGCCAGAGGCAGGGATCAGGAGGCAGAGGAGACTCCAGCTGGACCACATGGTATGTTCTGATTCTCCTTACATGTTCCATCACAGCAGCACAATCTAGCAGCTCTTAGTATTGACATATATCGAAATGTATTGCTGCACAGGTCACCTTTAGCTCTCTGAAGAGATGGGTGATGTGTGTACTTCATTATAACTAAGTACTTTGACTGTACTCACAGTAAACAGAGTTCTAGGGTATCATGAGTATTTCCAGCTGTTTTATACTATATGTTAGTTTGTGTGTCTGAACACCTTGTTTCTCTTGTGCATCAAGAACACTTGTGTTAGGGCATGACTCAACAATAAATAGGTTTTATAGACAGTATGAAAACCACGTATACCGTCCGCCCTCCCATGCCACCCAGGCATGAGCTCTTGCCCCCCCATGTCAAATGTTCTAGAACCGCCACTGCTTAGCAGAACTGATACATGTGGGCTCACTATTTGGCAAGCAACCGGTCAGTCGCCCCGTTTACCTTTATGATTTATAAAAGCTTATTCATGATTTATAAAGTGTTCACAAACTAATGAATTGCAAACTATTCGTAAACCCTTTATAAGGGTAGTCTTATTGTAAAGTGGTACCCATGTGTCTTCTCAGCGTTCATATGGCAGGTCTTTCAGTCCTCAGATACACTTCTCTTGTCATCATTACAGCTGTTTGCAACTGATGGACAGTTTTAAACAGTTTATAGACGTGTGACAGACAGCACACACACAATGGAGGAGTCAAAGGAAAAAAAGAAATATTTATTGTATTAACCACAATGATGCATTATGAAACAAAACATAAGGATAATTTTAAAACCAGAATATTGGACAGAATAATTAAGGTTTAATACAAATCATGCCAGAAGGGAACATCTAAAGACTTGAAGGGGATGTGAGGATGTGTGTGTGTGTGTGTCTTGTGGCTTGCATTAGAGAGGCATCGAGGAACGTATTACACATCGAGTCAAAATGCAAGCATGACAAGCTTTATTGTCTGAAAATAAATAACTGAGCCAGACGTCACGTGATGGGAGCTCCTTGGGACGACTGATGAAGAGTCACATGAGACACAGTCCGAACAACCATTTGAAAGCTGTGTGAAATCTCAAATATTTAGCCTGGATTGGAGAATTTTCTAAAACGAACAAGGTAATGTTTCAATGTGTTGTTGCCTGACTCAATAACATTTTGTTTACAGAACGATGAGCAGTTTGAAAAGGTGAAATGTTAGGATCTGTGAAGCTCCCGCCACAGTGCCGACTTCTTCTTCATCACCATCAGAAATGTATGTGTGTGCGTGCGTGCGTGCGTGTGTAGACAGAAGCTACTCCACAGGTCGAATGCCCTTGGCCTCCTCCAGGTTCCTCAGGGTCTCGTCCCATTGGGCGAATTGCTTAGAGAGCAGGAACATCTGCCAATCAGAGATCAGTGGTGAGTGGGAGGAGCTTTGTGATATCAAAACGTCGGTGAAACCAAAGACTAAATATGAGCAGCGATCTAAATCTCTCTCCGATGTTCCACTGCTGGGTCTAAAGCTTTAGCATTTATTAGACACGTTAGTTTTGGAACAGAAAAAATATGATTTTGGCATCATAACTATGTTTTTATTCCCACAACAGATTTTAAAGTAAAGGGAAAATGTTGTAGTGACACGTAATTTAGAAAACGTTAACATCAATTATACCGTCCAGAAAAACGCGATTATGCGATCGCATAATTTACCGCGCAGATTTTTAAAAGGCTGCATAATCCCCGCATTTTTAAACAACACCGTAGAGTGAACGTGTGGCTGAAAAAATCTAACCCATCTCATTTACCGACGGACATTTCTGCTAAAGACCGGGCAAAGCAGTACCCCGATGTCTTGCACGAAAGTGGGGGGAAACTATTCTGCCCCCCGTGCAGCTGTGTGTTGGAGCATAAGAGAACATCGACGGTGACGACCCGCTTTGATTCATTCAAACATTCGAAAATGCTTTCTGCTGCTGCGGACAAGAAAGCCAAACAACTCACGTTCACCGAGGCATCGACCTCCAAAACCCTTTCGAGGGCTACAAGAAACGAGGTGAGACGCCGACAAGATGAAGCTGGTCAGATAACGAACGAGTACATGAAAACAGAATGAGGCGGAGAAGTGTGTGTGTGTGTGTGTGATTACAATAGCCCAATTGCTTTTACAATAAATAAACATTGAATGTGTTTAATTGAATAGTAAAGGGGTTTAACGTTAGTGGCAGGTTGTGTGTGAGAGAGAATAAATAAGACAGCCCAATATTTCCATACAAATATTTAGCATATTTCGCAACTTTCCGCAATTTCACCGCATAAAATCACATTAAAACCCCGAATGTTTAATCGCATAATCAAGAATTTTAGCCCGCGTTTTTCTGGAGGGTCTAGCCAATCAATACTACCTCTGTCTCGTGGTTTAAATAGAAATATTGTGAAAATAGAAGTGTACCATTTTGTTGTACTCCTCAAAAAGCTTCTTCACTTCCAGGGACTGAGCCTCGGTTTGGTCCTGGGACAGAGACGAACATGGGGTCAATGGATAACACACAGTGAGAGAGACACACATTGAGATGGGGGGGTGGGGGGGGGGTACCTGCTCTTTGATGTGGATCTGCGACAGGCGCTGCAGCTTGGTGGCGTGCTCTGGCACATCTGTGAGAAACAGAAACATACAGCTAACTCAGAACACACACTCCTGTTCAACACAGCTGCAACATTCAGGCTCGAACTTTAAGCAAACAGAAAACCAATTCTGAAGATCTCTCACCAAGTATTTATCTAGTTCTAGAAAAAACGGTTCTTAAAGTTCACCTATTACGCAAAATCCACTTCATCGTGTCTCTTCTACATCAACATGTGTCCCCTCTTCTTCATGTCTCTTCTACATCAACATGTGTCCCCTCTTCTTCATGTCTCTTCTACATCAACATGTGTCGCCCTCTTCTTCATGTCTCTTCTACATCAACATGTGTCCCCTCTTCTCCATGTCTCTTCTACATCAACATGTGTCCCCTCTTCTTCATGTCTCTTCTACATCAACATGTGTCCCCTCTTCTTCATGTCTCTTCTACATCAACATGTGTCCCCTCTTCTTCATGTCTCTTCCACATCAACACGTGTCCCCTCTTCTTCATGTCTCTTCTACATCAACATGTGTCCCCTCTTCTTCATGTCTCTTCCACATCAACACGTGTCCCCTCTTCTTCATGTCTCTTCTACATCAACATGTGTCCCCTCTTCTTCATGTCTCTTCTACATCAATATGTGTCCCCTCTTCTTCATGTCTCTTCTACATCAACATGTGTCCCCTCTTCTTCATGTCTCTTCTACATCAACATGTGTCCCCTCTTCTTCATGTCTCTTCTACATCAATACGTGTCCCCTCTTCTTCATGTCTCTTCTACATCAACATGTGTCCCCTCTTCTACATCAACATGTGTCCCCTCTTCTACATCAACATGTGTCCCCTCTTCTTCATGTCTCTTCTACATCAACATGTGTCCCCTCTTCTTCATGTCTCCTCTTCATCCACATGTGTCCCCTCTTCTTCACGTCTCTTCTACATCAACATGTGTCCCCTCTGTGGAAAGAGACTCTGAAAGCTTCAGGAACAAAGATTCTCTCTCTTTTTGATCCATTTCTATAAAAACCTGTCTGAAAATGAGCTGATCAGATTTTGGCCACTTTATGATGTCATAACGATGCGTTGTCTTCTGTAACCATTAGCCGGGGACTTCCGGCCGGATGGCAGTAGCCTTCCGAGTAAATCGCCAGAACGCCGACACCTCCTCATCTCCACCGCTCCCATGTTTTCTTTTGTGTTGCCATAAGTTAGTCTCTCTGCGTTGGTGCGCGGGGCTAATGCTAATGCTAATAATGCTAATGCTAGCCAATACAATGGCGGCTTCACAAAACTTTTCCGAGTTTTGCGGGCGTGGTTTGCAATCCGCCCAGCCAATCAGAAATTGGAACTTTTTTCCCCCCAGCAAAGTACCACCTCTCGCGCCTAGTGTTCTTTGTACCCAGATGTCTCTCAGAGGGGCGTGGGGAGGGGCTCCTTATTTTCATCTGAAGTAACAGACAGAGAATCAGCACTTTGGAAACAGGGCTGAAACAGAGGGGATTATGGGTAATGCTGCAATGATCCGTTTGGTGTTTCAGCCAATCAGAGACAGGCTCTGGATATATCTGAGACCTGTGATATGTTGATGAAAAACAGTACAATAGGGGACCTTTAATTAAAGGGAGAAAGTGGCATCGTAGGTCACATGCCCGGACGCTGACGACAGGAGACAGTGGCAAGCAGATGTTGTGTTTTCCGTGGTCTGCTCAGTGTCTTGCAGGTGAACTCACCTCTGATGTAGTTGCTGTCCAGCAGAGGCTGCAAGGTGCTGACCTGCTCCAGCAAAGCAGCCTGGGTAAGCAGGAAGTCCTCCTCTGTGCGGACAAACACACACATCAGCATCACAGGGAGAACCGAAGCAGATGCGAGTCTTCTATAGGTCTGCACAATTCATCGAATTTATAATCAGAATCACAATTTGGACTAGGGCGATACCCAAATCACAGTAAGTGCAATATTAGGTAAAGGATAAATACGTAGAATATCTGAATGAAGTATTGGGGAGCTGAAGAGAAGTCCTGGTAATGTACGTAATACAAAACCTTTTTAGAAATCCCACTTTGATCCTTTTGAATATATATTATTAATGATGATGATAATGTCATTATATATCAATCTTATCACAATTGCAAAATCAGTCAATATGGACGCAACACGTTTTATTTCTCAAAATCGGGCAGCCATAGTCTTCTATAATCTAAAAATCGTATTTATGAGACACCTTACAAACATTACATGTAAAGCCTTAACACATGTCAAAGAATGTTGTCTTCATATGCAATCAATGAATCCAATGCAAAGCCTACAATAAATACACGTTTGGGTAATGTGTCCTGTCCTTCTTGTTCTCACCAGCCAGGATGAACTCCAGCTTCATGGCGTCAGGGACAGTGATGTGGTCGGTGAACTGAGGGTCCAGGTACTTCAGGAGGTCCTCAACTGCAACACAACGTCGATAAACATGATCAGACACAGAAGAAATACTCAAGATTGAAAGGTTTTATTGTCAGATGCACAAAGCTACTCTGTAGAAATGGCAATGAACATCTTCTGACCTAAGCTCCTCCCACAATGCAACATATATAATCAAATACAAAAACACAAAATAGGGCAAAAGGTCTGTATACATGTAAATAGAATAGGGATATGTACAAGAACAGAATATGACATCAAATAATGTAAATTAAAAATAAATTAAATAGGGTTTATTTCGGTGATAACTATTCATATAAATTAGTATATTGCAAGATGACAACAGGAATGTGTATCGAGGCACTTCACAGAGCTCAGGTTTTATCAGTATTATGGCCTGTGGGATAAAACTGACCCTGAGTCTGTTGAATACGGCAAGCAACGTGGAGGCATTTATTATTTTAGACTAGCACTCTACAACATGTCAGGATTTTGATGTCTTTAGGGTTCAGCGGGCATATTCGGGGACCCTTGAGGGGGGAGACATGTTGATGTAGAAGAGACATGAAGAAGAGGGGACACATGTTGATGTGGAAGAGACATGAAGAAGAGGGGACACATGTAGTCAGTTTGTTCAAGGTCCCCTATTATACTGCTTCTCATCAATGTATCACAGGTCTCAGATATATACAGAGCCTGTCTCTGATTGGCTGGAACACCAAACAGATCATTGCAGCATTACCCATAATCCCCTCTGTTTCAGCCCTGTTTCCAAAGTGCTGATTCTCTGTCTGTTACTTCAGATGAAGATAAGGAGCCCCTCCCCACGCCTCTCTGAGAGAGAGTTGGTTACAAAGAACTCAATGGAGCTCTAGAGGAGATCCAGGTGATAAGAGTTACCTTGGTTGCTGATTGGCTAATGGCTAGACAAGACAACACATCGTTATGACATCACAAAGTGGCCAAAATCTGATCAGCTCATTTTCAGACAGGTTTTTATAGAAATGGATCAAAAAGAGAGAAAATCTTTGTTCCTGAAACTTTCAGAGTCTCTTTCCACAGAGGGGACACATGTTGATGAAGAAGAGACATGAAGAAGAGGGGACACATGTTGATGTAGAAGAGACATGAAGAAGAGGGGACACATGTTGATGAAGAAGAGACATGAAGAAGAGGGGACACATGTTGATGTAGAAGAGACATGGAGAAGAGGGGACACATGTTGATGTAGAAGAGACATGAAGAAGAGGGGACACATGTTGATGTAGAAGAGACATGAAGAAGAGGGGACACATGTTGATGTAGAAGAGACATGAAGAAGAGGGGACACATGTTGATGTAGAATAGACATGAAGAAGAGGGGACATCTGTTGATGTAGAAGAGACATGAAGAAGAGGGGACACATGTTGATGTAGAAGAGACATGAAGAAGAGGGGACACATGTTGATGTAGAAGAGACATGAAGAAGAGGGGACACATGTTGATGTAGAAGAGACATGAAGAAGAGGGGACACATGTTGATGTAGAAGAGACATGAAGAAGAGGGGACACATGTTGATGTAGAAGAGACATGAAGAAGAGGGGACACATGTTGATGTGGAAGAGACATGAAGAAGAGGGGACACATGTTGATGAAGAAGAGACATGGAGAAAATGGGACACATGTTGATGTAGAAGAGACATGGAGAAGAGGGGACACATGTTGATGTAGAAGAGACATGGAGAAGAGGGGACACATGTTGATGTAGAAGAGACATGAAGAAGAGGGGACACATGTTGATGTGGAAGAGACATGAAGAAGAGGGGACACATGTTGATGAAGAAGAGACATGGAGAAAATGGGACACATGTTGATGTAGAAGAGACATGAAGAAGAGGGGACACATGTTGATGAAGAAGAGACATGGAGAAAATGGGACACATGTTGATGTAGAAGAGACATGAAGAAGAGGGGACACATGTTGATGTAGAAGAGACTTGAAGAAGAGGGGACACATGTTGATGTAGAAGAGACATGAAGAAGAGGGGACACATGTTGATGTAGAAGAGACATGAAGAAGAGGGGACACGTGTTGATGTAGAAGAGACATGGAGAAGAGGGGACACATGTTGATGTAGAAGAGACATGAAGAAGATGGGACACATGTTGATGTAGAAGATACATGAAGAAGAGGGGACACATATTGATATAGAAGAGACATGGAGAAGAGGGGACACATGTTGATGTAGAAGAGACATGAAGAAGAGGGGACATCTGTTGATGTAGAAGAGACGTGAAGAAGAGGGGACACATGCTGATGTAGAAGAGACATGAAGAAGAGGGGACACATGTTGATGTAGAAGAGACATGAAGAAGAGGGGACACATGTTGATGTAGAAGAGACATGAAGAAGAGGGGACACATGTTGATGTAGAAGAGACATGGAGAAGAGGGGACACATGTTGATGTAGAAGAGACATGAAGAAGAGGGGACACATGTTGATGTAGAAGAGACATGAAGAAGAGGGGACACATGGTGATGTAGAAGACATGAAGAAGAGGGGACACATGTTGATGTAGAAGAGACATGAAGAAGAGGGGACACATGTTGATGTAGAAGAGACATGAAGAAGAGGGGACACATGTTGATGTAGAAGAGACATGAAGAAGAGGGGACACATGTTGATGTAGAAGAGACATGGAGAAGAGGGGACACATGTTGATGTAGAAGAGACATGAAGAAGAGGGGACACATGTTGATGTAGAAGAGACATGGAGAAGAGGGGACACATGTTGATGTAGAAGAGACATGAAGAAGAGGGGACACATGTTGATGTAGAAGAGACATGAAGAAGAGGGGACACATGTTGATGTGGAAGAGACATGAAGAAGAGGGGACACATGTTGATGAAGAAGAGACATGGAGAAAATGGGACACATGTTGATGTAGAAGAGACATGAAGAAGAGGGGACACATGTTGATGAAGAAGAGACATGGAGAAAATGGGGACACATGTTGATGTAGAAGAGACATGAAGAAGAGGGGACACATGTTGATGTAGAAGAGACTTGAAGAAGAGGGGACACATGTTGATGTAGAAGAGACATGAAGAAGAGGGGACACATGTTGATGTAGAAGAGACATGAAGAAGAGGGGACACGTGTTGATGTAGAAGAGACATGGAGAAGAGGGGACACATGTTGATGTAGAAGAGACATGAAGAAGATGGGACACATGTTGATGTAGAAGATACATGAAGAAGAGGGGACACATATTGATATAGAAGAGACATGGAGAAGAGGGGACACATGTTGATGTAGAAGAGACATGAAGAAGAGGGGACATCTGTTGATGTAGAAGAGACGTGAAGAAGAGGGGACACATGCTGATGTAGAAGAGACATGAAGAAGAGGGGACACATGTTGATGTAGAAGAGACATGAAGAAGAGGGGACACATGTTGATGTAGAAGAGACATGAAGAAGAGGGGACACATGTTGATGTAGAAGAGACATGGAGAAGAGGGGACACATGTTGATGTAGAAGAGACATGAAGAAGAGGGGACACATGTTGATGTAGAAGAGACATGAAGAAGAGGGGACACATGGTGATGTAGAAGACATGAAGAAGAGGGGACACATGTTGATGTAGAAGAGACATGAAGAAGAGGGGACACATGTTGATGTAGAAGAGACATGAAGAAGAGGGGACACATGTTGATGTAGAAGAGACATGAAGAAGAGGGGACACATGTTGATGTAGAAGAGACATGGAGAAGAGGGGACACATGTTGATGTAGAAGAGACATGAAGAAGAGGGGACACATGTTGATGTAGAAGAGACATGGAGAAGAGGGGACACATGTTGATGTAGAAGAGACATGAAGAAGAGGGGACACATGTTGATGTAGAAGAGACATGAAGAAGAGGGGACACATGTTGATGTAGAAGAGACACCCCACAGCGTGACTCACTCTTCTTGTGCAGGATCTTCACTCGCTCCCTCTTGTTGGCCGTGTTGGTCAGACCCGCCTGAATCCGGGCCAAAGACTCGGCACACTGCAGGGTTCAATGCATGTATTAGATTTAACGATAAGGATTACCAAGGTATAGGACAGGCGTTACATTTTACAATTCTTCTTCATCACTTTCTTCTCTGATCTGATCTGCTACAGTATACCGACACACTGCAACAACAAATCAAACAAGTTCAGGATGATATACAGAGGATGCTTTAAGCGCTTCCTTCTCTGATTCGCCCTGAGTCGTGCCTTTTGGGACTAAAGAGAAGTTGTAGTATCCTGGCAACTGTGGCCGTTTCTCAATCTCGAGGGAAACTGGCTTCCAAGCCAATATTTCAAGGATGCTACGTCATCGAGTGCCGCCGAAGGACTGTCCCAATCTCCAGCATACTTGGAATTCCACGAGGCCGCGTCCTTGGTTTGGGGGAAATTTCGCGGCTGCACATGGGTAGACTTCGCGTTAGGGATGCACGATATTGGTTTTTTGAAACCGATACCGATAACTTCCTGCTTCTCAGGACCGATACCGATAACCGATAATAAAATAATAATAAAAATTACGCCACTAATTATTTTAACGTGATTAACGCATGTGTGTTTTTTTTCCTCGGCCGCCCCGTAGTTTCAGAGCGCATCGAGTTTAAAATACCATCTACAAGCTGATGCTGCTGACAGCCCCGCTCCTGCCGCCCGCTTGCAGCAGACCACACTTCCACGCTCACCAGCAGGCACCGACTGGCCATCGGGAGGACCGGGAGGGTGTGTGTACGTGTGGTCCGAGCGAGCGAGCGAGAGAGAGACCTTACGTGCATTGTTGTTGTTAGCATCTGGTGCTAGCTAGCTGCGCTAACGGATATAAGGAGCTGTTTAAATGAAAACAGAGGAGCGCTCTATCCACACAACTGCGCCGCGCACTTGACTTGATGCAGGCAGCAGACAGCGGGACATTGTAGGAGAAGTCAGCACACTCAGCAACATCATTGCAGCGTCCAGGCAGCTCCGGTTCGAGCATATGCCTTGAGTTGCACATAGCTCCAACGCGCGCGCACACACACACACACACACACACACACACACACACACACACACACACACACACAACACACACACACACACACACACACACACACACACACACACACACACACACACACACACACACACACACACACACACACACACACACACACACACACACACACACACACACACACACACACACACACACACACACACACACACACACACACACACACACACACACACACACACACACACACACACACACACACACACACACACACACACACACACACACACACACACACACACACACGTATTATTGTCTTCGTACGCTTTTAACACACCATCGTAGCGATGGCGATGTTTCAGGTGACTGATCAGGTTCGAAGTATTAGGGAGCGCTGGATTTGTGAAGAACTCCCCTCTTCCTAAACCACTAACACCACAGTACTGGCAAAACGGGAGGAGCCGAGTGAAAAACAAGCGCCCCTCATCCCAACCCACCCACACCGCAGGATTTTTTTCTTTTTTTTTACTCAAAAAATATATTGTATATTATCGGGGCTATTAATACTGTTATCGGTTTATCGGGATGACGTCATAATTCCTAATATCGGACCGCTAATTATCGTGCATCCCTACTTCGTGTCCTTAAAATCCCCACAATGCTTTGCGCACTGACCAATTTCAAAAACCCTTGCGGAGAATGGCTGAACCGACGCAGCACACATTTAAATGTAAGTATGTCGTGGCGTAGAACATGTGTTGGTAAATATGTGACTTTGTTACATTTGTTTTCACCATAAATGTGTTCCGTGAAAGTAAAGCAAGTTCATAATTAGATAGACATCGTGAGGGATTTATTTTCGGTACAGTTTATGTTGAAACCGTTAGAGAGAGTGGCACACTTGTTAGCCTGTTCCATTCTTCTTTGGTTTCCGAAGCCGTGGCTTGGAAGCATACTTGCTTCTTTCCTGAAGGAAGTGACTTGGAAGTACACGACTACCAAGCCAGCATCCTCGAGATTGAGAAACACCCAGTATCTCATTACAGTTTATCTGTTTATTTATTTGTATTGTGTTTTTTTTTAATATCAAATGTATTTTGGATGGTAGATCTAAAAAGATAGTCTTTTATATTTATCTAATCTAATCTAATCAAATATGATATACAATGTAAATGAATATTATATATATATATATATATATATAATGTAGTATATGTATAATAATAATATATATATATGTAGTAATAATGATATCATCTATTTATAATTGTAAATGTATATTGTATGTAGACGTACATTTAGATCTACATTTTTGTTTAAAAAAGTGTTAATCATTTAGTTTTTGGGAGTAGGGGTGGGATTAAATAAGTGTACACTTCTTCCCACCCCTTTACGGATGTGCAACTAGGTAAATCATTTGTTTATATATAATTTGTAAGTCAATAATATTTGTGTTCATCAATTTGATACTGCTTAAGTTTGTACAATTTCATAGTTCTCTTGTTTCATTTCATTAATATTATTATTTATTGTTTTACACGTTCGATATAATTCCTCTTTGAGTATAACTGAAACGAGCTCAACTTGAGACACCAACACAGACAACAGGCACCTCCTCTGACCCGGCAAATACATCTTCAGGGAACTCATCCACTACAAAGCACCTTTGTTAGTTAAGAGTGATCATGATCATATGATGCTTTAAAGAAACACCCCATTCATTGGCTCCAAAGGACCAAACCATGTCTTTGGCCAATCTGCCAATAACGTGTTTACAGTAGATCAGGGATGTCTGTTATTGCATAAACCTCAGATTTGTGTTTTCATAAATTCCTAGAAACCAGTTGGTGACACTCACTTTTAATAGGTTTTTTAACTAATTATGTATTCCATCTATCGATATGTCAATGTTTGTATCTCGTCAAATCTAGTGGAGAAAAACAGAACAATATTTACTCCTAATATGAAGAGGAGTAGCAGTAAATAGGTAAATCAAATGATATATTCAAGTAAAGTAAAAGTGTGTACTTCAAGTGAATGTACCTATATATATATATATATATGTATAAAATATATTCCACCACTGTCGTTTATAAATTTAAAAGCATTGTGGGTGACATTCAAGTCATACATAGACTAATAACTCAAGGTCTAAGGACAGAGGGTCTAAGGACAGAGGGTCTAAGGACAGAGGGTGTCGTTTTTTCTCATACTGATATTCTGAACAATCTGTGCTGTTGTATTTTCTGTAAAGTGTCTCTACTGTAGGCTATTTTTATTATATGTACAGCACTTTGGCTCCACCAAAAATCGTTTATAAATGTGCTATATAAATAAAACTTGATTTGATTTGATCAATAAAGAAAATGTTATGAATGCATATCTCTTTAAAAAGGCCAAGTAACAATGTAATAGCTCACCTAACAACTATTTAACTAGAACCTAACAAACTACAGTAACTTGAGTGAACAGTTGTCACAACTCCTAATAAAACGTATTGTTTTACAGAACATGTTTACAGCATAAAAAGGGCGTTTACTTAAACCTAATGACAAGGCTACCGTTAGCTATGCTAGGCTAACAGCTAGTTAGCTTCTTTTCTAGCACTAAAACTTATCACAATATAAAATATTCCAGGCAAACCTTGGCGGGTTTGGCACTTTTGTTTCTTCTCCCTCCGTATATACGACTTTCCAGCGTCTGGAGACGCATTTCCAGGTTATCCGTCTCCAATTGTTTATCCATTCTTGAAGCGAATAGTGGACAAAATCCAAACAAGCCCTTTTTCTTCTTCTTCGTTTCACGGTATCATGGCGGTGGCAGCCAGCGTTAAGGGCGCATTACCGCCACCTACTGTGTGGACCAGAAATACAGTATCTACCACAAACAATTACAAAATACAATTTAAATGATATGTTTAACTCAGTTTGTCTTACACAATACAGTCTGTGCTGTTTATTAATGTATTAAGCTTAAACAGCATTTGTAAACTATAACTGCTACTACATTTTTTAAATGAAATGTTTTGGTTTCTTCTTTTCTGAGGTTACATCTGAGGTTATATATAATATTACTGTTTGTACATACAATCTGCACTTGCACTCTGTTAATACTCTGTCAATACTTACATCTGTATATTGTATATTTTTTGCTCATTCAATGCTCGCTGTATTGTCAGTTTTTATAATATGCACCTTGTATTTATTTATATTTAGCACATCTTGCAATTCTGGTTGGATACTAATACTAACTGCATTTCATTAGCTTGTATCTGTACTTTGCACAATGACAATAAAGTAATCTAATCTAATCTTCTAGATCACATGTGTCAAACTCAAGGTCCGGGGACCAAAGCAGGCCCTTGGTGGATTTAATTGCACCTTCACCCAATCCTGAGGTCCAGCTCAGAGCCTGAGTCCAAACATTGATGAACTTGCACCCAAGATGAGATGCCAAGTGTCTGGCTTGAACGAGCATCACCGAGCAGCACATTGAGTTTCAATGGATGTTTCCTTCTGCACTTTCTTTCTTGAGACAACAGGGCATGTTTGGTTTTTTCTTTGAAGGGAATAGTTTTGTTGAAGCTGTTGTTGGCCTGTGGGAAAATGTAATCATAAGAAATGACTCCGGAAAAGCTGCAGACAGAGCCATAAGAAATGAATGCAACTGATTATTTAATGTTTAATGTTGTTTTTATAAGCAATAATTTAAGCTTAGTTAATTCCAGGTTTAATATGTGCAATACGTTCATTTCAATACGTTTTGCAATAAACATTGAACCAGTCCGGCCCTCGACGAGCGTACCCATTTTTAAATGTTGGCCCACTGTGTGTTTGAGTTTGACAGCTCTGTGGATGTTTATATTTTAGAATTGTTTATTTCTACTCTTTTAATTGAATTATGTGCAATGCCTTGTTTTGTTTTATGCTGCTGCAACGAACAAAAGTACATCTTATCTTATCTTATTACAACCTACGATTCCGATTCTGACCTGAATAATTGTCCGCTAGGAGGTGCTGTTTTCCGGGGGAGCTTTCAGCTGTTTTCCGGTGACAGCAGGGGGATGACAACATCACGGCCCTTCTTCCCTTCAAGCTGACTGCATAACATCGACACAAAGTAAGATTTCCCCTCATATCACAACCTCTTCTTGGCACACAAGAATACTTTGTTCGTGGACAATACCCACAATACCCAGAAAGCAACAACGTTTGTCCATTTAAACAATTGTTTGCTATATTGTCATGCTAACTTAGCTTCCCTAGCTATCAAGCTAACGTCAGTTTCTGCATTACATCTGCGTAGTTTCACAGGCTTGGAGTTTGTTTGGAAGTCTAGCATGTGAGTTGTTGTCTTTTTCTGGACTATAACTGTGTAATAACTCCCCTAGTGAATTAATAACGAAGTATAAGGCTTTTTTAAAGCAGAATTACTGAGTCCATGTGCTACTAGCTTATGTTGCACTGCCTGTTTCACTGTGGTTGTGTGGCTCAAAGTTTCACTAATGTTTGTTGCTCTGTTGTGTTGTTGACACCTGTTTACCCTTCAGAGTGTAGTGCAATACCCAAATAGCAGAAAGCACAACATTAAGTACATGATAAATACGTGAAATGATGTATTGTGGAGCTGCAGAGAAGTCCTAATCATGTACAGACATACTAAAACAATCCTTGTTGGGTACAGATCATCTTAAGAAATACCACCAGGATCATCTTAATACATATTATAAAATAGTTCTATGGACAATGTTTCAATAATGGTCATTCCTTCATATATCATAGTTGCAATATCAGTCAATATGCAATACATTCGTCATTTATTCCATCCAATATGTATAATAACTCCCCTATCAAATCAGGAAGTATAACGCTTACGTAAAGCAGAATTAGGAGTCAATGTAACACGAGCCTATGTGTGCCTGTGGTTTCGCTAATGTGTCTTGCTCTGCTGTGTTGTTGCCACCAGGAAGCCGTCTGCCATTGGACTTCAGAGTCTGTGTGTTGGGGGATTTATTCTTTATGAGCCACTGGGAGCAGCAGCATGGCAGATGACAAGGACGTGTTGAGAGACGTTTGGTTCGGCCGGATCCCCACCTGCTTCCTCCTGAACCAGGATGAGGTTACCGAGAGAGAGGCTGAGCCCTACTATGTAAGAGCTGTTACCTCCTGACTTCACGCGGATTTGACTTTTGCTTTTGCCTGTGACTAATTCCATAAGTCACTTATCTCCTAAAAGCCCCATCTGAAACTACAGCTCAGTGTTTGACATCACTATGTAAGAATGAAAACCGAGACATAGCGGAGGACTTAGATGAGAAAAAGAAAAGAAACGAACCCTATCTCCATATCAACGCGACTTATTGGAATGTGTCTAAGCAAGCTCACGTAAAAAAAGACAGAGAAATAGTACAAAGTAAAGCCACCTAGTCACAAAGCACATACAACATTAAACAAATCACAATACAGAGGCCAAGCATAACATCCGTACCCATAACATAATCATAAAAGAATCAAACACATTAGTAGAAATACAAATCCAACATATAAGAACACCATCAATTAACAACTAGCACTTGTAAGGAAATTAGAAGCAACATCTAATCCCCCTTCACATACGATGCTTCTTGAATTGAAAACACCTGCTGTATTGCCGTTTATTCAACAGTGATATGTTTGTAGTGTTATGGAGGCAGACCTGGATGTTATGATCTTAATGATTCTTTTAAAGAAGACGTAGCGAATAGTGTGAGAAAAGTTTTTCGAGAGTACTTGTCCATGGACAGGTGAGTTTGGCAATTTACTTGTCCGAATACATTTTTCCAGAATAGACAAAAATTGGGGCCACTGGAATCTTCTTCTTCATCATCATCGTATTTTACACTTTCCCACGGTTTTTACGACACCGCTAACGTAAGTGAGCGGTAAGATTTTACTGCATCACACATAGGGTTGGGTATCGTTTGGATTTTAACGATTCCGGTTCTGCTTTTCGATTCCGGTTATTTTTGTGTCTCGATTCCGGTTCTTTGAGAGGGTCAAAATAAGTCCCATGACAAACTGGGAGAAAACATATATTTATGAAAACATTAAGTCAAATCTGTATTCCTATTTACAAATCACTTCATACTGTTGAATTTCTTAGGAATCGACAAGCAGAACCGAAACTAACATTTCTAAACGAACAATGGCGGACACGTACAATTTGCGAATGAGTTCTGCCTTTTGTAAACTTATTGTATCAATAATCTGTCAATAAATCAGGCCGAAAAACGCCGGACAAGTCGATTGAAAGATCTACTTGTCCGATATTGTAAATAACACGTCCCGGACGGTGGGACGTGCATTTTTTCGCACACTGGGGAAATGAAAAGGTTTTGCCAGTCTTCCTTAAAAGCTCTCCTTTTGTGATCTAGCTTTACAGAGGTCGCAGCTCACATCCTAGAAATGCTAGATGTAGTTGGCACGTATTTGTCCATGTCTCCTGACATGTCACAAAACCAACATGTTGAAAGCCATTTTATTATCTTATAGGGTGGGAATCACCAGCCTCCCCACGATACGATACTATCACGATACTTAAGCCACGATACGATACTATCACGATACTTAAGCCACGATACGATACTATCACGATACTTAAGCCACGATACGATACTATCGCGATACTTAAGCCACGATACGATACTATCACGATACTTAAAGGTGGGGTAGGTAAGTTTGAGAAACCGGCTCGAGATCGCTAGAATTTGAAAATACACAACCGGAGAAAATCTGCCACTTCCTCACAGAGCCCCGCCTCCAACACACAGGAACGCGCACATGACCAATGAGGGCACGAGATAAGTGTGTGCCCCGATGGAAGGCTGACAGGCAGGTAGGCCATCCAATCGATTGGTTGTACTTTTCACAGTATTACGGCTTCTACAGGTGAAATTTTTTTTATGGATTTGTTGTCAAAGCACTTCAGATATTCATTGCTATCGGGATGTTAAGAGCATTCCATGGAATATAACAACAAGTGTATCTCGAGCCGGTTTCTGAAACTTACCTACCACACCTTTAAGCCATGTTTCGATAGTTTTGCGATTCTACGATATGCTAAGTATTGCGATATATTGCGATATTGCAAATCACATGGGTCGTGTCCATGTCCGTCTTCCCTTCCTGGTTAAAACATGTATTTGCAATATGAACAGTTTATGTAAATAACACCATTTGTGTTATTAGAACCTGAAAAGGAGATGGCTTTGTTACATTCGTTGCAGTTGCATTCATGTCTTAACGTAACTTCCTGTTTTATACACGACCATCTTTCGGAGGGATATGCTACAGTTTCTATAAAGAACAAAACGTTTTCTTGAGGTTTTGTTGTTGTCATGGTGGAGCAGGTAGTCACAAATCACAAGACACGTTATCCAGTTTTTAATCCACAGGGCTTGCATTTTGACTTGCGCCGTCCCTTATAGATACTGTCTTTTTCCGTTGGTGAGCCGGATCATTTGGCTCGGCTCTCTTAGAGCGCCGGCTGTTTCGGCTCCCACACGGCTCTTCATGTCACCACGGGTTACCACGGAGCCTCAGTTTCGCCGCTGCGAGGCTCTGGCGCTCGCAGCTCACGTGCGCGCTCCACTAGCACCACTCATCGCGTCCAAATCGCGCACGTTCCGCGTTGTCCTGTAGCAGGCACCGCCGATGTCGGGGAAACGATCTTCAATACTCCGAAAAGAATCCCACCAGACGCCTTTGCCCCTCTTTTTCCTTTTCGTTATTTCAAGCGATAAAAACTCTCGATCTTCTCTCGAATTCTTAATATTTTTCAAATGACGGCAAGACGCCCACCCCTGGCGGAAACGCTGGTTCGCAGAGTAGAGTCTTTGATATGCGTATATACAAGAGAGGGTGTTGCAGTCAACAAGATGGAAGAATACCGGTTCAAAGCAGTATTCTGACATTAGTTCAGATTAGCCTGCGTAAGCAATAAACACGACAGTCATATGCCTATCTCTCGAGTGACTGCGTCATCGTGCCATTCGTAGGAACAACGTAGGAACGCATCATACATCTGGCTGCGTAGGGCCTCTGTCATCATGTGCTACTCTGATACAGAAGGAACATTCAGTATTTTCCCAACAGTGTTAATAGTTTGTTTTTATGTTATTATAATGAACCGGTGTCTTCCTCTTCTGTTGTCCCGCTCAGCTGCTGTTACCCAGGGTGAGCTACCTGACTCTGGTCACAGACAAAGTGAAGAAACACTTCCACAAAGTAATAAGGACCGATGACGCCGAGGAGATGTGGTTCGAGTATGAAGGGACGCCGCTGAAATGGTGAGTGAAGCGTTGTTGGTTGTTTTTCTCCAAGGGGCTGTATCATGAGTTAATGCACTGGTGTTCTGAATTTCCATTTAACATACAAAGAAACATTTAAAACCAGTCAGTAAAAAGCCAAGCTTATACAAAATGTAATTACCGTACTTTTCGGACTATAAAGCGCACCTGCATATAAGCCGCAGCAGCTAAACTGTCCGTCTGTCTCGCTCTCGTTCCGTCTCTCGGTTCCACTTTCACTTTGGCGCGCTACCTGTCTCACTCTTTTCCGGCCTCCAGCTTTTCCTGCTGGAGCCCGCCGCTTAAAGGTGGCGCGCGCGGACCGGTCCTAGAGCCTGTCGTGTTAAAGGTGGTTAATTTTACCTGTAAAATCCATAGATTTAGGAGGTTCCCTAGTGGCCGTTAGCTGTACAAACAAAATGGGGAAAAAAGTCGCGGCTTATAGTCCGAAAAGTACGGTAAGCTAAAAGAGAACAAGATGGGTAATAAATACAGGAAAGTAACAGTGCAGAGTAAGGTAGGAATCATTGTTTGGTTTAATAAAAAGGCAGCTGTAAATCCTTCAGTCTTGATTTAAGGAAGGGAGAGATGCAGCGGTCAGTTTGGTCCAGACAATTGGAGCTTAATAGAGCGGTGCAGTGACGAGTCCTAAAACCCGGAAGTGAGTCAGCATTTCTCCACTTCCTGTTCCCTCGTCTCAGAGCCAATGGGATCTCTCCGTAGGGGTTTGGAAAATATCTGGAACTAAGGTCTGTGGTTGAGACACGTTGAAGAGACGGATCACGTTTTGTTCTACGACATTAAATCCATCAGCAGGGACTCCCCCGCTGGAGATTTCTGAACAGTTGAGGTGTCTGAAAAACGATGGTTGTTACCGAGTGGCTGAAGAGGACTACGGACGTCGTGCAGGTCGTTGTACGTCATCACGCCGAACACCTAAACACTCCTCTAAGTGTGTTTCTGTTCTGCTTGAAAGCAAGTCCCTGCCTCCTGCAGACTGTTCAAACAAACGCTTCAACTTGTTCCATTTTGAATCTGTATGTTTGAATATGGATCTTAAGTCGGCGTGACGTTGAAGTCGTGCGACTGCTGTAGTTCCTTTATCGCATAAATGAGGCATGGCTAAAATGCATGATCTGTTTGGTATTTTGAAAAAGAAAACGTATAAATATACTTTATATAGGTATGGCCCTACAATATATTATTCAAATATAGCATGATAGGTCCACTTTAAATGTGTGTCAACCACAGACCTTATTTCAGCTATTTTCTAAAACCCCATGGAGAGATCCCATTGGCTCTGAGACGAGGGAACAGGAAGTGGAGAAATGCTGACTCACTTCCGGGTTTTAGGACTCGTCACTCTACAGCCAAATCGTCGGCATACATAAGATGGTTTACAATCACATTACCAATCACACATCCTGTTTACAGAGATGCCATCACCAAAAGCAGAAGATTAATATATTCTCACAGGCATCGTATATACATTTTAATTCGATTTGGTGGGGAGGATATCACGCGTCTCTTTTTAAAGCAATCCCATCACCTTGTTAGTTTCTCATCTGGCTTTTTTTTTGCTGAGCTCAACCGTCTGCAGACACACTAGTTCAGCCACAAGGTGTCAGTATTGTAGCACAGATGATGAAGAAGAGCCTGGTTTACAGAGGCGTCAAACTTCCAGTGAAACACAGAAAGGTAGCAGCGTTTACAGATATTGAATTATTAGTTGGGTCGAAATATTCGAATGTCAACTGCTTTCATTTCTTGTTTTCATTATAAAAACACAATTTAAAGCATCACTCCAGGTTCTGGTGACCTGTACTGGGAGTTTGACATCATATTTAAAATGACAGATATGCTCCACATTGGTTTGTTGGCTTTTGGGGAACTAGACCTCAAAGACTAACATGATTTGAGGCAGGCTTTAAAGATGTCTCTGTACGGCTGATATGACGCGTCACAATAGTAAGTAACATTATTTCATCCCACTGGCCATAAGACTGTTAAACACCTGCACTTTTGAAAGAACATCCATAACATTCATCTGTTTGCAACTTTAAAAAAACCCCTCAAAAAACCATTTATCTAATATATCATATTCCAATAGGCTAGTCTTGCACTATTTCTATTATATTATATTCTATCTGTATTTACTTGCACTATTGTATCTGTGTTATTGTATTGCACTGTCGGAGGAGCCTGTGACCTCAGATTTTCATTATCATAACCAAGGGCAGACTGGGACTAAAAATCGGCCCGGGATTCTCGACCGGCCCACTTCAATACCGCTAGTAATTTGGGGGTGTGCTAGTGACTTATCCGAGCGGCCCACCTCGGTACCGCAAGTAAATAGTCAACGGGGGGTGCTAGTGACTTTAAAGGATTTATCCGACCGGCCCACTTCAGTACCGGCCCATCGGGATTCGTCCCTAACGTCCCGATGGCCGGTCCGCCACTGGTCATAACTACACTGTAGCTATGAACACATGACAATAAAAGCCTTGAATCCTCCTTGAATTCCAGGCTGCAGTCGAATAGTCCAAAAATCAGCTCCTAAGTTCTAACCCTATCTCCTATTCCTTGACCTCTGAGTGAAACGTCACGGGGTTAGGGGATAGTGGATAGGAGAATTCAAAAGGACTTAGGAGAAGAGACTGCGGTACTTTAGAGAATCCGACGTGTTTATGATGCGCCAGCAGACGTCATTGTGTGCGTCTGCTGCTGTGGGGAAACCATGGAAACCACAGTTTTCTATACAGCGGACTACAACATGGATGTTCAATAAGAACGAGGGACTGCTGTGAACTCATCTAGAGACTCTGCACCGTGCTCTGATGCTGCTGCTCTGCTTTATGAACGGGGACAACAGAGAAACATATTCTTCAGGACCAAAGCTGGAACTGAAATAAAAAAGGAAAGTGAAACTTATGCTCGTCCCCCTCTCCCTCCGGTCCACATTAATACAAATGATCCCAATACGTATGATTGTATGAACTAAAGATCTTAAAATCAATACAGATGTATTTATTATAAACGTAAGTCCTTAACATCTATCACTGTGTATATCACCATTCAAACATCTTTTAGAAGTTGAACAAACCCCACACGCTCAGTGAAGACTGAAATGTTGACTTTATTTGATCATTTCATTAAAAACTAACGTTCATATTTCTCTGTTTGATTATAATACTGATGAACGTTCAAAACAAAGCACTTTGGCAACTCACCACATACGTTTTATGATTTCATTTCTCCGTCATAATCGGTTGTTTCCGTGAACGGCCGACTGTTGTGTGGCGGCAAATGCTGCGGCCGCAATGCATTGTGGGGCAGCATTTTCTCCTCTCCTTTCGGTGAGGGAGGTCCAGTGGTTCCTAAGCTAAAGGAGGTTATAAAGGAAGTTTGAAACCTCCTTTCCTATCATCTAGAGAATTGGAACGGCTCTCATCACGGCTGCCACTGAGGGACTTCCGGGTCATTTCACTCCGTTAGGAAGGTTCCTAAGCTGAACGGACTATTCGACTGCAGCCCTACTTGAATCCTTGAATACTACTTCCTGTTTGTGTTTTCCCTTGACAGGCACTATCCAATTGGAGTCCTGTTTGACCTCCATGCATCGAACACTGTCTTACCCTGGAGCATCACTGTGCACTTTAAGGTGAGTGTTCATGCGCAGCTTCCACAAGAATGTATCACTTTTCTTATCTGTAAATTGTATTTTATGTTGACATTTATACTACATTTAGAAAGGTGAATGCGATGTGTAGATTAGATTAGATGGAACTTTATTAATCCTGAAGGAAATTATTTTTGCCAGGTTGCTCCAAAAATACAATACAGATAATACAGATGCATTTTAATAAAAGTATGCAATGTACAATAGCTCAATATACAAAGTAAGAATAGAAAGTAACGTATACAGTGCCACAGTAGAGAATAGGTAGCAGCCTGTGACAGTGACAAGTCATTTGGTGACAAGTCATATTGCATATTCAAATCAAATACTAAATATGAGATACTAAAGACCTGCTGTGGCGTTGTGTGGTGGTGCTCGCAGTCTGCTGCTAAAGCTGCTCTGATAGGCTCCCAGAGTGGCTATGCATGGGGTGAGAGTCCTTGATGCTGAGCAGTCTCCTCAGCATCCTCCTATCTGACACCTCTAGCAAAGGCTCACGCTCTACCCCCAGGACCGAACCAGCTTTCCTGATGAGCTTATTGAGTCTATTGGCGTCAGCTGCCTTCAGCCTGCTGCCCCAGCACACTACAATATGACGCTTGCTACCATCGAGTCATAGGACATCGATCGTAGCAAGCGTCATATTGTACGCGGTAGATATGCATTGATGTGGGAAGAAACCCGCGGAGAATTACTGCTAACTTCTCAGCCTTTTAACCTCGTTCAGCCACTTGGTTTCATGTTGTGCTTTGGTGTCTTTACTGACATAAGCAGCTCAAACAAAGTGAGCATATTCTTGATGAAGAAAGTGGAACATTTACAGACAAAAGTGCTGATATTTCCCTCGGGAGTTAGAGCAGATAAATCCACTGTTAAAAGTAGAATGAATATCAAATACAAATAATAATGCATTTCATATATTCAACACTTTTCTTAGTACTCAAAGACACTTGTTGATTGTGTGTACCTGACTTCGGACAATTCGCCCAGCCAATCAGAACTGGGGCGCTTTTTCCCCCCAGGAGAGTGCCACCTCTCAGCAGGCGCTAAACATGGGGGTAAAAGTTCCCGGCACTAAGTACTGTTTTTGGTGTGAACGCGACATACGGGGTACTAACGGAACTAAACGGGAAAATTACTCGGTGTGAACGCGCCTATTGAGTTCCTGTCTGAAAATCAGATTTTGGTCACTTTGTGATGTCATAACGATGTGTTGTCTTGTGTGACCATTAGCCAATCAGCAACCAAGGTAACTTATCACCTGAATCTCCTCTAGAGCTCCATTGAGTTCTTTGTAACCAAATGTCTCTCAGAGGGGCGTGGGGAGGGGCTCCTTGTTTTCATCTGAAGTAACAGACAGAGAATCAGCACTTTGGTAACAGGGCTGAAACAGAGGGGATTGTGGGTAATGCTGCAATGATCTGTTTGGTGGTTTCAGCCAATCAGAGACAGGCTCTGGATATATCTGAGACCTGGGATATGTTGATGAAGAACAGTAAAATAGGGGACCTTTAATGTCTGCCAGCTTTTGTTGAAGCCCTTCTGCACCAATCGGCCCACCAAGAACTACATAATTATTTAAAGAATCTTTAAATAATTATATTCTTCTGCATGTGTCAGAACTTCCCGGAGCGTGACCTGTTGCACTGCCCGTCCCACTCCGTGATCGAGGCGCACTTCATGTCCAGCATCAAGGAGGCCGACGCCCTCAAACACAAGAGCCAAGTGGTCAACGACATGCAGAAGAAAGACCACAAGCAGCTGTGGATGGGCCTGCAGAACGGTGAGACAACACACCACACACACACACACACACACACACCACACACACAACACACACACACACACACACACACACACACACACACACATACACACATCACACACACACACCACCACACACACCACTTGTATTTAACACTCTGTGAGCAGCTAAAGGGAGGACACACACACACACACACACACACACACACACACACACACACTTGTATTTAAGCATCTCTGTGTGAGCATGCTTAAAGGTGAGGAGGGCACACACACACACACACACACACACACACACACACTCACACACTTGTATTTAAGCATCTTCGTGTGAGCATGCTTAAAGGTGAGGAGGGCACACACACACACACACACACACACACACACACACACACACACACACACACACACACACACACACACACCATGTATACATCACTTCAGGGGACATCGACTTACATGCATTTCCTGGAGACTTACCCTAACCTAACCCTAACCAAGTCTTCACCCTAAAATTAATGATCCCCTCAAGGGGACCTCCAATTTGTCCCCATGAGGGAGGTGAGTCCCCACACGTGACTGTGTAAACAGATTTAGGTCCCCACAAGTATAGTAATTCTAGGACACACACGCACGCACGCACACACACACACACACACGCACAAACTGTAAGCTGATATTCTTATTTAAAGATCAAGAACACACTTTTCTTTTGTATCTGTTTGCAGTAGGTGTGGTGCTTTAAAAGACACAGACAGATAGACTTACGCACGCTCGCACGCACGCACGCACGCATCTCCCTCCAGTCTGATGGCAGTCTTTGAAGCCTCCACTTCCAAACGTCTCCCACAGAAACACCCACCAGCTTCTCTTTCCGTTTCCACCCATGTGTCTCGACAGGTTGATTTCCTATTGGCTGTGATTGTGGCGGTTTGTGTAGGTGTAGCTGTGGGGGGGGGTTTAAGTTTGAGGTTTGAGCTCGTCTTTGAAAAGTAAACTCAAAGCGTGGGGTGAGATGCAGGTCGAGTCGATCAGACCATCTGCCCTCTGGGTCAGTTATTTATAAACATGTCACCT
>CM070478.1:5616132-5636132 GCA_036324585.1 Champsocephalus esox
ATCTGAAGTGTCGCAGGCAGTCCAGTAGATGTAGCCAGATAGCTGTGTAAAAAACGTCTCAGTGATCACTCGGAACATTACGCACTTTAGCAAGATATGTCATAAGATAAAAACACGCACTGTAAGTTCGATGATCTGCCAGTCACAATCGGTTGTTTCCAGATACGGCCATTTTAAGTGTTGCAAAGACTTACGGGACATCATTATTCCTTTCACTTTCCTAAAGGGTGGTCCAGTGTTTCCTCAAGGAGTTAATAAAGGAAGCATTGAAGCTCCTTTCCTATCATATCGAGAATCTGAGCAGCTCTTATCGTGGCGGACACTGTAATGTTTTTCCATCCAGATAATCCTTCACGTTCTTTTCCTGAAACCACAATGGGTTCATTCTCGATGAGGCGCCCACACACACCTGCAGACTAAATGTCTATTTATCAGTCAAAACAAAACAAAGACACACTTCAACACACTCGGTGACCTCTTCCTGACGTGCTCATGCTTCTAAAGAAACAATAGAAGTCTCTTGTCATTATACAAAATCAAGAAAGACAACTTATTGTGTTCATGCGTCCCATGATACACACCTTGAAACGTATCGAGGCATTTGTATTTATGAGGTCATCCATAGTTCTTCACGTAATGGAAGCTAAACCAAGCTTGATTGGATATTAACACTTTTTATTCAAAGCTTTTCTCAATTCGAACCACATGTGAAACATCCAGTTATAAAAGGTGTAATGCAGATGTGTGTTCTCGTGTCATCTGATCAACGAATCGGCCTGTTCATAATGGGGCTGAACGACAAAACGCCGTCTGCCAGAGAGACGTGTCGGACCCGGCTTTACCCGGTGCTTTCTGGAGGTTATTCATCAATTCCAGTACATGTGATACCTGTGACTGTCCTCGTAATTCCCCTGGACCGAGAAGAGCCTGTGGGCGAGCCTCGATGTATTTCAAACCTCCACAGCTTCATCCTGACTCAGGTGAAAAATCCCTTTTTTTCTTAAGGGCCACAAAACGAAAGAAGAGGCGGATGAATAATCGGCTGATTCTCGCATGGAAAACATGAGCAGACTGAGAGCCAGACGGAAGAGAGAGCCACGCTTTGAGTCAAATGTTGGGGGGGGATTTTATGCAAATCAAAAGCTGGAAAAGGGTGCAGAAAGAATTTGAGAACTTCAGGAATTACTTAATAATCAAAGTCGATGAAACGTCATTAAAACATTATTCTAATCCTACCGGACCCTCAACAGTCTCGTCCGGTGCCGTTTGAGCAGTTTGGAAAACATCTGGATCTGTGCAACAAAAACATGTTGACAGTCTGCTTTGAGTCTGGCTGGTGCATTAAGCCTGGATCTGAAATCACAGGGAACACAAAGGCCTCCTCGCTGTCACCGAGTCCTGTGGAGGAATTGAAACGGCCTGTCGAGACGAGTTGGGAAACATAATGGAGCAGAAAATAGATCTGGCTCCGAATGACAGAAGTGTCAACTTATGTAATTTGATGTATAGATTGTCGGCACACGACCTTTAATGGTTAGCTGCAAGAGTGAACTTTCCTACCAAGCATATGTTCCCATCATCTTACCCGCGGTGATTGCTGGTAATTTCCCAATGCCATGATTTAGTATTCTTTACTAATGCCCTGCTTGGCAGCTCATGTGGCTTCATTTACATGTTGCGCAACAACGAGGGCCGCACAACTGTCAATCAATGGCTGTTTTGCATAAAATTCAAAAAGCTTTCGTCTCTACTTGTGCGTCTCGAGTGCGTAAATAAAACGCTTTGACAAAAACATTCTTGTTTGGTTATAAAAAAGGGAGTCTTTTAAGTGGCGCACCGAAACATGCAGTCTCACCGACATGAGCCGCCCTCGCAGACATGCACTTGTCGCAGCTGTGAAAGCGGATTAATTCTGGCGTGGCGGAGACACACAGTCCTGGGTGTTTTTTAATGGCTAAATTGAAAGTTTCCACGGCCATTTATGGCTCGGTTTCACGGCAATTGGAGCATCAAAGCCCGTTACAACGAGCCGGAGAAAAGTCTGGATTGTTTTGGAAATGGTGTGGTTTTCTACTTACAAACTGCTAAATACGTTCCACTGAAGACGAGTGGAAACCAAATCTGTTCATTGGGGCTGCACGATATGGAACAATGCAATAATTGAGATTATTTTGACTCATATTGTAATTGAGACATGCATCAGTATTCTCTTTATCATTGAAAAATATATTAAAATGTACCAAATATGTCTGTAGAATACCTTTTGTAGGGCGGGATATGTCTGCAGCTCGACAACACTTCATCCAAAATACAATTTTAATACATATTTACCCGTAACAATTATTGTTCTTCATTGATTAGATTATTGCAATAGCCTATATTGCGATTTCCATACAGTTTGGGTTAATTGTGCCCGACTGAAACACTCATAAGGGCAGTTTTCTGTGGCACTTTGCTTCTACTTTTACTGGAAATAACTTATTTGAATTGTTTCTAAATGTGTAGGAACCCTGCCGAGATGTTGTCATTACTAAGGTGGGTTTGTTTCGCTCATTACAAGACGAAACGCGATGCTACAAAACCCAGCAAAGACACGGAGAGAGACGAAAAAAGGTGCAGAAAAGCGGAGGAAGACCAAAGTGATTGTCGTTGTGGTGACTCCGCTCACACACACACACACACACACACACACACACACACACACATACATACACACACACACATGCTCGGAGTCCTTCAAAGCCAGATTGTGGTCTTTTGTGTAAATAACATGTGCTGTGTTTGATGCAGACAGAATTAATGACAACACTCAGTCCAAATAACAGAGGGCTCATTTCCGTCTGGCCTGGACTCCTCATGAGACAAAGACAACGTGTGTGTGTGTGTGTGTGTGTGTGTGTGTGTGTGTGTGTGTGTGTGTGTGTGTGTGTGTGTGTGTGTGTGTGTGTGTGTGTGTGTGTGTGTGTGTGTGTGTGTGTGTGTGTGTGTGTGTGTGTGTGTGTGTGTGTGTGTGTGTGTGTGTGTGTGTGTGTGTGTGTGTGTGTGTGTGTGTGTGTGTGTGTGTGTGTGTGTGTGTGTGTGTGTGTGTCATTAATATTACTTCTAATTGATATCCTTTCATGAATAACTTATTCTCCTCTTGGTCGACATTTGTTTCTTTATATTGTTTTGACTTTAGCTTATCCTCTAATTCAGTGGTTCTCAACTGGTCAGGCCTCGGACCCTCTTTTTCCTTAGCCAATAGATCGCGACCCGACATTTTGAACCACTCAAATCTATTCAACAAAAAATGGTGCCGTAATATATCCGCTTTGCAGCATACAGTATGCAGTATGCAGTGAAGTACAGTGCATATATCGCTTATGTCCCTTCACAGAACTAAAGTATGCTTTAATGAGATGCTGGAATCAAAGCTGAACTGAAAAAGGCACATGCTGAAAACCTCCCCAAGGAGATTTTTAGAAATACTAACATATAAACACGGCTGGTAAACTCTGAGAAGAAAATAAATCTATTACTACCCAACATTTTAATAATATGTTATGCCATTGTTTGTTTTTCACTTTGTTCTGACAGCTTGCTGCTCCACACAGAGAGAAGAGCAAAGAGGAGAGAGTCTGTGTGACTTACTTTACATTGTGGGTAAGGGGAGATAGCCCCCATTGTTCTGTGACCTGTCAGTCATCAGACCGGAGGTCGTATTTCATTATGTGTTCATTTCTATCTGAAGTCGTACCCACGGATGTTTAAAGAAGAGTTCTACCGCTAAGTTATTCTCCGTGGGGACTTCCGGCAACACTCTTGATTCTGATTGGCTCGGAAAAACATCAGCAAAGACGTTTTATTGAGAAATCGTTTATGGTCTCCGGTACTTCCAGTCCAACGCCGACTGCAAGCACAGCGTTAGAAAATCGGGCCTTCAAAATAAAAGTTTGACCTTTTTCCAAAAATAATTATTTTTTTCCATTTTTATTTCTTCACTCACACATCCGCGACCCACTTTTGGGTTGCGGACCACCAGTTGAGAACCACTGCTCTAATTAACAACATTATTTTAATTTGAAATGTCTAATAAATTACAGATATCATTGACATTGATATAAATAAGCCTTTCTTGGCACTTCCGCTGTATTTAATCACCTTGTCTTTTAATCGACCACTATTTGTATTTACTTTTTATTAGTCTTATATAATCTACATACATCCCATTAAATCGATATGATAAAGAAGTCCTTTTCCGCTCACTCTGCATTTCTTTCCATATACTTTAATATATACATAAATACTTGACATGGCTTTAATAAATAAGCAGTTTTTGACCATTTCTCTTCTTACAAGCTTCTGTTCCTAAGTTTCTTTCTACTTCCATCCCATTTCACATAATGTACCTTTTCAATTGCCTCCACTTTGCTTTTGTGTTTGCACACCGCCCCGCCCCGCCCCGCCCTTTGCTCTGGCAGCGCGACTTATTTGGCTGCCGGTGCATCTTCCTGTGATTCAAAGAGCCGGAGGGGGCCGACCGTCTCGCTGCACGGAAAGTGAAAATTACTATCCTGCTTTTAAAGACCACTTACATTGTTGCTCTACAGGTACACCGCTCTGTTCCCGCTCCGTGACTCAGGGCTTAGTCACACACTCTGCGTTGTGGTGCTGAGGAAGCTGCCTGCAGGTTTATTGCCCCGCAGATATCTTGTAATAGCTTGGCGGAGACGAGGGGGAGGTGGTGACTACACAGACAATTACAAAACATGGGAATGCTGGAAACAAATGTGTGCCAAAGGCGACAGGTGATATGCCGGTTGCGCTGAGGGAGAATTAGCTGACGCCTTAACAGTAACGGTGTCTGGTAAAATCATGACCGTCAGTGGAAAAGCTTTTTAGGTCGTGGTGCCAAAATGCTCGAAGGCGTTTGCGTTGTGGTGTTGGCAGACTTGCTGATCTGTACTTAATTATGAAGAGACAGCTTCAATCTGATTATTTATCACGTCTTCAGATTGCTGCGTCAGTTCGGGCATTATACAGAGAAACATATTTACTCTGTCAGCTCTTGGTTTGATCTTATCATGCAGATGGTTCTGGTTTTATTTACGCTGACCTTGCAACATGGAAGGAACTACAGATTTTGATTTGGTAAATACCAGACACAAGACTCTGATATCCGAGCAGTGAGAACCAAGGTTACGTCTGACTTGGTATCGCTGTTGGTGCGGAAATGATGACGCCATAACAGCAAGTTATGTGCTATTCTGTTAACTCAAAGGTCACCTGTTATGCAAAATCCTCTTCTTCATGTCTCTTCTACATCAACATGTGTCCCCTCTTCTTCATGTCTCTTCTACATCAACACGTGTCCCCTGTTCTCCATGTCTCTTCTACATCAACATGTGTCCCCTCTTCCTCATGTCTCTTCTACATCAACATGTGTCCCCTCTTCTTCACGTCTCTTCTACATCAACATGTGTCCCCTCTTCTTCATGTCTCTTCTACATCAACATGTGTCCCCTCTTCTTCATGTCTCTTCTACATCAACATGTGTCCCCTCTTCTTCATGTCTCTTCTACATCAACATGTGTCCCCTCTTCTTCATGTCTCTTCTACATCAACATGTGTCCCCTCTTCTTCATGTCTCTTCTACATCAACATGTGTCCCCTCTTCTTCATGTCTCTTCTACATCAACATGTGTCCCCTCTTCTCCATGTCTCTTCTACATCAACATGTGTCCCCTCTTCTTCATGTCTCTTCTACATCAACATGTGTCCCCTCTGTGGACAGAGACTCTGAAAGTTTCAGGAACAAAGATTCTCTCTCCTTTTGATCCATTTCTATAAAAACCTGTCTGAAAATGAGCTGATCAGATTTTGGCCACTTTATGATGTCATAACGATGCGTTGTCTTGTGTAACCATTAAGGTCTTTACACACCGAGCCGATTTTCAGCCGTGCCGACACCTTCCGCCGCCGATTCGACATGCCGTCTGCAAAAGAAATCGCTCTGATTGGCTTTTCAGCTTAGCGAATCAGTCTTTGCGGTGTGTTCCAGTGCGACACATGGCCAAGACGTGAGACGACGTTCCGTCAGGACGTGTCCTTTGGTGTCAGTTTGGTGTGTAAGAGGCTTTAGCCAATCAGCAACAAGGTAACCCATCACCTGAATCTCCTCTTTATTTTCATCTAAAGTAACAGACAGAGAATCAACACTTTAGAAACAGGGCTGAAACAGAGGGGATTATGGGTAATGCTGCAATGATCTGTTTGGTGTTTCAGCCAATCAGAGACAGGCTCTGTATAGATCTGAGACCTGTGATATATTGATGAAAAGCAGTGTAACAGGGGACCTTTAAAGACCAACTGGTGAATACAAATCCACCTGCCAACATGCTTACCTGAGAGTCGGAGCTGAGAAATATGGAATAAGCCCCACAACATGAAGATGAATGGCAAAGTGCACGAGATCAACCGAGCGTTCAACACTTCAACAATTAATAATGTAGGATTCGATTCAGTGTCCCTTGATGAAGTGTCTCCTCCACAGGTGTGCGTTTCAAGTTCTGAGAAAATGAAGACTTCAAAAAATTAGGTTATTCCAATTTACCAACGGCTGGTCTTATAGGTCAGTGGAAACCCTTTCTCTCACCCCTCTCCATTCCCGGAAACTTATATTGATTGACGTTTGCTTCACCCCGGTCCATTGTTTTACCATCAATTAGGCGGATTGAATCGCCCCCATCAATTAGGCGACGTCTTGAGTTCCGCTGCTCTTTTCACTCGGCGAGTGCGAGCCATCTCTTCTCACCCGAGTCCTAATGACACCTCGCTCTCTTTGTGCCAGCTAAGGTGTCACACCAGCTGAAAAGAAAGTGTCTCCATGCAGGCAATATCACACCTCTCTCCCCAGGGATCAATAGCCACCTTCTTTGTATGGCCGACCGCCTCAATTATTCATGGCTGGCTAATTAAAAATGCAATGAAGTCGCTGTCACTTAGCGCACTCTCTCTGCTCTGGCGCTCACCGATGATCCCGCACGAAACTCTGCGCTTCCTGTCAGTGACTCAGAGTTTCTGTGAAACCTGAGCGCAGTCTTCACACCTTCATCGCCACCTTCCTCTCGCTGCTTCGTGCCCGGTCTCTGCGGTGTGTAGTTACTGCTCGGACACTCGATCCCTGTCCTCGCCGGTTTCCTTTTCACAGCTCCATGATTAGACCTTATTGTGTGTCAGACTCTCCGTTTGACACCTCAGGTTTGGTATCTTCCGTCGCCGCAGTTTCTCCCATCGCCCTACACTCCTCAGCGAATAGAGCGAGATCTTATCTGATCGCTATTGACCGCAATGAAGATTGGACGATAATTGAATACTGTCTTTTATTCACCTTTCAGTGCAATTGGATGTAAGGATACCATCCAATTGTGCTATTATTTATGTTGACCAATCAACGATTCAAGGACACTTACAATAATGAACTCTAATCCCGAGCCCTATCTTTGTATATTTTGCATGTGTGACTAGTTTGAAATCAGGTAAGGCATAACAGGGTATTACAGTTCTGTGCGTTGAACATCAATTGTGTGATTTTTGTTTTTTTAATGGCCAAGGTAAAAACCTTATCAGGACTTCAATTATAAACCCAACAATTAAAAAAAACCCCGAAGGGATTTGGTTTCTAATGGTGAGCAAGAAATGCTGCAAACCATGGCGTCATGTTGAAAACGCTCATACTGCACGTAGACATTTTAAAGTAAGGTGACGGCAACTTCTGGCCGCCCGGTCACCTGTCACCTGTCACCTGTCCTGAGGACACGGGTCACCCGATAACCAGAACTACTGAATGTTTAACTATACTCTGAAGGGATAGCGAGACTCTTGACATTTACAAAGAACATCCCCGCTGACGGATCAGAATCAAGTTCAGGATGCCGAGTTTACAGGAGATTACAGAACAACTAAAATGGTGTTAATTAATGGAATACAAGCTATTTAATATACCATACACATTGTTTTAGGAATGTGTCAAATTGAGCCTTAATAGAAGTTGCTATGGTGATATTCCACATGCTTTTGTGTGGACATGAATTGACAGGAAAGGTTATGGGCAGTCACATTATGATCTAGGGGCAGGGTACAAGGGGTGGGAGACATGTGGCACTGGTTCAAACCCCACTGCAGTCAGCATGCCGTTGTGTCTCTTTGGCAAGACACTTTATCCCAAATTGCTCCGGTGGGGATTGTCCACACAACTGAATGTATGTTTGTTGCTTTGAATAAAAGCTTATAACAAGAGACATGCAATGTAATGTAAGCTGGATATACTTAAATGTTTCTACTGAGCCTTTAGGTTTGGCACTTATCTAATTTGATAGCAGAACTAACATTCATTGGAATCTTTGACACAGATTTTGTAGTTGTACTATTTTGCAAAATGTGATCGCAATTAGTTGTTATCTATTGATTATTGGAGTAGTGAGTGCGTCCAAGCCCACCAAGGAGCAGTCTGGGAGTGTTTCTCAATGTCGAGGAAGGCTGCTCCAGAGCCACTAATTCAAGGATGCTACGTCATCGAGTCCCGCCGAAGGACTGTTCCAATGTCCAGGATGCTTGGAATTCTACCGAGGCCGGCGTCCTTCGTTGCGGGAAATTTCGAGGCTGCACATGTGTATTCTCCGCGGTCTTAAAATCCCCACAATGCTTTGCGCACGGACCAATTTCCAAATCTTTGGCGGAAATCGCGCTCCATTTAAGGCGGGGGCCTCGCATATGACGCACGCCTGTTCCACCATTCTTCGTTTTCCGAAGCTAGGAAGGATTCTTGCCTCGCTTCTGAAGGACCTGACTCGGAGGGACATGTCCTACCAAGGAAGCGTCCTCGACATTGAGAAACACCCTCAAAATACCAGGGTTGCTTAGGAAGGCTAGAAATGGCTAAATGTATTATGCAGATAAGCAAAAGTTCATTAGGATTGTATAGAGACATTGGCCGATATTGGGTTTTACAACCGGCACAAAGGGGTGCCTTTTATCTAAGGGGACATTTTTGTCTATGTAATTCTCACATAGCTCAGTCCATCAAACATCGTTTTAACACGGCAAACTAGAGATGCAGATAAAGATCATCTAATAATTGCCCTAATCGGCCGAAGACAATGCCAATGATTTATGTTGTGGTTTAAAAAGTTCACAACAGGCATTATTCATTAGTGTGTGCCACATTTCTTAAGATTCATTTTTCCATTTTTCCTACTTTAATGGTCTGAACTTAAACTGGTCCACGAACCTATAGGGGAGGTAATTGGATCTAATCGGAAAACAAGTTCTCTTTAAAGGTCCCCTGTTACACTGTTTCTCATCAATATATCACAGGTGTCAGATATACACAGAGCCTGTCTCTGATAGGCTGAAACACCAAACAGGTCATTTCAGCATTACCCATAATCCCCTCTGTTTCAGCCCTGTTTCCAAAGTGCTGATTCTCTGTCTGTTACTTTAGATGAAAGCAAGGAGCCCCTCCCAGAGACATTTGGTTACAAAGACCTCAATGGTGCTCTAGGAGGAGATTCAGGTGATAAGTTACCTTGGTGCTGATTGGCTAATGGTTACACAAGACAACACATCGTTATGACATCACAAAGTGGCCAAAATCTGATCAGCTCAGTTTCAGACAGGTTTTTATAGAAATGAGTGTCTTTCCACAGAGACATGTTGATGTAGAAAAGACATGAAGAAGTGGATTTTGCATAATAGATGTCCTTTAAATTAAATCAAGGACTTAAGTATGTGGTAATGCTGAGTATCATCTCAAATGACATTTCTTAAAACGGGTTGTATTTAGATCTGTTTTTTAGTTGTTTACTAGATTTTTGTCTGGCGTCTGCCGGTAATTTCCCACCATGTTTCCCGCAGTTCTCACTCAGGGAATGTTTTGGCTGCAGGGTTTCAGATCAGAGCCGAACAGTCATGAGGATGTTTGCTGCATACGTCACTTTTGTTTAGCCGTCCCATCAGGACTTTGTCAGTTTACATTTGAGGCATTTTGTGGTCGTGGAGTGATTTGCAATGTGGTCAGCAATTGGATAAGCTTTGGTTTCTAGACCATTATCGTATAGAGAGGAGGTCACAGGTCAGGGGAACATCATCATGACGGTATGCCTTTGACTTTAGAAAGATCTTAACAGTCTGGGGAAAAGGAAATGTGGAGAAAGAGTTTTCAACATGCATTAGAGCTTAGACGATTAATCATTGCTCTACATTCCCCCAACAAGAATGGGGACCAGTTGCTTTCTTCACCCACTTTTCTGAAGTGTCCCTTTTTAGATAAACACTTGAACATAAATCCACATCTCAACTCCACAACGTCACATCTACTTCTCTCCATCTAAGAACCTCGCAGAATGACGGATATACCTGTGGTATAAGATAAGACGAGATGTGCTTAATTGAGCTCGGTTTGGGAAATGTTTGCGTTGCAGCAGCATCAAAAGAAAAGGCATTGTACAGATGTAGCACTCCAGATCAGACTCAAATGGGTGTGTCCCAGTCAAAAGCCCAGCGGATGCCAGTGGCTGGGGGTGTTGCCAAATTGCTAGAGGGCGTTGCCCAATTTCCCCATTTGTTCAATTACAGGATTTAACCATGAGATGGCGCTTCATTCACAAAATACACAATGGGTGTTGTACTGTACATTAGAGAAATGAAAAGACTCAAAATGAACAAGTCAAAATGTAAACTTCTCAAATAGAAACAAAATAGCTTTAAAAAAAAGTAGAACATATACATGTTGAAAATACTTTTTTAAGGACTGCAGCAGCATTTGATGACTTCCAGGCTGACCATTACAACATGTCCGTAACATCTGTTGAAATGTTACCAATTGCTACATATCACAATCTGCGTGCTGGGGCTCATCAAAGCACAATATTCCCAGGTTATTCACAGCAATAGCGTGCATAGTTGTGTCGATGTTTTCCCACTTGCTCAACTTCGAGAAACTTACCTAAAAATATCCCATTTACGGGATATTATGCGTTGAATCAGTATCACATGTCCGATGAGTAAACGATTCAAATCCTAAACGGTATTTGTACAGCTGCATCTTTTAATCAGATTGAAATATGATTTAGTCTTGTAGCATATTTAGGTTATGGGTATTTGTTGTCTTTGGAGCTGCTTGACTACACGAAACACCCGGTGCCCTATTTCTGGATGTGTATGCACGCGTGTTGATTTGCCGTGCTCGTCTTTGTTTCAGACGCTGAGCGACAGGCCGTTCATCCAGAAACAGTTTCGTCCCGTTTCACCCGAAGGCCACGTGCACACTCTCGGTGACCTGCTGAAGGAGGTGTACCCCGTGGCTTTACCAAATGAGGGTAGGTCGGCACACAAACACATGCAAAGTGACAAGGACCATAAAGGTATTGCACCTTCCCTCTCTTTTTTAAATCACAAAGAATCTTTCCTGCAAGAATCAATACTCCCTTTCCTTTTCCCCTTTCAATCACACGAAGCAGCTTGTGTATGTGGTATTCCAGCGGGGAACCGTGTCCATCACAACTGGACCTTCTGTAGGCACACGCACACCCCGCCGCTATAATGTCCGTATTTTCACTGAATTGTCGTCTACAAAAGGGTACTCACAACAACATCATCTTCACCTGTTGCCATTTCAACGTTAAAAGCAAAACAACGGCATACGAACATATGATTGGTTGATCAAACCGTCAGTCCAAGCGTCAGTACGCTCTCATTCAGTGCAACGGCCAGGGCATTCGATCAAGGATGTGGAATACCTTGGTGAAGGATGTTCTACCCAGAGACCCAGAACGAGATCTGATTGGTTGCTTTCTTTTCTGACACAAACCCATTGAAATGCGTAGCATGGTCCGAGAAGGACAAACAACTCAACGTAACACTACAGATCAACAACACAGATACCATTCTCTAATTAAATCGAGGGTATTCGCTGAATACCTTGAAGGCCCTGACGGTTCACCACAGTAGTACTCACAGTCCACCTTATTGTATTTATATTTGAACTTAAAACATCTGAAACTTGCACACGTCTAATGCAAGTAGTATGTGCTTTCTGGGGCTAAATCTTTATGGTAAACTGATTTAACCCGTAAAAGTTCCTTCAAAATAAGAGTCCCGATCTTATTACTATCAAAATAAAAGTGCAAAACGAAAACTTTACCATAGGAAAATATTGGCATACAAATATAATCACTTCTCTAAAAGGTAACTCATTTTAAATATAGTTTATTTATTTATATATAATAATAATATTAATATTAGAAATAAGCTTTATATTTGTATAGCACCTATTACAAGAATTGTAGCCAAACTCGCTTCACAGCAGTTCAATAGACAGGATAACAGCAATGTAGAGGAGCAGCTACATTTCAAAACATATATCCACGAAGATTAATACATGAAGACTTGTGACTCGGACTTGACTCGGACTCTTCTTAAGTGACTCGGACTCGAACACAGGTAATGATGACTCGGACTCGGACTCGACTTGGACACTCCCTTGGTGACTCGGACTCGACTACGACTCTCCCTTGGTGACTTGGACTCGGACTCAAAGAGTGGTGACTCGAGGGTGACTTGGACTCGTGAATTGGTGACTTGACTACAACACATGTCTAATGTATATAGCACTGTTTTTACATTGTTGAAGTAGTAGGTTGGTCCAATACAGTGTTAATTTAGTTTTCTATGGATATTCTACAGATGCTGATAATATGCCCTGGATATATTTACTGTTGATCTTTATTATATTTTGAACTTGCAATGCCTTGAAAACCTGCTGCTCTAACGCAACAACTTACTGTAAGATAATAAGATAATACAAGAAGCACTTTCTTGATCCCAATTTGGGAGAATGTTTGCGTTGCAGCAGCATCAAAAGACAAGGCACTGTACATTAGAGGAATTAAAAGACTTTGAATAAACAATTCAAAATGTAAACATCTCAAATATAAAAGCAGGATATTATATATACATGTAAGGAATGGAATGTTACATTAAATATAAAGGTCAAATGTACAGTTCTTCCTATTTGGGATCAATTAAGTATATCTAATCTAATCCCGAGCAATACCTCCTTCTGGAATCATACGTGGTGATCGTAAAGATAATAACATTATGATAATATCACTCACACAAGCCTGAATCATGCCAATCATTTTGGACGAGACGGGACTACGGTGTTAATGGTGGACTATCGGACATTGCAGGACAGTGTGCACATTCGCACTTTAACCTCTTATGTTATACACATATTTGTATTCTATTTGATTCAACGTTATTTCTTTGTAATATGGAGCAAAACCCAAGCTAGGAAACATAGTATGATAAATATATTTCTCACGTCAAGAGTACTTACACATGCATTGGTTCAGAGTAAAACTGATTAATAACACACACACACACACACACACACACACACACACACACACACACACACACACACACACACACACACACACACACACACACACACACACACACACACACACCATGTATACATCACTTCAGGGGACATTACATTGACTTACATGCATTTTCTGGAGACTTATCCTAACCTTAACCATAACCAACACATGCCTAACCCTAACCCTAACCAAGTCTTCACCCTAAACATGAATGATCCCCCTCATGGGGACCTCCAATTTGTCCCCATAAGGGAGGCGAGTCCCCACACGTGACTGTGTAAACAGATATAGGTCCCCACAAGTATAGTAATGCTAGGCCACACACGCACGCACGCACGCACACACACACACACACACACACACACACACACACACACACACACACACTGTGTACACTATATGTAATCTATGTCAGTCGATGTGTAAACAGTAGGCCAAACCTTTAAATATACACCTGGACAACAGGTCCATAAGTCCTGTTCGCACTCATGGCGTACGGTTTAGCTGCAGCTGTGGAGAGAGAGAGTGTGTGTGTGTGTGAGAGAGAGAGAGAGAGTTAGAGAGAGTTAGAGAGAGAGAGAGAGAGAGTGTGTGTGTGTGAGAGAGAGTTAGAGAGAGAGAGAGTGTGTGAGAGAGATATAATGAAAGAAGAGATGAGAGGAGACAGAGGGCGATCGAGCGGCAGTCTAAACAGGCAGCGTCTGCTGAGGAGGAGAGAGGAAGTAGATAAGGAGACAATAGGGTGTTAGGACACAGGACCCGCAGGAGACTCACCTGCACGGGGGAGACATTAACACCCCCCCCCCTTCTGTCTGTCTCACATTCACTCTCATTTTGTCCACATCACCACCATAAACATGTCGCTGCATATTCAGCTAGATCCTGCCAAAAGTAGTGAGAAGAGCCTTTGAATTTACACTTTTGAAAACAAGCAGATTTTTGCAAAGCTGAAAACCTTTTTGTTTTCGTTATGTGAAATATTCCTCAGGCTTTTTCACAAACATTCACAGTTTGTTAGTGATCATCAGATCAAAGACCCTCAGATGTCCGAGGTTTGAAATGGTCACAGTCAGTATTTTGTGTGTTACACTCGCTTAATAACTTGCATGCTCTCCATAAACATTCATCTGTCTGCATCTGGTAATTTATTTATATATCGAATTCCATTTACGTGCATATAGACTCTTCTTATTTTATTTGTACACATCTCAAAACATTCTCTTGCACTATTTTATTATTATTTATATTGGTTCAATCTGTTTTATGTCATATATATATTCTGTTGGAGGCAGTGTTCATTTCGTCATCGAAAGCTACGACCTTTTGTACAAGACTAAGAAGAGACGATTAAACGACTAAAAATAGATTCTTCATAGTGAAAACTGACGAAATGTACATTTAGTTTCCGTTGACGAGACGGCACTACGGTGTTAATGGTGGACTTTCAGACATTCAAAATGCAGCACATTTTCCCCCAAGTGTCCGTCTTGTCTGTCAAAATGCATCTTAGGTTTCTAACTTGCAATATCATTAGTTCCGCTCTCTTCACTCCAGAAGAACGATCTCCCGGGCTGCAGTCGAATAGTCCGTTCAGCTTAGGAACCTTCCTAACGGAGTGAAATGACCCGGAAGTCTCTCAGTGGCAGCCATGATGAGAGCATTCTCTGTAGATGAAAGGAAAGGAGGTTTCAAACTTCCTTTATAACCTCCTTTAGCTTAGGAACCATTGGACCTCCCTCACCGAAAGGAGAGGAGAAAATGCTGCCCCACAATGCATTGCAGCCGCAGCATTTGCCGTCACTCAACAGTCAACAACAACCGATTATGACGGAGAAATGATATCATGAAAGTTACGGTGCTTATTAAGCATTTTAAAACGTAGGTGGTAAGTTGCCAAAGTGCTTTGTTCTGAACGTTCATCAGTATTATAATCAAAGAGAGAAATATGAACGTTAGTTTTCACTGAAATGATCAAATAAAGTCAACATTTCAGTCTTCACTGAGCTGTGTGGGGTTTGTTCAACTTTTAAAAGATGTTTGAATGGTGATATACACAGAGATAGATGTTAAGGACTAACGTTTATAATAAATACATCTGTATTGATTTAAAGATCTTTAGTTCATCAATCATACGTATTGGGATCATTGGTATTAATGTGGACCGGAGGGAGAGGGGGACGAGCATAAGTTTCACTTTCCTTTTTTATTTCCATTCCAGCTTTGGTCCTGAAGAATATGTTTCTCTGTTGTCCACGTTCATAGAGCAAAGCAGCAGCATCAGAGCACGGTGCAGAGTCTCTAGATGAGTTCACAGTAGTCCCTCGTTCTTATTGAACATCCATGTTGTAGTCCGCTGTATAGAAAACTGTGGTTTCCATGGTTTCCCCACAGCAGCAGACGCACACAATGACGTCCGCTGGCGCATCATAAACACGTCGGATTCTCTAAAGTACCGCAGTCTCTTCTCCTAAGTCCTTTTGAATTCTCCTATCCACTATCCCTTAACCCCGTGACGTTTCACTCAGAGGTCAAGGAACAGACGATAGGGATAGACGCTTGGAGCTGATTTTTGGACTATTCGACTGCAGCCCCTGTGTCTCCCTCTCTCTGTGGGGGGCGGAGCCTAACAAACACGCTGCAGCGGCGTGCACACAGGTTTTTAAGAGTAGTAGTACCGTTAAAAACCTTAACGATACCCATCCCTAGATATTACACAAGTAAAGTGTTAAGAGAGTGAAATGTTGCTCTACGAATTCCAACACTTGATGCTGTCACCTTGATTCCTATTTCAGATTCCTGTAATTGTAAACTGAATTGGTTTGAAGAGAGAAAACATTTTGACTTACAGTTGACTAAAATGTAATGAGTTTTCATCGACTAAAACTGAACTAAAAAAAATGTGACTAAAACTAATTTGTCTAAAGACTAAATCAAAAATAGCTGCCAACATGAACACCGGTTGGAGGAGCCTGTGACTCCAGCTTTTCATATCTACACCGTAGCTACTGTGCACATGATAATACATCCACAAATACATGCAGCACGTCGTCATCATTTCTAATTCGCCCCCCGGTGTGAAACAGATTCCGGGTATATTTTATAATTGATTAGTCGCTCATGGATCATTAATGTTAAAGACGGGTGGATCAAATACCTGGGGCTATAAGACACTAATCTCTTGTCTCGCCTTGCACTCTTCATCAGGAACAGTCGTTTCTCTTTTTACAAGGTGCTTTTGCCCGCTCAAATAATAATAGACACCGGTGGATTATATCGGCTGTTGCTCAATACAGTTTGTTCAAGTTATTTGCCGAATTCAAACCTGTTTTTCTTCCGTTTCTCTGTGTGTTTTTACTTCAACAAGCGTCTTCAATAAATACTGATATTTATAGGCATTATAAAATGTCCCCGACCAGTGATTATCAGCATACATTATCGTAACAGTTTGTAAAGCCTTTAGTCGGTACGTTTAAACGTCTTTGTGTTTGGCTTCATGCAGCTATTTGGGGGATCATAATCCACTTTGACCCAGCTGTTATAAAGTCGTCTAATTTGCACGGTAGTCCAACGTCTTGCTTAGAATCTCGGACGGAGATATCATCTTACTCTTTCCCCCTCTTTAGTTTACCTGATCTAAGACTCTTCATCCCTCTTTGATCGTCTATCTCTCTCTCTCAGGTGTAGTCTTCACCCTCTTCCCTGTCTGCTGTAGACGTCTTTCATGTCTTTGACGGTTAAGTCTCTGCTTCTCTCTGCCCTCCTCCCTCCCTCTGGAGTCTGCCTGCCTGGCTGATCAAGGTGAAAGTGTTCCTTTTGTCTCTTGGCGTTTGTTTGGTTTCCACCACTTCCTCGGCTGCGAGATGAGTCGGGATGATAGCGGGAGATTATGGCGGCGTGTTTGGATTAGAGAGACCGGGACGTGTGTTCAGGGACTCGGGCGGGGCGTTGGGTTTGCTGGTAGTATTGTTGAAAAGTTCAGAGGACTTTTTCTTTTTCTGCCGGGACCCTAATGTACAACACAAAGAAAATCTGGGGTGCTTCACGTCTCTGTGATCTTCCCAACATCAAATAAGGTTTTTCATACAATCCCCTCCTCTGTTATGTCTGAGAGAGGATTGGGGTTGACCCCTGAGGGACCCAGAACGCAGCCGCAGCAAACAAACGGGGGTGGCCTGAATTAAAGAGGAAGAAAGAAAGGGGGGATTCCCAAATCATTCTCGGAGCGATGGACGAAGAGTCGGTTTCCCCCGCGCTGCTGGAAACGAAACAACAATTTAGTTACTGTAACCAGCGGTCATCCTTGACGTCTATTCTTGCTTTTTGTGTTTTGTTTTTCGACCAGGTGTGTTATTGAGAAAGAGTTTGTCGGGAATCCGGCTTCGGTTTGCTCTAGAAATCACAACGTGGACGAGGGTGCTGCCCACGCATTACGTGCCTACGTGTAGTGACAGATACTGTAGTTCTCGTAAGCGGACTTGATGTTTTGCAGGTTTTGTCTGAGGTGAGCCCAATCACGAACAACCCACGCTATGGTTATTGTCAGGGATTAATCAGAGGAAATTCCCCCACCCTGTTGTGAACACACACCTACTCCTCGCTACTTTGTGAGTGACAAATCCACACATCCATCCTTCCCCTTCCTTCCTCCTCCCACGTCCCTCACATCTGTAGTACAACCCACTCCACTTCACACGCCCCTCCTCCTACAGGCTGCATCAATGCCCAGAAGGCCAGGCAGGTTTATCGAGCTTTTCAACACGAGGCAGTTCAACGTGCTTTACAAAAAACATTAAAAGCATTAAGACAGTGCAAAACAAACACATATAATTATTTTTAGATACATTAAAAAGCCACAAGAATACATATTTACACTCTGGACAGAAATCCCCTTTTTCAAACGTGTTGTTCCCCTGTCGGTTCATTGATGAAAAAAGAAATGAATAAGTGCTTGCAGACTGTTCTTCTCTCACGATGCTGCATGCCAACAGTCTGTCAATCCGTATTGCCGCCCGTCTGACCGGCTGCCAGTCACACTTCAGATTGTTTGTTCGACTCTACAGCGTTGCGGTCGTACTAAATGGTGGTTGGCTTCACTCGGCTGACAAAACATGTCGTCTTGGCCGGCGGGCGTGTGCTACTCAACCACAGGGTGTGTGTGTGTGTGTGTGTGTGTGTGTGTGTGTGTGTGTGTGTGTGTGTGTGTGTGTGTGTGTGTGTGTGTGTGTGTGTGTGTGTGTGTGTGTGTGTGTGTGTGTGTGTGTGTGTGTGGTGTGTGTGTGTGTGTGTGTGTGTGTGTGTGTGTGTGTGTGTGTGTGTGTGTGTGTGTGTGTGTGTGTGTGTGTGTGTGTGTGTGTGTGTGTGTGTGTGTGTGTGTGTGGTGTGTGTGTGTGTGTGTGTGTGTGTGTGTGTGTGTGTGTGTGTGTGTGTGTGTGTGTGTGTGTGTGTGTGTGTGTGTGTGTGTGTGTGTGTGTGTGTGTGTGTGTGTGTGTGTGTGTGTGTGTGTGTGTGTGCCTTCGTGCCTTCGTGCCTTCCAAGTTGGATCACATTAGCCAGGGATGTTGGGTTTTGGCCTTATCATGTTTTGGGGGGGGGGTGTCCCCTCCCCATATGTTTTAGTGCATGTAAAGCCCCCCCCCTCCCCCCCCTGCCTGAAACGCCTCCATTGGACTCCTTTGTTGACTTCCTGAACATAGTAACATCACACTGTTGTAACACTTGTGCTTCTATTGACTAGCGCTCCAACACATTGTACGTGAGAGGGAAAAGGGCGGGACATCTCTAAGCGGTTGACCAATCACAACAGAGCTGGCCAGCTAACCAATCGGAGCAGACTGGGCTCTGGTTTCAGACAGAGGGTGAAAAGAGGTGCTGCAGCACAGGCAGTATGAGAACAATAAAGAAACATATTATAGGCCCTTTTATACTATTCTAATAATCAACTTTCACTTATCATTAATGACATTTTTAACAAATGGATCTTAACCCGGAAAACAAACGGTATTTTTCTAGGTAAAGGTCAAAATGAGAGTTTGTAGGTTTCTTAGTTGAAACAGTTAAAACTTAAATCATTGCTTTATTAAAGTATTAAACATAATTGAGTCTCTGTGGTGTGATCCCTTAATCTCATTATAATTCATTATAAGGTATTTATCAAATATACTGAGCGTGAAAGGACGGCCTCCGTGTCATCGTTAGAACTCATTTACCCAAAACAGAAATACGTGCTTGCTTTAAAGTAGTACATGATTATCGAGGACGAACGCACTTTCACAACACGAGCTGATTGTGGCCGATGGCGAAACAACAGGATATAAACAATCCAAACAACGATTGCTTTGAACTTTAGACCGGTTATTGAGCACGCCGCGCTTTGGGTCCGCTGAGAGCTGACGGTGGAAGTATTCGCTCGACTAAACTCTCCCAGATATCGACGTTGTGATCACTCTCTGTTTGTTGGCAATCGTTCCTGCTGATAGTGGATCGCCGGTCGGAGCGTCGAACTGGGACAAGTAAATATCATCATCCCTCGCTGCTGTCTTCTTTCACGTCACATATCTGCCGGTGGCTTTCAGG
>CM070478.1:5641132-5683632 GCA_036324585.1 Champsocephalus esox
CAAATACATTAACCTCAGAAAAGAGATTAATTATGCCAGATTATAGCTAATGGCTCATTTCCATCTGTCCTTCGGTAACGATGTATATATCTTGTTTTATTCAACTCATTCAATATGAATATATATACAGTCAAGGTGCGGTGTCAAAATGTATATTTTAAATTAAAACATTTGGAATACATGACTTCAAAACCTTTAAAACCCCATATTAATATTTTTATATTTTATTCTATTTCAATGTAAATACTGCTATATTTTATAATTTTTCTTAAAATAGTTCTCTATCTGTGTTTTTTAAATTTGTTTTACTTTTATGTATGCACCACGACACCAAGTCAAAATCCTCGTACGCGTCAAATGAACCCGTTTCTGATTCTAATAATTGTTGTACAATGTTTTGCTTTATTACACGTCCACAGTCACCTCTGACCTCAACATCCACATCTGTAATTTAGCAGAAAGTAAACTGCTGAGCGTTTCTGCTGCAGGTGCCGGGTGGAGTCGCCTCTCACATCGTCGGTTAGCGCCTCGTCTCAACCGTCCTCCTGATATTACGTGGAACCAAAATGGTGTGTGTGTGTGTGATAAACGTGGTAGACGGAAAAAGGCCCACTGTCTGTCTTTCTCACGCACACGCAGAACATCCTGAATTGAAATGAACATGTTCTTGTTGTTTTTCAACCAACGTTAATAATACTTCTGTTAAAAACAACAACAAAAATACACATTTTGAAATAAGAATATACAATAATTAAAAATATCACAAGGACTTGGTTAAAAGGTGATAACTTTATAAATTAAAATTATAAAAAATCCGGTTAATCATATTTTTCTGACTGGTTGTGAATAATGGGTGAGATATAGAACATTATTTGTTTTATAATTAATATTATTTTCTATTATTATTTTACAGAAAATTAATGTGTATTAAGTATGACAGAGTATTTATGTTGTATGAGTTATATGACAAGTATTTTAATTGTATTTCAATCAGGAGAGACGGTTTTGATGTAAGAATACATATTTATTGCCAGGAATCGGAGTCGGCCTGAAGGGGAGTGGCTTAGCTTGACCCTGGTGGTGGTGAATGGATGGTTGGGTTCGGTCTGAAGGGGAGGGGCTTAGCTTGACCCTGGTGGTGGTGAATGGATGGTTGGGGTCGGCCTGAAGGGGAGTGGCTTAGCTTGACCCTGGTGGTGGTGAATGGATGGTTGGGTTCGGTCTGAAGGGGAGGGGCTTAGCTTGACCCTGGTGGTGGTGAATGGGTAGTTGGGGTCGGTCTGAAGGGGATGGGCTTAGCTTGACCCTGGTGGTGGTGAATGGATGGTTGGGTTCGGTCTGAAGGGGAGGGGCTTAGCTTGACCCTGGTGGTGGTGAATGGATGGTTGGGTTCGGTCTGAAGGGGAGGGGCTTAGCTTGACCCTGGTGGTGGTGAATGGATAGTTGGGGTCGGTCTGAAGGGGAGGGGCTTAGCTTGACCCTGGTGGTGGTGAATGGATAGTTGGGTTCGGTCTGAAGGGGAGGGGCTTAGCTTGACCCTGGTGGTGGTGAATGGATAGTTGGGTTCGGTCTGAAGGGGAGGGGCTTAGCTTGACCCTGGTGGTGGTGAATGGATGGTTGGGTTCGGTCTGAAGGGGAGGGGCTTAGCTTGACCCTGGATTCAGAGGGACAGGAGGTGAAAAGGGGTGGAGGAGGGTTGCGTCGAGTCACCTGAAATGACAGCTGTCAGAGGGGAGAGCAGATTTAAAAAGGTTAGCAGAGCGCTATGATAGGCTTGTGGGAATAGAGCGAAGTGATTGGTTAAGCTGGGGTGTGACACCCCCGAGAGGAGAGAGAGTAGTGACATATAAATAAATGAATGAGTAAAGACCGTCTTCCTGGTTGAACTTGCGCTGAGCTTCATTTAGTTTTACTGGATCTCATTTTGTTATGTTTGAGACCATAGCCTTTCTTCAAATCCAATGCATAAAAGAAAGAAAAGGAATACAAAAATATTTTAAAAACTACTTTTTTGTATATGTTTTCCAGCTGGGCAAAATATCTATCTTGAAAGATGATCAGGCTGTAGATAACCGTTTTCTATCTTTTGCAAAATCTGACTTGTTTTGATTGAAAGTGAAATCCAAACACACAGATTTGCATTCGGACATTAAACCTGATCCAACAGAACGTTTCATACGAAGACAAAGGAGAATAATCACAGATTACATTGCCACTAAACATGACTATTTTGAATATTTAGGTATCATTTGAAACTGCAGCAGGGATACAGTCGCTTGAATAACTGAGTAGGAATCAACATTTAAAGTTTTCTTGCTAATAGAAAATGTTAATAATGTGTGCATGCAGGAGGATTTCTAATACTTCAATTATCTTGACTTTAGCTTCAAGAGGGCTGTCAAGTTTTCAAGTCCAATGAAACCTGGGATGCTGGTGTATTTCATTTTTAAGAGCATGGATGTAGCTCTGAAAATAATACTTGTTGCTATTTAATTTGAATACATTTTCAAAAATATAGAAATAATGCATTAAACTAATAACAGGTTGTCTTTAAGCCTTACATTGAAAATCATGCAATATCCTGACTAAGTTCCAAGCTCGAGAAAGACTGGATCCTACATTTCCCATGATGCATCTCTGATTCATTTGAATCTTCCTGCTCATGTCTCGCTGACTTTCTGAAACGAGAAAAAGCTCCTAAATGTTTCTCTCTGCAAATCAAACAACTCGGGGTCGAGAAAGTTGCTCCTCCTATCCAACCATTTTGTTGCGGTCGTGGCCTTTCAGTGCCGGGCGGGGTCAGTCACAGGAGAGACACACACATACACACACACACACACACACACACACACACACACACACACACACACACACACACACACACACACACACACACACAGAGGCATTCTGAAACCACTAACTGTCAAAGTGAGAGTTAAAAGTTTGAATCCTATCAACGACAAACACAAAAAACAATCAACTGTCACTCTTTCCTCCGCTCTATAACTGACCACACACAACACACACACACACACACACACACACACACACACAGGTACTTTCTCTCCTCTCTCTCTCGCCCACCACAGCGGTGTCTGATGTGGTCTCTCTCACCTCATGTAACCATCTCTTCCTCTGTTCTCTCCACCACCTTCATCTTCGTCTTTGTATCTTCTCTTTCTTCTTTCTTTTGTGACATAACGTCTTCATTTCCAATCTATTATCTTCCCGACATGCTCTCCTTTCTTCTTCCTTTTCTCATTGAACTTACATACTTCCTCCTTGACCATGTATTCATTTCTCTCTCTCCGTTATAACGTCTTCCTCTTACTTTTTCTTCTTTTAAAATATGAGCTAGAAGCACAGAGAACGGTGTCATATCCCACCATGTTAACAAACACATACTTGGCACAAACTTCATCCGTCAAACCAGTTGTATGAAAATCAGAACAGTCGTTTCGATGGAAATCCTGATGCATGATGTATAGGCGGGAGGCGTGTGCAGTGGGTTGTGCGTTGGTGTTCGGATCGCACAGGTTCAAACCCCACTGCAGTCAACATGTCGTTGTGTCCCTGAGCCCCAAATTGCTCCTGTGCGCATCGTCCACGGTATTGAGTATATAAGTTGCTCAACAGGAGTTCAACTGTTTAAGTTCGAAGTAAGCCAATTAAAAAAATATTGGAACAAGACCCCAATTGCTGTAGATTAAAAACCTGTTCAGATATTGAAGCGACTGTTATGTTGTATGTATTGATTGTTGTCCATCCATCCATCTTCCCCCGCTTATCCGTGGTCGCGGGGGTAGCAGTTCCAGCAGAGAGCCCCAAACGTTCCTTTCCCCACATCAACCAGCTCTGACTGGGGGGTCCCAAGGCGCTCCTCGGCCAGAAGAGAGATAATCCCTCCACCTGATTGTTGTGCTTTTATTTATGTCTTAATGTGTGCATATATGTATACATGTGTCTGTTGATTGTGTATATACTGTATACATATTTTCATATATATTTGGTTTTGTATTCAGGATTGTGGGAAACGGTATTTGGACCTCTCTGTCTGTACACACAAACTGAAAGATTGACAATAAAGTTGACTTTGAAATGTAATGTAAGAATACCCCGCTATTATCAGATCAGTTATCCCTCCCTGTCGTGGCGTTTTAATCCGTTTCTACATTTAATATCCACTTTCCTCTATCGGGGGTTATGACGCGCTTCTCTTTGCTTCGGTCAAAAGACTTTACCGCGTCCCGTCTAATCACACACTCGGCTGTGAAGCAATGTCATGCCATCTATAGGCATATAGACATATGACGCACATTTGACAACAAATAAGTGACCCTAACCCTAAATCAAAGTCAACTTTATTGTCAATCTTCCAGTTTGTGTGTACAGACGGAGAGATCGAAATACAGTTTCCCACAATCCTGAATACAAAAATACAAATATATATAAAAATATGTGTGCAAATATGTATATATACAAAATCAAAGACACATTTTTACACAATAACAGTCACTTCAATATCTTGAGAATGTCCATAGCAGCGTTAACATCTTTTAAACCGTAGTGTGACTCACACAAATAAATAGTTACTCTAAACCCTTATATTATCAAGCCAAACATTCAAACCATAATGATGAAAGGAAAACGGCTGTAACCCTCCCTCCTCTCCCCTCTCCTCCAGGCGGGCCGAAGCGCTTCCAGGTGGTGATCCACGGCATCGAGCCGCTGCTGGAGACGCCTCTGCAGTGGCTCAGCGAACACCTCAGCCACCCCGACAGCTTCCTGCACATCTGCGTCATCCCCGTGCCCTCGGACTGAGGCCCCGCCCCCCAACACCTCGTTGTCACCGAGACAACAGACCAACCCGACCCACGCCGGCTCGGGTGACCGCGGCGCCGGCGCTAAAACGTCGGGGAAACTCTTACGACGAGAAGGAAGCGTATTGATAGAGATGAACAAAAGGATGAGGAGGAGGGATTTAACAAGCCTCCTTTTTCATCTTGCCGTCTATTTATATTTCTACCACGAAAGAAAGACATTTATTTAGGTGGAGAGGCGCTGAGGATTCCTCCTTTTTCTACTCACTTCTTCTCCTCCTCTCCCACCAAACCCTAGGGAGGAGAGGAGGGGGACCAATCCCTCGTGTCCTTCATCTATCCTGCCACACACCTTTCTCCTTGTCACGATATTTTGGGCGATTTGGGGAATCCTCTCCCTCTGAAGTTGCCTTAGTTTCCACGATCGTGCACCCCCCCCCCTTGCAGAAACCGCTCTGGACACAAAGTTTACAACACAGCCTGCGAACGTTATCGCCATCTACAAAAAAAAACTCTCCAGGAACTTCTGGTGCTTCGTGTTTGACTTTTAACAGAGGATTTTTCTTTTTGTCGGATGCTTGAACGCTTGACAAAGTGCGAGGGACGGACACTTTGGGTGTCTCTCCACTGATCCCAGAACACTTGTTGCCACCGTTTAAATCGTATTTTTAAGTTATTTGATGAAGCAATTTAACAAGCAGACACGTGTCCTCATCTGGTACTCATCCATAATTAGCATGACATTGCAGCTTTAACAAGAACACTACATTTCTTTGTTTAATTTCACAAGAGAAATTCAAACTGATTTTCAAAGCTGGAATAAACAAATAAATGTATCGGTGTGATGGGATCTGATGCCATGAAAGAAGAAAGGGAGAAACAATACATGTTTTCCTTTGGTTTTGACTTTGCAGAAGACAGATGGGCGAACATGGTTTCTCCGCAGGGTGTCTTATGAGAGCCGGCTATTTTTATGAAGCTAATAACAAAAAGGGATTCATGGGAGAAAAAATAATCCACACGTGTTTTCAATAGCACGTGTTGATTTCTGTCCGTCAATGCAAACACAGTTTAGCGTTTCACTGTCAGGTTTGGCTCGAGCCTCTTTGTCTGCAGCCAAACTTAAACGAGCATCTGGTTTTCGTTTTAAGAACTCTGCGTCGATAATGAGACAGCAGGAAGGATTAGCGCTAAGGCTGCAGGCTGTCGAGGTCCACGGTTGTTCGACATATGCTTTCGTTGGAACATTTTTGTTTGTTGTTGGAAGAAAAATGGCAAAAGAAGACATGACTTTTGGCAGGACATCACGAAGACCGCCCGGATCGGATGATATTAAACCCATAACCAATACATCACTATGTTTTTGTGCAAAGTTTGCATTGTACAGCAGCGTCTCGTCATCTCGGGTTTTTTTCTACATGTCTTCATACTGAAATAAAATGTGACTCAAAGAATTCAACTATTAACCGGAAATGACTTCAAATAAAAGTTTATTCAAGCATTTGATTGTCAGACTTTTTTTACTGAAACACACACTCGCATTTGTACTCGCAGCAGAACTCTCCCGAATCACAGGTCTCTAAATATTTGGCGACAACATTCAAAATTATAATTTCGACCAAGATTTTGCAGTATGGATAAAAGGCGGTGTCTCCTATAATAAGGCACATTGCATTTTGTGCTTTCGACTCAAAGAAGATCAGTTCATCTTTCACCTGGACCAGAGAAAATCATGTTTAATACAAGAAGAAAGACGAATCCTAATTTATTTATTTTTGTTTCTTGGGTGTCAAACTGGTCCTGAACTTTATTCCGAATGGCATCAAAACGTCATAAATTAAACCTGCAGGACTACATTGTCCAGCTGGACCTAACTGGAAATGCACTTGTTTTAAAAGATGAACCAATGGTCTTTGAGCTTAATCCACAGACAGGAAGTCAGAAGACAGAGTTACACATTTTTGGTTTTTCAAAGGGATTTATTGACTGTAAACAAAACAAACTATTAAATAACACCAGCCTTATGATTAAAAGCACCCATCATCTTCAAACTGTTTTCCTGTCATGCTGCACATCACTGTATCCCTGTGTGTGTGTGTGTGTGTGTGTGTGTGTTTGAACCCGTCAGACAAGACAGTCCGCTTCCTTTCCCTCCGGCGTTTCACCGTCTTTTCACTTTATCCATCCCATAAAGAACATCTCACTCCTGGGTTTTTACTGCTGACACTCGCCCCCTCCCGTTCTTCATCTCTCCTGTTAATTATCTGTTGGCACTCCTCCCGCTGCTAATGAGACCGCTAACCTGTCAGACAGGCCTCAGGCTGAGAGTGTGTGTGTGTGTGTGTGTGTGTGTGTGTGTCGACGTGAGCAAGCATGGTTTCGCGGAATCAAACCGTGCAGTGTGAGTGTGTGATGTGTGTGTGTACATAATTACAGGCGCCATTTATAGCTCCCCGCAGGTGTGTGTGTGTGTGTTAGTATGAACTCCCTCACACACATTGGTCTCATGTAACTCTGCCAGTCTGCCAATTCAAAGTGTGTGTGTGTGTGTGAGTGAGTGATGTCACACACATCATGTCATCACATCAGGCTTCCTCACCGCTGGTGCTGCCGCCGAGCATAATGGGACGGCGGGTTTATGGAGTTGAATCAGGGCTCGGCGTGGGGTACAGTATGTGTGTGTGTGTGTGTGTGTGTTTGTATACACACTGCAGCCCTAGACGCAGTGATGTCTGTCTCATCTCGCTGACACACACTCTTTTATGGGATTTCCCCGACCCCAACCCCTGCACTGTATACACTCTGAGGAGAGAGTGAGATGCTCACTGAGGTGTTTGGATGGGATGAGTCAAAGCTAAATTGTTTGCAGAGATGTGTGTGTCTGTGTGTGTGTGTGTGTGTGTGTGTGTGTTTGTGTGTGTGTGTGTTTGCCACTCTGTTTTCTCTCTCCTTGAATCCCTGAGTGTCGGAGTGGAAAAGTTGACTCGAATTGTTGTATTTGTGTTCGTCATAGTGACCTGTTTCTTTAGGGAAAAAAAGATTATTTGACAGTTTTTAGAACACACGGCATTACTACGTCTCTGAAAGGCAGCCTCCCGCTCTCACCACTTTATATTTAGGACTGCTTGAAGAAGTGGACAGAACCAGCATCACCAATTAGTTTGTGGACTACGGTTTTGAAATCTCCACAGGAGCCATTTGGGGTGAAGAGTCTCAGGGACACAACGACATGCTGACTGCAGTGGGACTCAAACTTGCTACCCCCTGATTCGAAGTCCAGCACTCTATCCACTGAGCCACAGCTGTCCCATTATTATACAGTGGGTACATTTCGTCCGTATAGCATTGGTGCAAATCAGCTGCTTCAAGCTCTTTTTCAGTCAAACTTAGGTATTAGGGTGTTTAATATCTTAAAGGTTCTGAGCCAATACAATCAAACAGACCGTTAGGGGTTTCTTCCTAACCACTAAATAAAACCTAGCCAAAAACAAGTGCACAGATCTTAGGTGGAGAGATGACAGGTGCGACTCATATATTATTACCTGACTAGAGGGCAGGGGTGGACTGGGACTAAAAATCAGCCCGGGAGACTCGATCGGCCCACTTTGGTACGGCTAGTAAATTGTCAACGGGGGGGTGCTGGTGACTTATTCGACCGGCCCACTTCAGTACCGGCCCATCGGGTTCGTCGTCCGCCACTGCTCGAGGGCCATTCAGTCAGTAGTATTGTAGAATGGAGGGTAGACACCTGGACAAAGGCAGTTAGAAGCTAGACGAATCTCCCCATCACCAGCTTAAAAAACAGAACTTATCAGGGTGATACTCTGCAGGCCTTGGGTGGGTTCAGACCCTTTCATATGAGAGCTGGCCTAGCCACACCTGGTTGTATCAGAGCATGATATAACAGCCCTCACCAGAAGTAACAGTCGCTGTTGTTGGCTACTTAACAAGCTAGCAACGTTATTGTTTTGCAGTATCAAGTCATTACAGACTGCTCAATGCATCAATACAATTAACAGTGGCTTATTTTTCACACCGGTGAAGTCATGTTACTTTTTTTTTAAAGTGCTGCGTTGATCGGAGCACCTGCAGTAGCGGATGGCTACATAACTTCAGTGTGACAAGTGTCCAGTGCCCCAACTGTTTAACTGTTCATTCATTCACCATCACGGTACTCATTGGGACCCCTTATGCACCTTAAACAGCACATACAGTAAGTAAACAAATACGTGACGTGAGACACAACACTGGCGTTTCCTGCCGTTGCCATCTTGTAACCAGACGGGATATTATTAAGCAACCAAAATGTTACAATAGTCTCGCAGTCACTGAACACACACTTCTGAAATGGTCAATGACAACACTTTGTTAGCTACCTGTCAATCGCAAGGTAGCCCGAAAGCAGAGGTTCTCAAACTTTTTCTGTCAGGCCCCCCAACACAAATAGTCAGGCTCAGTGGCGGCGCCAGATGTTTATTTTGGGGTGCTGTGGGGTAGATTGACGTTTCATAGAGGGTGCTCAAACATTTAGGGGTTTCCCATTAATGTACCGGGCACTACGGTGGAATTTTCTACTGCAACAATCCCCACGCACATACACAGTGTGACAGTTACAATGAAGGCTCGAGGCATATAGATGTAAGCAGGGGTAAAGTGCTATTTTTAGGTGGTGTGTGGACCTCACATAGGGGGGTCCGGGGGCATGCCCCCCCGCGAAGATTTATTTTAAATATTGAAGTAAAATCTGGTGCACTTTGAGAGCAACATGGAGAGATCGATGGATACATCTCTCAACACCCATTTGAATATTTGATACTTTTTCTTTATGGATATTTTACAAATCACCCTTTTAAACTTTATTCTTGTTTTACTGTCACATAGTATCTCATACCTGTTTTTCATTTATTCTCTTATTTTTTATAACTATAATGACCATATAAACGTGTGCCTCGGAAATACTTGTTTACATTAATCGTGACCAAAACGTTTGAGACCCACGGAGATAACACTGAGAGTCCTTCAGCTCACTGAGCCTCTCAGCCTGAGAGGAGAGGGCTCTCCTCCACTCTGTTGTTAGCGTAGCTCGCTAGCACCAGAAGCTAACAATTACGATCTCTGATACCGGTGCTCTCTCTCTCTCTCTCGCACACAAAATGGCTCGTTCCACACACACACACACACACACACACACACACACACACACACACACACACACACACAAATTATGATTATTTATAGTAATCATTTTTCCTCCTGGTCTCTCGTGCCCCCCCCTGCCATGCCATGGGGGGGGGGCTTGGGAACCACTGCCCTAAAGCATACTCTCTTGTGTTACTCTAAATGGGAACGTCATTCACAAAATAAACATCATGCTGTTTTGAGCAACACTTGGAACAATAGTAAAAAAAATAAAAGTAAAAAAAGTTATTTTCTCATAGACTATATTCAATTTTATTTTGCAACCGGTGAAGTATTGGCTTCACTGATGTTGCTTAAAGTGTGCAATGCTCTTTTTTCCATGCATTCAATCACAGCACTCATCCACACCTTCAAATGTATGTCCTCAATCAGAGTCTGAGCAGTTTGTCTTTTCCCCTGAGAGATGTGTCTCTTTGTGGTTTACTCGCTGAGTCACTGGTTTGTAGTGGGCTCTTATGGAAAGTAGTGATGCGATTTATTTCTGTGACATATTAAACGATATTTGGAGAAGCCTGAAATAATGTCTGTTGATGACACAAGCCGAAGAGATTTTAACGTTATGTCCATCAAAATGAAACACATCAGTCAATAACTGGTGACGGAATTGGAAGAATCCCATTGGCTCTTTGGAAGGAACCATTGCAATTATAATGTTCTGTCAAAAATGTCTGTCTGTTTTCAAAATTAGACCTTAAACTTTACCAGACAACTGATTTCCTGCAGATTCTGCGAAACACACACACACACACACACACACACACACACACACACACACACACACACATACACACACGCACACACACACAGTCAGTCACGTACACTTTTACCATCAGCTCAGACCGCAAACTATGCCCTCCCCTACTGTCCTGCCTTATTCCGTGAAACCACAGTCTCTCTCACACCCACACACACACCACACACACACACACACCACACACACACACACACACACACACACACACACACACACACACACACACACACACACATCCTTCGAAGCGTCCCACGGCGCTCCGCTGTGTATCAGACAGCAGAGCAGAGATCAAGAAGATCAACAGATGAGAGTGATTAGTGATGAAGAGGAAGTCATGAGTGTGTTCCCACTCTGAAACCACACACACACACACACGCACACACACGCGCACACACACACACACGGACCATATGCGACGGGTGTAAATGACAACATACTGTGAGTTATAACATATTAAATGTGAGCACGATGATACAAACTGCAGGATGGAGTGAGAGGGATAGAAAGATGAAAAACAGAACATGTGGAAGAAACCAAATTATTGTAAATAACACAATATATCATATCTTTGTAGACAGGTCGCGTAAGAGATAAAATACGTCACACTTTTATCCGCACTAAGTATGGAGGCTGTTTTATGGCCTTTAATACATTTGTATTGGCTCAAAGGAGGGCAGGTGAGAATGGAGAAACCGGCTCGAGTGCACTAGAATTTGAAAATACATCAAATCTGCCCCTTCCTTCAGACTTCCTCACAGAGCCCCTCCCCCAACACACACGGACGCGCACGTGACCAATGAGGGCACGAGATCAGTGTGTGCCCCGATGGAAGGCTGGCAGGCAGGTCGGCCATCCAGTTACTTTAGCCGGCTCAGATGATTGGTCGAGCTTTTTACAGCGCCACGGCTTCCAGAGATGAATCATTTATATGTATTTATTATCAAAGCATTTCATGTATTCTTTGCTATCGGGGCGTTGAGAGCATTCCATGGAATATAACAAGTGTTTCTGAAGAGAATTACCTACAGTACCCCACCTTTAATTTAACATTTTGTACCTTAAACTTATCTTTGAAGCTCCTGTTATGTAACCATTGATGTCCATGCACAAGCACATCAACTCAAATCAAATCAGAACTTGTCCTAAAGACTCAAATGAAGCATGACTAAGTGTCTTTCATCATATGTATTTGACATCAGACGTGTAGTGTGTATGAGTGTGTGTTGGTGGCCATTATTATAACATTGAAATTGTTAGTCTTAATATTTTGGGAAAAATGTATATTTTTCTCTTAAATCTTAAGAAATATAACCTTTCATTTGCAATATTTCTACTGTATGCCAGATCTAAGATACAACGCATTGGAAAAGTAAAACCCTGCCATACTGTAGGTTAGGAAGTAAACTACATTTCATTCGTCTCATTTACAATCTTATTTTAGGGACAGCCTTTTGCCTCCTGCCTAAAACCCAACTTACCAACCTGCGTTTTATTTAATTCCCCAAATCCCTGAAGAAAACTGAAGTCCTGTTTATTTAGCTGACTTTGTTTTGGTTTCTCTTTCAGCTCTGACATCCTTTGTGCTGTGTGCAGAGGTAACGGGATAATGCGAGTGATTACTTGTTAACAGTTTACCGGCAGTCCAATTTGTATTTATTCCTGCTGCAGGCGGGACACACATGCTGCTGCACTTTCAATCCATTATTAAACTGTGTTTCTGTGGCAAACCAATGTTTAATATTACAGATATAGGTTTGTTCTCTATTTGTTGTAAGTGTTTTACATGTTGAATACTACCAGTCTCTCAGAACCGAGCCGTTACGCTGCCTGGGAATCTGAACCTGTGGGTATCAAAAGTCATTTGAGTTTATAATCTGAAACAAAAAGCATCTGTAATCGAACGTGGCTAAATTGGGTTGGATAACATTTATGGTTATAAAACATATTTCTCCAGAACAGTTCATAACACACGGATTATAATCAAACTCGGCCCAATTCGAACTGTCAGTGTGTGGGATGAAGGACAACAACTCATTTATGTTTTCATTCATGTAAAGTGGTTTGTTTTCTGAGTTCATAGTTCAATATGTTTCACTGTTGGGGCTGAAAATACCTTTCAGACGAACCTGTTGCACAAATGTAAGTTTGAAAACGTGGTACTGTAACAGCTGATCGACGAGACTCCACTGAGAGACTTCCATTTAAACCAGTAAACCATTCGTGGTTTTTTTTTACTTTCTTTTCCTGGCAGTTTGACACACACACACGCACACACACACACACACACACACACACACACACACACACACACACACACACACACATGCACGTTTAAGGTTGGTCAACACAGCAACAAAACATCAGCAACTCTCTTTTTCCTGTAGGTGCTCAGCCATTTCCAGTCATCCACCACACACACACACACACACACCACACACGCACACACACACACACACACCGCACACGCACGCACGCACGCACGCACACACACACGAGCACACAGGTTGCCAACTGTACATCCTGATCCCAAGGCTACGAAGGAAAGGGACGGACACTGTTTTTTATGATGTGTGTGTGTGTGTGTGTGTGTGTGTGTGTGTGTGAGAGAGAGAGAGAGAGAGAGAGATCAAAGTGTTAGAGCTCACCAGCACCCATCGTCCACATCCTCCTGTCATTCTCTCAATCTGTGTGTCCATCTCCCTTTCTTCATCACCTGCTCATTAAAGGGCGACGGGGTTAATAACAAGTCCCTCCGTGTGGTGTGTGGTGTGTGTGTGTGTGTGTGTGTGTGTGTGTGTGTGTGTGACTGGCTGGAATTTGTCACAACAACCTGCTGTGGATTGTCTGAAAAGCAGTGATTTTACCAACAACAACAACAAAGCATAATAAGCATAAATATAAGAATACAATAAATATAAATATAATGTGATAAATGGTTAATCCATTTAACACATTAGACATTGCACACATGGAATACACAAGCTGTGTGTGTTTCTTCTTGTCGCCCTGTGTCTTTGTCGGAGCCACCAGGTGTTTGCACTCAGCCCCGTGACTCAGTCCGCTCAGCCTGTGGTGCAGGAGCACAAATATTTAAAGGAACATTTTAATCCTGCGTGAAGACAGTTTATTTCACTCATTATTGAGGCGGTATTGTTTCCTGGGATGTCACCACTCTCTCCAGAAAGAAGAGGAGAGGTGATAGGATTTGAATTAAGAGAACAACATGCATGGAGGTCTGTTTGGTTTCTCAGTGAGAGATGACTGAGAGTACATGTGCTCGAAGGCCCAATTCCAAACCGCCCCCTATCCACTTCTCTCACTACAAAAAATTTAAATATTGCCAAGAATATTCGTCTAATTTCTAGTGAGAATATATCTTCACACTTGATATAAGACCTGATAACTTAAAGGTCCCATGTCATGGCCATTTCTACTGATCATATTTCCATTGTTGAGGTCTACTAGAATAGATTCACATTGTTCAATGTTCCAAACTCACATTGGTTTCTCACTGCATCTCTGTATAGTATGTGTGTTCACTCTCTGTCCTAAACGCCTTGTTGGAGCTCCTGCTCTGTGAGCCCATTGGCCGTCTGCGAGACAGCATAGACCCAGCCCCAAACACACACACACCCGCAGCCTCGCCGCGTCCCGTCGTCTGACGGAGCGTCCACACTACAGCTTCAAAAATAGCTTGGAGCTGGGCGTGTCTGGAGCTTGGGGATTTTATTCAAGCAACACGACCAACAACCAATCACATGAATCTCCCGCCCCCGACATACAAAGCAAAAACCCCCGGGGATTTTATGCGAGCAATATATATATATATATAAACTCCCCAAACAGGCGAAAACCTACCAGTTTCCCCCACTGTCTCTGCCACCTCCCTCCATGCTGGTTCCTCCGGTTTGTATCCCGGTAGGTGAAGAGGGTCTGGTCATACAAAACCGGGTGATTGCTACGGCGATAGTTAGTTTCTCCTCCGACTTGTTTTGAAATATAGAAATGAACGGCGGGATATCTCTCCCAGCTTAGACGCGGTTTGATTGGCTACGGCTTCAGCTGTCAGATTTTGGGAAACGGGATTTGATTGGCTGGCGCTGGCTACTCCGCTGGCTACTCCGGGCTACTACCGCTGGCGCTCCGTCTACTCCGGCATCTCCGGCGTCGGACCGCTCTGCTACCCACAATTCAGTTCGGCGAAAAAGCGCGGCTACGTGACGTCACCCCATTGAAAGTGAATGGGCAGATTGGAGCTTTCGACACTGTCGACGCTGTAGTGTAGACGGGCCGTCAGGGAGGAGAAATCGGCGGAGTTGCAGCTGAGAAAAGATTGAGTGTATGTGTGTGTGTGTGTGTGTGTGTGTGTGTGTGTGTGTGTGTGTGTGTGAGGATGTCTTAAGACTTAACGTATCGGCTCCACGGATTGGTCCATTTGGGTATGGGCACGTCACTCTGCCCAGGAAGAAAAAGAGAAATGTCCAGCGAGGCGTTCTGGGGCAGCAGACAGGTCTTCTCTGTGGTAGAGTTTTACTCGCTACAGGGTGCACTTTGAGGGTCTGTGACTCTGCAGACCGTTCACATGCAGAACAACCTTCATAACACATGGGGATGGGTGATAACCGGAAAATCATGACGTGGCACCTTTAAGAAGTAACAATGCAGGGAGATATAGGGTCTGGTTTTTAGACAGAAGTATCTTGTTTAGTCAACGCTCTTGAAAACACGTTATTTGGAGTTGTCTGTATCTCAGACCAGCTGACATCAGAGGCTATCGGCTTGTTTGTAGCACAACATTTCCTGATCCTGGTAGTTCAAAATAAGTTATCCCGGCTAATAACAAGATCTCATACATATTTAAATATCCCGTCTTATTTCAAGAAAACGTACCGAGCCAACCTTCACTTCACAAAAAAAGAAAACTCCCAAAATCTTTAGTGGCGTTCATCGAATCCACACATCTAGCGTTTTCTAGACTGGACACGGGTATATGATGCTAAGTTAGGAACATTTGAGGTCGTCATGAAGTTGTTAACATCTGTGTGAAGATATTAAATGTCTGTCTCGTTTCGGGCAGCTTGATAGTAAATGTTTGTACGGGACTTTGTGTAAGCAGCGTGATGACGGACACAAACGGGGGGCGGTTTGGAAACGGGCCTTAAAGTAACCAAACTAAACTCAGAGGGAAATGTTTGCTTCAGCTATAATATATAACAAACTAATAGAAATGCTCGAGGAACTTTTTCTGATTATCATTAGTATGGTTTAGATGAAGTTATATTTCTCCGGTAGCCAAAGGAAAGTATGTACGTATGTTTGCATCGCGGGACAAACCGGAGAAAATGGGACGGTTTTCCTTTGAGAGGAAGAGGAGGAAACAGAGAGGGACTTTTTATTAGAAAGCAAGAGTGTAAGAGGAAAGAAGGAGGAGATATGTGTGTGTGTGTGTGTGTTGAGAAAAAGAGAGAAGAAGAGAGAGTGAACTGCTTCCTTTGAGTTATTACAAACTTCAAAAGATTGTCGCTCTCGTTTAAAATGAACGTCCAGTCCTCCATCCTCTGAGAAAGAAGAGAGAGAGAACCACAGAGGGGTGTGTGTGTGTGTGTGTGCGTGCGTGCGTGTGTGTGGCCTAGCATTACTATACTTGTGGGAACTTAAATCTGTTTACATAGTCACGTGTGGGGACTCGCCTCCCTTATGGGGACAAATTGGAGGTCCCCATGAGGGGAATAATTCATTTTAGTGTGAAGACTTGGTTAGGGTTAGGGTTAGGGTTAGGGTTAGGCATGTGTTGGTTATGGTTAAGGTGTGTGTAGGGAGAGCTGCTCATGAAACAAAAAATAGGCAATACAATGGCTGCCAGTTTTAGTTTCCTTATGTGTTATTTTTTGTGTTAATTGTATGGCACAATGTTAAAACCTGTTTTGAATACACAAAAAATCAGCAGTAGGGCTGGAAAATGTGATGTACCGATACCGACACACAGAGACAACCGAGACATGTTAACTAGCAGCAGTAACCATCACACACACAGACACACACTCCTCCTGTGTTCCAGTAACCATATAAAACAGCTCCCCAGTGACCGAGTCAACATGGCGCAGGAACAGCAGCAGCAGCAGTTTGTCCGACATGTGGACGTCTGCAGGAAGAGGCTTCTGCGGTGTAAAGATGAAGAGAAGAAGAACCAGGATCCACATGTGGAGATACAGGAGGGATCGGCGGGCGACGCTTTCTGCTGACTCATCCTCCTCACATGTGCGACAGTGTGTGAAAGCCATAGGCAGATTAATACGATCGAACAAACGTGTACATTCGTGTTTGCCCCATGACTCCAATCCTCAATGTACTGGTTCCTTCCGTGGATCATGTTCAATTTCCATTAAGCTTCATGAAAACCGGGCTGGTATTTTCTCCCTAATCTTGCTGAAAAACAAACGTGGCTGTAAACATTTCACCCTTTTTGTTCATCTCTGTGAGTTAGTTGTTGTGTCCATGTCTTTTATTAGGTTCGGGGCTTTCAGTGTGTTTGCCTGAAGTGTACGTCTGTGTATCATCTCATGAAACATATTGAACAGATTAACAAGACACATCTCAGTGTATGTATATGTGTGTGAATGTCATATTTATATATTTGTATTTCTTTAGCAGAACCAATTCAAATGTATCATATTTTTGTTTCATATTGGTTTGATTTCCTCTTTAGTTGTTACCAGATGTCCGTGATGAACACATGTAAGGACAAATATAACAGCGAATGGATTCAGGAAATATCAGAAATGTTCCAGTACTTCAGGCTTCCTTAGTTTAGGAGAATTCAAAAAGACAAACAACTATAGAATGGATTATTAAAACTCAGACGCTGCTCCAGACAGAAGCACCGTTTGGTAATTTCCCTTTTCTTGCATCGTCATCTGTTGAACTGAGATGAAACAAATAAAGGAGTGTGTGTGTGTGTGTATGGAATCGTTTCATGTTCATGTACTTGTGTGTGGGCGTGTGCATTGGTGTACTGTATGTGTGCGTGTTTTTCAATAATATCCATACAGAGTGTGTATGTAGAGAGATTGCATGGGGGTGTCTTGATTTAACAGCTTGTGGTTTTTAGGAGCCACATGTAACTTATGAATTATTGTGCACACACCAACATCCTGTCTTTTATTGTAGGAGATGCCTCTTCATATGTCTGCATATTGCACACACACACACACACACACACACACACACACACACACACACACACACACACACACACACACACACACACATACCATGTATACATCACTTTAGGGGACATTACATTGACTTACATGCATTTCCTGGAGACTTATCCTAACCTTAACCATAACCAACACATGCCTAACTCTTACCCTTAACCTTACCCTTAACCCTAATCCTAACCACGTCTTCACCCTAAAATGAATGATCCCCCCTTATGGGGACCTCCAATTTGTCCCCATGAGGGAGGCGAGTCCCCACACGTGACTGTGTAAACAGATTTAGGTCCCCACAAGTATAGTAATGCTAGGACACACACACACACACACACACACACACACACACACACACACACACACACACTTGCAATCTTTCATATTGCCAGCAGGGGGAGACTCCACAGGTTAAAGCTACAGTATATTGCTACGTATATTGTATGGAAGTATATGAGAAAATCAGCCTATTATTATTAGCATTCAAATACTTTGTTTATTATGTCAGTAAACACTGGCTGGATTTAGGTCTTTTGCTATGTTATGCATTGTATATCATGTTTGGTTATGCTGTGATTTGCGATCCTATTTTATGCTATGTTATGCGATGCTATGCTATGTTGGGCACAGCATTTCTGGGATGGTGAGGAACTGAATATTGATCGCCCTGTCTAGGAATAGAGGAATTGACAATGAAGTTGACTTTGAATTTGACAATGCTAACATCAGCAATGCTAACATGCTGATGGTAGCGTAGCATATTTGCTAGGGCTGCATGATTTGGGAAAATAATCTAATTGCAATTTAGATATAGATATTGCGATTCGATTTGCGATATTTGTTTTTAAGCGACCCAACGGAAGTTTATTGTAAAATGCGACCATATCTCCGGCTAGGGAAGGTCGTATCAACGTGCTCCCGTCTCTAGCACCCCCGCAGCCCGAGCTACGAGTGAAAGAACTAAACTTACATGATACTTCCGTTGGGTTGCTTTAAAGTCGAGCTTCAGTTTCAGATTCACCCTGTGATAGAAACACGTGATGGAGCGTCACTAACCTGACTCAGACGGTTTGTTTCACCAAAGCATCTAAAGCTCCATTGGAAGCCATTTGGAAAAGTATTTCAAAAGCACTTGGAAGGTGATTGGATCAATCTGTCTATCACCTTCTGTCATGGGCCACTTCTGATTGGTTAACAATGGCTGGTACATGTGGAGCACAGCACTTCTGATTGGTGTGGACGACTGACACACGAGAAGAACAACAAAAATATCGCAGGCTTTGCGATTTGATAATAGCATCATTTAAAATCGCGATTTAGAATCGATTAATCGTTCAGCCCTAATGTTAGCACGCTATGTCTTCTCATAAGCACAACACACGTTACAGCAGAGGTTGATGGAAATGTTATTGGTTTTGCAGATTCTCGATCATAAACCAAATATATTGGACGTATTAAATTGTTTGCCCTTCCAACAAAGTGATCATTTGTCACAATTATGAACTACAGAAACACAAATACATTTGGCATAAATGTCTGCTGTTCAAAGGTTTCACTGTAACAGCAGGTGACAAAGACCAAAGGGAAATTCATGACCAACATCTTGACTATCTCCTGTAAAGACGAAGAGGCAAAGCTCTTACTGGTGACAGCTTTTATAGGAAATGTGGTCTTAATTTAAAGAAACATTTCCCTCCCAATCGTCTCCATAATTCTCATTTGTTTTTAATTACTTCTGATGATGTACTGTACTAAATGTAATTATGACATGTTGTTGTTTGATATTGTCCCCGTCTCCGACTCCAACTGTCTCTGTTCACTCTGAGCCAATCGGAGACTGTATCCAACACAAAAAAGACTTGTGACTTCCTGTCTCAGAGATTTTGGGAGAGGAAAGTGAGTTTCGGGAAGTGGGAGGGGGGGTGACGAGTGTGAATCACCCGTCCTTAGCGATGACCTTCCTCTCAGCGGTGTGATGATGGGCTGCGGCGTGTTTACGGTAAGACAGGCGCCGGGGACGCTGACAAACTTCTTCAGTGGCGTCACACTGGAACACAGCATGGAATAGAGACTGTTTGTGTATGTGTGGTGTGTGAGTGTGTGTGTGTGTGTGTGTGTGTGTGTGTGTGGTGGTGTGTGTGTGTGTGTGGGCGTTGAAGGGTTTGTATAGATAGTGGTTTCGTTATGAGAGAAACTAATCGCAACAATTTAGGGGAAACTGAAGAAGAAGATCTCCTGAGACAAATGAATCAGAAAATGGAGACATGAAAGACAATAATTGTTGAATGTGTGTGTGTGTGTGTGTGTGTGTGTGTGTGTGTGTGTGTGTGTCTGTGTGTGTCTGTGTGTTGTATATGCCTTGTGTTTGGATGTATTTATTTATAATTTTACAGTAAGTGAATGCGCATTTCCTGGTTTGTTTGTGCGTTTCTTTAGATGTTTCCTAATAAGTGCTTGTGTGTGTGTGTGTGAGTGAGAATGTGTGTGTGTGTGTGTGTGTGTGTCCGTAAATCATAAAGCGTCTTCTCTGAAACGATGCCAGCAGGCTGTTGCTGTTTAGAGTCAAATCTCCGCCTCACAGTCTGAAGCTGCATCCTGATGAAAGACGTTCAAAGGACTTCGTCGAGGGGAGATTTCGGTCAATGTGAAAGTACACCAAAGGTCAGGAGTGACCAATATTTCTAGTATTGATACTACTATGAGTGTGCAAAACTAATGACGCGCCATTCTGTCTGCCAATTAATGAAGGGTCTTACTTTGTTCCCAAGAGATGGTCGGACCATCTTCCCACCATCTCTGCTGGTTAGCATAAACAACTTCCAAAGAAACATTGAAAAAACCAATCAGAAAATATCAACTTCTGCTGCACATCTTCTGAATTTGTTATTGTGATAATAATTATTATTTTGCATTAAAATCTTTATTAAAATGCCGTCATGGGATACATGTGATTTATTGGTTTTCATTTATAGAGTTTAAAACATTATTCCAAAAAGACCAAAATCGACATAAAAAAACGACTTCCTTTGTGAGATAGTTACTGATTTCCTATCATAGCTGCATTTCAGTCAGGAGACTTCATTTTGTTTAAAGAACATTTATTGACTTTGGCGATTAGACCTCGATCCTGAATCGTATATATCCAAAGGGGGAAATGCAGCCGTGAGCATAGAGGGAACCCCCCGGGGTCTAGACACTGGTGATGATGCTGAAGATCTGGATTTGATGAGGAGGTGGATGACGAGGAGGTGTGATGAGGTCTTTGGGTTAGCTCTCCTGGCTCTGGATATGATGAAAGGAGGTGGATGGGGAGGAGGCGGGCGGCACCATGAAGACCTGAAATCACAGCTGACTGCAGGAGAGAGGAGAACCATTTTAAAGTTTGGCTGCAGCATGCTGATTGGCTGCTGGAGAATGAGGCGAAATGTAATAGGTTAAAGAGAACGCCTGTGATGAGCTGATTATAAGCAGCTGCGGAGTGAATGTATATATGGACCCAGGGTGTAATGTCCAGCATACTTGGACTTCTACCGAACCCGGCGCACTTCGTTTGGAGAAATGTCAAGGCTGCACATGTGTAGACTCCGCAGTCTTAAAATCCCCACAATGCTTTGCGCACGGACCAATTTCCCCAAATCTGTGGCGGAAAATGTAAGGCGGGGCCTCTCAGATGACGCACACCTGCACACTTAGCCTGTTCCACTCTTCGTTTCCCGAATGCCAGGAAGTATCCTTGCCTCGCTTCTGAAGCAAGACGCTCAGAAGACATGTGCTACCAAGCAAGCGTACTCGACATTGAGAAACACCCCCGGTCTTCCTGAAAGAACTTGCGCTGAGCTTCATTTAAAACCCTACAAAAACAAATCCAATCGAAATTCTTCAGTTTTTCCCAATTTTCCGCAAAGCCATAAGACCTTTTCTGTTGTACTTGGTATACTTTGAAGATATGCCAACCAGCAATATTGGCCTATTTTGGCTAAATCGTTTAGTGTCCTTTGGAAACATTTACATAATCATGATTCCATAAAGGAGTTGAGCAAAACGAAGCAAACAAACCAACATAAAGGGTGAGGAGGTGTCTTTTTTCCAAGCTTTCTCTAAGTCTCACACTTTGAAAACCCCTGGACGACACAAATGTCACCTGTAATCTCCCCTATACCACCAGCTGTCAGATGGACTTCAGTCTTAACATGTAGTTTGTGGGTGTCCCTTTTCTTCAAAATCCCAGGTACCCCTCGAAAACACACCTGTTTGCTCTCATGGCTCCTAAATGGTGGAATGAGCTCCCGATACAAATCAGGACGGCAGAAACTCTTCATATGTTCGATCTATCTAATCTATTTCCATTGTACAGTACCCTGGCAATTACATTTAGCACTTTAAAAAGGTCCATTTGTAACTAATTCACCAGCACTTACAATGGTATGACTTGCTTGATGTGAATACTCTATATCTGCACTTTCATGTTGTTCGGAGTTTGAATCTTTATCGTTTTTGCACTTATTTTAAGCCGCTTTGGATAAAATCGCCAGCCAAATGTAATGTAATAGACGCTCTTCATGTAGAAGAGAGGGCAGTGTTAGACGAGGTACAGTGGAGGAAATAAGTATTTAAGTATTTAGTATTTAACAGTCTATGTTTTGGATGGCAGGTTTATTTGAACAGTGAGAGTAAGAATATTCATTTCATTTCAAACCTTTATTTAACCAGATTGGTCCCATTGAGATCATAGATCTCTTTTTCAAGGGAGACCTGCACATTATATTTACAGGATACATTTACATAGTTATAGACATTTACAAGTGCCCTATTGTATCAACAAGCATTTCATTTACCCTAGCTTTAAAAACATGCAGAGGAATGAGATTGCTCAGTTTCAATTCTTGCTGAAGATTGTTCCAAGCAAGTGGAGCTGCGCACATAAAAGCTGTCTTACCTGAGACAGTCCTTGCTCTTGGCACATCTAACAAGACCACATCATGTGACCTCAGACAATAGCTGCTTGCAACTCTCTGTGTTATCAGAGAGCAGATATAATACGGGAGTTTACCCAACAAAGCTTTATAAATAAAACGTGTACCAGTGACTGAGCCTCCGTACAGAGAGTGATGGCAGACCTGCCTTGGTATACAGTGTACAGTGATGAGTAAGCGCTTTACAATTTGTGACAAATCTCAGAGCGCTGTGATACGCAGCGTCTAACTTGCTCAGGTAATTGGCAGGTGCATTCATAAAGACCAGATCCCCATATTCCAGCGCAGGTCAAAGGTCACAGAGCCTTTTCCTGGCCTCAAGCGAGAAACAGGACTTGTTTCTGAAAAAGAAACCTAGCCTAACCCTCAGTTTTTTAAGCAGGTTATTGACATGAAGTTTAAAAGAGAGACAATCATCAAGCCAGATACCCAGGTATTTGTAACAGGCAACAACTTATAGTACTTGTCCTTGCATAGTAACAATATATAAAGCAGGCTCTGGTGTCTTTTTAGCTTTTGAAAAGAGCATGACCTTGGTTTGATCCACATTTAAAAGAAGCTTTAGTTCAGAGAGCTGAGTCTGAATAGTGTTAAAAACAGCCTGTAATTTAACACCAGCCTCCTTAATGGAGGGACCTGCACAGAACATCACAGTATCATCCGCATACAAATGTAAAGTAGCTTCATTCACATTTTCACCTACGCTGTTAATATATATGGAGAATAAAAGTGGTCCTAAAACAGAACCTTGTGGTACACCATTAGAAATGTTTAACCACTCAGAAGACAGTCCATCAAAGTGAACACATTGGGACCTTTCAGAGAGGTAGTTCACAAACCACCCCACTGCAAGGCTGGATATGCCAATACTGAGTAGCCTCTGCTTTAAAATGAGATGATCGACGGTGTCAAAAGCTTTGGACAGATCAACATAGAGCTGCACAACTCTGCTTATTATCTAAAATACTCACCACATCATTCACCACTTTCATTGTGGCAGTGATGGTGCTGTGTTGCTTTCTGAAGCCTGACTGATGTTTAGACAGGATATCATTTGTACATAAAAACTCCTTTACTTGTTCACTCACAAGGCGTTCAAGAACCTTAGCCAGAACTGACAATTTAGAGATTGGCCTATAGTTATTTAAAATAGTTGCCTCCTTTCAGTAGAGGCAAGACATAAGCAGACTTCCATACTTTTGGAATTGTGTTCGTGCTGAGGGAGAGGTTAAAAAGAGAAGTGAGAGGAGGAGCAATAAAATCTGCAGCTATCTTTAAAAAGAAAGGTTCTACGTTGTCCGGGCCAGCCGGTTTCCTAGGATCTAGCTTAGATAAGGCTTCATGAACAACATTAACACTAAAAGGAGTAAAACTGAAAGGGTTTTCCAGACCACATTGTTCTGAGTCACCGACTGTGGTGTTCACAGAAGCAGAGTTAGTGACAGAATCAAACAGAGAGCCACAGGACACAACATGCTCATTAAAGCAATGTAGCATAGTAGCCCTGTCCGATATAGAGCCAGATGCTGTGGTGAGGCACGGAGGTAGCTCATTGCGGATATCACCGGTGGATATCGATTTTATGGCTTTCCAACATTTCCTAGGATTATTTAGGTTTTCTGTGGTAACCAGTGTTGTGCTAGTTACTGAAAACCAGTAACTAGTTACCATTACTAGTTACTTCATTTCAAAAGTAACTCAGTTACTTTACTGATTACTTACACCAAAAAGTAATGCGTTACTGTGAAAAGTAACGTTTTAGTTACTTAAAAAAGGGCTCCCATTATATTAATGCCCTTATAGCCTTCATTTCAGTACTGTTATTGCATTGGAGAATAATACAATCTGTTGATCAACTTGACATGCATGATATGCAATCTGGATAGCATCGATATTAGCTGGCTTTACATTTTTGTATATTCTTTCTCCAGGTAGTTGGAAAAAGTTTTCCGTCCCATATGCCGTGTGCCGCCCGGACATGCTATCATGCTAACTAGCTCCCTGAAAGCGGGTGACTCCACTGTAGCAATAGCCTGCATGTGTTCTACAACATACCGTGCAATGGCTTTGATCAACTTTTCCCTGGCTAGCAGTCCCTCGGTTAAAATCCAGCCGCTGTTGCTTAGGTGGAGAAACTCGACTTGAGCTCCGCCGCCGCCATGACAGTCTTGTTAGTAAACAACACAAACACGCCCACAGCCCGTCTCCGCATGTGACGCAGGAAGTGTTTAAGTACATTTACTCAAGTGCTGTACTTAAGTACAATTCTCATCTCTGTTCACCTGGCTGTTGACTATATAAAAAAACTAACGCAGTAACGGAGTAACGTACCATGTAGTAACGGTAACCGAGTTACTGAATTTAAAAAGTAATGCGTTAGAGTACTAGTTACTGCCAAAAATAATACTTTGTAACGCGTTAGTCCCAACACTGGTGGTAACTGACAAATAGTGCTTTGATTTAGCACTTTTTATTTGAGATGTGAAGCTATTCCTTAGCTGCCTAAAACGCAGCCACTCTACCTCTGAGCCTGATTTCCTAGCCTTTGCACAGGCCTTGTTTCTCTCATGCAGGAGACTAGACAGATCAGCAGAAAACCAAGGATTGTCTCGTCCCCTTACTCTATATTTCCGCAGGGGTGCATGTATATCAATGATCTCCATAAAACCAAGATAAAAATAAGACCATGCGGTTTCCACATCAGCACACAGTTCGATTTTTCCCCAATCAAACCCAAACAGATCATGCACAAAACCCTGCTCCACAAAATGTTGTATGTCTTTCTTAATAATAATAATACGAGGTTTAACCTTTTGGACCTTAGTGTCCCTAAATGTCGCGACAACACAGTGGTCACTCACATCATTCGTAAATACTCCCACAGATGAGTATTTAATATAAAAAAGAAAATCCAGAAATTGACATTATGTTGGGAAAATAGTGAACGTCCTCTTCCAACATGAGAGTAACATGATAACAAAGGCATCCCAACTGTAGCTGTGAACATGACAGGATGTATGATTAGCTAGAAGAGCATCAGGACTGTTTGAGGCAGATGATAGCTATGTGATGAACATGATGACTCAGCCTCTATGGAGACAGACATCAAGCATGCTCATTTCTGACGTGGAGCTAATCTGAAGTAAACATTGAATACTGCTTTCTATTCCTCCATCTTGTGACTGTGTGACTCCCTCTCTTGGATATCAGCATGTGAAGGACACTGCTCAGGAACTAGTGGATGCTCTGTATGTGATGACTACTTCCATTCTGGAGAGGATCACAGATACATGGATCCTGATGTTGAAGCTCAAGCCGGGGACGAGGGATATTTTCCTAACACATTATATAAAAGATAAAAAAAATTATTTGCATTTAACTGTGGGAAATAAGTATTTGATCCCCTTGCAACCAACAAGAATTCTGGCGACGGTTACATACGTCCACTGTAACTCTATCAAAGTCTCCGGAGAGCAGAAGAACAAACCAAAAGTCAGCTCAGGCGAGTCGAAAGCAGGCCTGGGGTATCGGTATATGTGTGTCTGTGTGCGATATCCCCCCTCCCAGAGTGGAGATGGGTGTCGTCCTCCCACGCTCAGAAAAGATCTGTGAAACCCCGGCGTCACCGATCCGATGCAGTGGAACCTGCTGCGTCAACGGGTGACTTGAGAAGTTTCCCTGATAGTAATAATAAGACGGAACAAACAGGAAGGAGAGACGCAAGAGTGCAAAAGTGAAAGATGCTGACTCAAAGGGTGGGGGGGTGGGCGCACAGAGGCTTTTTCTGTTGCCTCATGATACTACTTTCTCATATAGTGACTTTATGCTCTGCGTGGGATCCTTAATAACACGAAGAAGGAATGGGTTTCATCACTTCCTTTCAGTCAGTTAGATAAGATTCAGAAGAGATCTGTTTTGGATGTGTCAAATATGAAGTTGGCATTGTCATCTAATGATACAGGATTGACACTGACAGTGTGTGGGTTAATGCAATGATATTGGAGGAAATAATATGTATAAGAAGCGTTAAAAGGAACCGTGGGGATCACAGTTATATTGTTTAAATTAGATTTTTCAAAGGCAATTTTCCTGCAAACATGGCCTACATTAATACATACATGCATAGTCTTCCTTTCTTTGAATAACTCAGAAGAAACCCGTTTTAAATTGACCACATTTGAAGTTGTCATAAATCTGAATTTAAACATTGAAACTGAAAATCTGCGAGTATGCCTTAATGAAGGACACTTAAATAATAAATACAGTTAAACAATTCTATGGGAATTTATGTCATTTTAAAACTACAGCGGTCAATTTATCTTACAATGGTGATTTTATTTATTCAACTGTAATTTAATTATCATAATTATTTGTATTTATTCAATCAATTTTATTTTAAATTGTTCTAAATAAATTGCATATGACTCACATATTCTACATCTTTGTATGAGTTTTTTCTCAGTACAATGTGCATTATCCTCCTTTTTTGTAAAGACACTCTTAAGATATTACATGTATGGTGGCGGGTTTTCGATTTGTGAGAAGACCATGGGACCGTTTTTTGTTTTGGAAAAAGTGACTCAAGCTCAAGTGGTCAGTCGTTTCCCATGACACTGGTGGACTTCTTGTTCATTTGCACTGCATGCAACTGACTGGAGAACCTCATGATATCTAGCCAAGAAACGGTACAATATATTTGCTATATCTTATTCAAGCCTTTATTCCGTTACAACGTTCAGCATTTAGTTCTGTTTCCTGCCTCACTTGGAAAACACATGCTTGTTAGCTTAGCTTGCTAACATTAGCCCTAATTTCTAGTTAGAGATAGCTCTTGAATGACTGGCCTTCCAAGTTTTGTTTAAGGGAGGCTGTGGCGCAGTGGACTAGTGCGTTGGTGTTCGGATCAGGGTAGCACAGGTTCAAACCCCACTGCTGTCAGCATGTCGTTGTGTCCCTGGGCAAGACACTTCACCCCAAATGGCTCCTGTGGGGATTGCTCACAGTACTGAATGTATGTAAGTTGCTTTGGATAAAAGCCTCTAACAAATGACGTGTAATGTAATGTTTCTTCGTGTCTCTCTTACTAATATATGACCAGAGAGTTGAGCCTTACCGGGTGTCAGGACAGGATGCTGAAGTCCACTTTCCACTGCGATTGAGGACTACATAGGCTCTACAATGAGTCATGTAGTCTGCATGTCTCCAGTTTGCAGGATAAAAGACAGACCACAGTTACTGCAGCCCATAGGGCACAGAGAGCTGGGTTCCCATTTCCTGCTCCAGTCTTAAAGTTCGGCATCGCACGGAAATGGACGTTAAGATTGACGACTTTCCACCAGAGAGCCTGGTTTACTACAGAGGTAAAATATGGTGATCAATGTGTAAGGAGGTTAAAAACATGGCTGGTGGTTTTTTAGCCCTAACTGGTTGATCTGCAGTCTCTTTATTTTAGTTTATTGTCTTCCTTAACCCTAACCTGGCCTTCAAAGGTGCAACAGCAGCCAATCAAGCAGTTTGAACCCACCCAAAGTGTTTTGAGAAGACGTAAAACCAGGTAAGTTAAGTGAAAACACCTGTGTGGATTACGGGCCTTTCTTGCCTTAAATAATTTTCTTAAACATGTTACAGATCACAGAGCAATATTATTTTTCTTTTGAAATATTTAATGGTAAACTTAGTGGCAGTCTCAAAGTCTCAAAGTGGCAGCTTAGAAGCCACAACCTGTTAAACCCCGAGCCTGTTTCCAGGTCTCAGACTCGAAAGTGACATCCCCAGAACAAATAACCATATCTTCACTTCTAAAAGGGGAAAATTAATAATCTTTTTTCTCAAAGTAATAAACCTGTGAGTTGGATGTAGAAGAGTCAGAATCAATATAGATTTTTTTTATTTTAAAGTAAATTCAGATTGAACATAGTAAAAAAATGTAGATTATCGTGCCCGTCCAAAAAAAAATTACTTATAGTGAAAACCACCCTTGAATGATGGGGTGGTAGACTAAAAGCTTTAGGAACCCAACATATAATGAGTACCCTGTATCAAGATTGATGCAAAACAAGTGAAACGTGACCTTTTTAGTGAGTATTAGCAAAAAACAACACTTCTGGGTTAATTTGGGTGGGTTTTCCATATCTCTAGCCCCTCTTGGTCGATTTTAATGATTGACATCTCTTTATTAACCGCTTGAGCCAATGGAATCGAGGGGAAGTTCCACATACACACACACACGTTACCAAATAAGGAGTGAGAGTGACGCGTAGCCAAAACAGGAAGCTGTCATACACTCTGGAAGCTATCATTAGCAGCTAATATAAAATCTCCGTTTTTGACATAAAAATGGAATTATGGATTATCAATACTTTTTTCAAAGTGACAGACACATTGGATTAACCTATGGATTAACCTTCAGCCTCGTTTATCTCGTTTTAATGCCATTGAACACAACGTTTGATCAGAATAACAGCAAAAGGTGAGCATATCTCCGTGTTTTGCTCCCTAAAGCTACGTCGTGTGTTGTCTATATTTGCTTCCCCTGTCGCGAGTTCAGTGATGATACTTGTATTTCTAGAATCTGTGGAATCTCAGCATGTTAGCTACGCTTGTTTATGCAGATCCGATAAGTATATCGATCGAGTCATATCTAGAGTTGTGTGCTAAGTGCGTTAGCATGTTTTCGCTCAGGGCTCATTTAGACCCTTCTTGTGAGATTTTTGTTTCGGTAAAAATTGTTTACATCATCAGTTAGCTGAGTATCTTCCCGTTAGGAGGGTATGACACATTCATAGTTTTTTAAATATTAAGAAGCCCTGAGACACAGTGTCGTGGGGCTTAACAGGTTCATTCTAATCCTGGCTAACCCTAACCCTAGAAAAATGTCTCTTGTGATCCAGACTTGGATAAAAGCAGTCCAAAATGCTGTTAAGCTTTTACCCAAATCCTATAAAAAAGTGTCGACATAACATGGCCTTGTATAGTTGTATTTTACTCATTTGTAGTAAGTACGTATGTATTTAATTTGTACCTTAGTGCTGGCAGACAATGCATCCAAGTTTATCTACAGCTAATTTTACTGAACACACTCCAAAAAGTTGTACATGGAAAACATTTTTCTTTAAAAAGTCAGGATATATTGTCAGCAAATTAAAACAGTGATACAGTAGCTATTCGGCGAATTTAGACTTGCTAGGTTATGGCTAATTAGTCTGTCGCTAAATAGTTAGCATACATCTAGCATCCACGGTGGATACAGGGATTACAACTACAGAATTAGCCTTTAGCTAACTTCACAATCATCTTAAAATCTTCTAGTAAGAGTTAGGGTTGGGATTGTTCTGATTAGTTTCTATAAACTACGTTCTACAAATTGCTGGAAAAATGTCTGCCGAGTAAAAAAAGGGCAAAGCTTTATACAAATTAACCTTATATTAGCTTCACCACTTCATACATAGTAATATAATCTCATATCAAAGTAATACAAAGAATAAACACACAGAGGCGTAGGGTTTAGATTAGAGCAGTGAACATTTATATCATAATTTACACTTTTTGACATTTTTGCACATAAATAACGTAAACCAGTATGTAAACAGAGACAGTCCTTTAGTGGATTCTCCTCTGGAGTTAAAGCTCTGATCAGAGAAAGAGATGCTTTGGTCGAACATTAGTTGGAGAGAAAGAAAAGGAAACAGAGCAAGGAGAGAGACAGCGAGCTACAGAGTTCAGGTTGTTGATGTCCAACTGCTGCACAGTTGCTTTTGTAACATTACGTTGACTCTTAATGCCATGATGACCAGTTTCAGTGATATTGTAAACAGTGTAAATGGTGCAAGCATCGGCACTGAAGTTATAAAGTAGGAGGAGTAGAGAGAGCAGTGCATAAAAGAAGGCCGAGGTGCTTTGGTGTATGCCAGTTCAACACGATGGCGGACGGTGGGGTTTAAGAAGGGGCCATTGCTTCTCAACCGAAATATTAACAAAAAATAAACAAAAAATCGACAAAAAACCACAGCGAAAGAGTGAACACTTCATCGTATACACACAGTAAATCTTCCCTTCTTCAGCATTTTGATTCCTCAAGTCCTTCTTTTCATTTTCCTTTCTTGTATTTTTTGGTGTGCATTTGAATTTTAAAGCCAAGTGTACTTTGGTAACTAGCGTCAAGCGTGAATCCCAAAATCAGAGGGAATTCACTTCCCTGTTGGGGGGGGGCGGGGGGTTGACAGTGTTGTTAGAAAAAATAAAACGAAAGGAGGGACTCGGCGACTAGCCAGCCTCCCGAGTCCTTCATGTGCTACATGTTGCCGCCTCGTTTGGACCAAGCCAAGAGCTGCAGTCCAGTTCAGTTTGGTTTCTTCTTCTTCAAGTAGCAAAAACACAAATAAATAGAAAGCTCCCACCTTTAGCTGTCCCTTTAAAAACACACTCACAAACACACATACTCTCATATCATCACATGCACACTGAGGTAACCGTTGTAAAAAATATACAAAACAAATGCCCTTTTTTGTTTCAAATTAAATTAAGTAGGCATCAGAAAAAGGACACAGACATACTTTAGGGAAGCTATGAAGCAGGGTTGAAATAAAGCTCTTAACAAATTGATGTGCCGCACTTTGGCAAGTTTTCCAACCCTTTCTTTTAACCTGCAATATTGGTTTCTAAATCTTAAATAGATAAAACCCTGAAGAGTGGACACCCCTGGTTCAATAGGTCAGAGGTGTCATAACGGACGGATATAGGCATAGAGAGAGTGACTACAGAGAAATGGCCACAGAGAAATACAAAAACAGAAAGTATTTAACATTGATTTCACCCCGTCAGTGTAACCATCCCTTCCACTTATTGCGTTTGAAGACAACAAATAAAAAGTATAATAAATTAAGGAGGTTATATAACAACTAATTGATCAACAAAAAAATCGAAAACATTTGAAAATAGAGACCAAATAATACAACAACAATAATTATAATAGCATTATATTAATTACATTAAAGGGTAGATGATTGTCTCTAAGTATAATAAACGCTAAGTAGTCATGGGACAGTGTCTCTTGAGCCCTGAGTACGCGAGTCCCTGAAGACCTAGTGCGAACAGGAAGTCACTCCTGAACCAGGTAGATAATTACGAATTTACAGCGGTTGCTCCTGGCAATTAAGTCTTTGAGTCTTAACTCTGTGTCTTTTGGGGTTAAACGTCACTTAAGCGTGATCCTCCGACTCCTGCTTGACGGTGACGTTGGCAGGATGCGGCAGGACGGGGCTGCTGTGCATCTTGATCACCGACGTCTCATTCTGGGAATCGTACGCACCGTAACCGGCAGAAAGAAGGTCGCTGGCGCCGCCCTTGTGGTGGGGATGAAAGTGAGAGGACTTGAGGTCGCTGTCCCTCCACAGAATCCCCAAAATCTGCTTCTCCAAAATGGCCTCGACCTCCGCGCCGCCCTGGAGCTGCTCCAGCTGTTCGGCGTGCTCGCTGACGTCGAAGCGCTCGATCTCCTCGTTGGCGCGCTGTACCTCGTCCGGGTCGCCCTGATTGGACGCCGTGGGGCAGTAGCCCTTCAGGTGAAGCCTCAGACTGCACAGGTGGATGTAGTGGCGGTGGCAGTGGGAACATTTGTGCGGGCGCTCGCGGGAGTGCAGGCGCTTGTGCAGCTTGAGGTGGACGAACTGGGTGAATTTTGCCGGGCAGAGCTTGCAGTGGTACGGCTTCTCCCCTGAGTGCAGACGCAGGTGAGTCTTCAGGTTGCTGGTGCTGCTGAAGCGCTTGTGACAAACCTGGAAGAAGAAAAGAGACAAATGTCAACACCTTGCAGCAACAAGCAGAGGTGGGAAGTAGTGGAGTACAAATACTTTGCTACTTCATTTTTCTGGTATCAGTACTTTACTCCACAACTTATTTTTCTGACGACTTTCTACTTCTCACATGTTGAACTCAAATACCTGTACTTTCTACTTCTTACATGTTGAACCCAAATACCTGTACTTTCTACTTCTTACATGTTGAACCCAAATACCTGTACTTTCTACTTCTTACATGTTGAACCCAAATACCTGTACTTTCTACTTCTTACATGTTGAACTCAAATACCTGTACTTTCTACTTCTTACATGTTGAACTCAAATACCTGTACTTTCTACTTCTTACATGTTGAACCCAAATACCTGTACTTTCTACTTCTTACATGTTGAACTCAAATACCTGTACTTTCTACTTCTTACATGTTGAACTCAAATACCTGTACTTTCTACTTCTCACATGTTGAACCCAAATACCTGTACTTTCTACTTCTTACATGTTGAACCCAAATACCTGTACTTTCTACTTCTTACATGTTGAACTCAAATACCTGTACTTTCTACTTCTCTCATTTCCCAAACAGCTGGTTCCTTTAGTCTGAATGTGTGTTGGTGCGTGATCATTATTCTTTAGAGTAATTGCGTGCCTATTGATTTGAACACGATCCGTGTATCCATCACTTCCTGGTCTTCTCTAAAGAAGAGGGACCAATGGAAACGTTGTCATGTTGTCATGGGTACTTTTTACTTCAGTACACTTCAAAGCCTCTTTACTTTGACTTGAGTAAAGAAGTTTAATCAGTACTTCTACTTGAGTATTTTAAAACACGAGTATCTGTACTTCTACTTGAGTAAAGGATGTGTGTACTATTGCCATCTCTGGCAACGACTCACATCGTGCAATTAACTCATCTGTCTGGTAAATAAGTCGATTGAAGTTGCATCGTTTCTCACCTGGCATTCGTGTGGCTTCTCCCCGGTGTGGACGAGGAAGTGTTTCTGCAGGTGAGCCAGCTGGGTGAAGCCTTTGTTGCAGGTCTGACATTTGAAGGGTCTCTCGCCACTGTGGACACGAAGATGAACCTGAAGAGGAAAGAAAAAGATTCGCTTAGACATTTGGGTATTGTAAATATCAGAGAAGACATGTATATCTTGAGGAGAGCTTGCTTAGTGTGTGTAATGTGTGTCCTATAAAAGCCAATCAAATAACTCTGCAGCGTTGCTAGACTCACCTTGAGGTTCGACAGTTGTCCGAAGGTCTTGCTGCACACGTTGCACTCATACTTGATCTTCCCGTTCTGCTTCTGCAGCGGGTACGGCAGCGCCTTGTATCCCGCTGACCCGGGGCCACGCTTAATTTTGGACAGGTTCATGGCCTCCTCGTCATCGCTCGAGTTGCACGGCATGGCAGAGGTAGGCTTGGTGGGCAGCCGCTCGCTGGGAGGGGATGTGCCCGCTGTCGGGGAGCCTCTGGAGGGGGCGGGTCCATGTGGGTGTCCGTGATAATGGTGGTGAAGCCCCCGTTTGTCCTTGAGATAGGCGGCAGCTGAGAAGGCACTGCTGGGCCTGGGGAGGAGGAACTCCCTGTGGGCCGACATGGAGGACGGGTGGACACGATCGGGCATCAAGAAGCGCCTTCCTGCTGCGTCGGCGGGCAGGAGGGGCACGTGAGGGGGCATGTAGAGGGGGTACATCCTGGGGAAGATACCTCCTACAGCAGGGACGGCTCCGCCTGGAAGAGGGTAGTGATGGGGAAGGAGGTAGCGTGAGTACGAGGCTCCTGGAGGGTAGAAGGATGAAGATAAAGGGGTTGGTGGTGGAGAGTAACCAGGGTAAGAACTGAGTCCAGTGGGGTAGAAAGACCCTGTTGCCGGGCCCGAGGGGCTTCCCTGAGGACTGCTGTCTGGGCTGCTCCTCGCCGACGGGCTGGGCGTCGCCGAGGACTGATTTCCTGGCGACCGCGTCGCGGGGTAACCGTGTTTGTGTCCGAGGAAATCTTCGGGGATGTGAGGGTGGGGCCTGAGACCCCGGGTAGAGAGCTCGGGGGTACAGGGGGCGCTCGGGGCTGTCGGCGCAGCGCGGGCGGGTGGGAAGAGGCCGACTCGGCTCCCTTTTGATCGGCAAGGAAGAAAAGGAGGAAGAGGATGTGCAGTTGGTGCCTCGGAGGATGGAGAGGACGCTGTGTTCCCTCTTGGGCTGGGCGGGGGTTACTGCTGCGGGGGACGGGCTGGAGGCGTCGACCACGCGCTCCTCGCTGCTCACCTGCTGCTGCTTCACCTCCAGGAGGGACTGCTCTGGAGAGACGAGAGGAAGACGAGAGGAAGACAAAAGGTCAGCGGAAGTTTCACCAGATCAAGAAACAACAGTCGTATTGTTTTCCATTTAAAGAAGTAATCATTACTTTTTGTTTCACAACACACAAACTGAAAGTCTTTCCAGAAAACGGACCAGCTTGTAATTCAGTTTAGATTCTGTTAACATTGTGTCCGACTATTTATTTAGTTTCCTGCATTTGACTTGCACAATTGTGTCTCTTGTTCTGATCTATTTATATGTCTTGTTGCACTCGCTGTGTTTCTCTTCATGTCTTGTGTATTTTTGATGTTTCCTTTTCGCAGGTGAGATGTCTTTGTCCTCGCGGTGCATGTGCCCGTGAGCCTCTGAGTCCCCGAGTGTGCCACAGGGTTAAGGACCACCATAAGTAACTCTGCGGGCCAATTAAGGTGACGGATTTGACGCACGATCATGGGGGGCCGGGAGGGGGGTGGGGCAAAAGACAGGAAGTGATGCGTGACAGCTGCCTCTGGGCATTGTGTGTGTGTTTATATCACAGTGTGTGTGTGCCTATAAAATCAAAATGGCGGCAGACAGACAGGACTGATGGAAGGTTTCCTGCTACAGATATCCTCCGAAAAAAAGGCTTGGCCTCCACACACACACACACACACACACACACACACACACACACACACACACACACACACACACACACACACACACACACACACACACACACACACACACACACACACACACACACACACACACACACACACACACACACACACACACACACACACACACACACACACACACACACACACACACACACACACACACACACACACACACACACACACACACACACACACACACACACACACACACACACACACACACACACACACACACACACACAGGCGCCTGCAGACAAAGGCCTCTGTCTGATTTGTTGACTCTTACTCTCTTGACTCACTTTTAGAACACACACACACAGACACACACACACACACACACACACACAGACACACACTTTTGATCAAGCTCCTACTCTCCTGATTTTTGTGGCCGTTTGCTTTTGTTTCCAGGTCGAAGGTTAGATTAGAGAGCTTCCTCTTCACTCACTCACACCTACTGTCTCCCCTGCATGATGAAAGAGTGGATTAGGAGCACACACACACACACACACACACACACACACACACACACACACACACACACACACACACACACACACACACACACACACACACACACACACACACACACACACACACACACACACACACACACACACACACACACACACACACACACACACACACACACACACACACACACACACACACACACACACACACACACACACACACACACACACACACACACACACAGCTAGCTGCACATCTCGGCTGTTAAACGGCTGCAGACCCGGCCCTTAAAAAGCCGCTGTCTATTATCTATAACCTCATTTACTGCCCGTTCAACTTTTTACCACAGGGTCACCCAGAGTGTGTGTGTGAGTGTGTGTGTGTGAGTGTGTGTGAGTGAGTGTGAGTGTGTGTGTGTGAGTGTGTGTGAGAGATGGAGTTGATCCTGAGTGCCAGCCCTGATGAAATTAGTTTGACTCCCCCTGATTCACACACACACTCAGCCAGTGACCCCTGCATCAGTAGTATAGTGGCAGTGTAAACACCGAGGTTATCACTTAGACTTCCTCCTCCTCTTCCTCATCCTCTTCCCCCCTCTTTCTCCTTTTTTAGAATACAAACAGGGCGGCCATCTTGGAGATATAAATCTGTCAACACGGCCCTTCTGCCAGGAAGTTCAAGTCGTCAACAGAAGGGGGTGGGAGGCGCACATCTACCTCCATTACTCCCTCCTCCACCTTCTCTTTCAAAAGATATCAAGGCAAATGGCTGACACACTCTCACACACACACACTCACACTCTCACACACACACACACACATGTGTTTGAGATGAAAAGACATGGGTGTAAATGTGTTGGCATGCCAAGCTTATGACTGTGTGTGTGTGAGAGTGTTTTTACTTTGAACACACACACACACACACACACGGCTGACAGGTGCCAACACTTGAAGAATGCTAAACGGCTGCGACAAAAAGAGAGAGAAGAAGAAGAGAGAGAGGAGAAAGTGAGACAACCTAAGTCATGTTGACACACACACACACACACACACACACACACACACACACACACACACACACACACACCACACACACACACACACACACACACACACACACACACACACACACACACACACACACACACACACACACACACACACACCACACACACACACACACACACACACACACACACACACACACACACACACACACACACACACACACACACACACACACACACACACACACACACACACACACACACGGTGAGAAAGACATGACACGGCAGACGTGACTTCGCTCATCCGGCAAAAAACACGACATTTTGAAAGTAAACGAGTATTTAAAATGAATTAGATTATTATGTTTTTAACAAAATATGTAATCGATGCTTTTAAATCACTCAACAAGCCGGACAGCCTGACTGTCAGAGTGGCCTTCTCTTCTTCTACCCTTTGTCACTCAGTCAGAGCGTGTGTGCTTTCGTCTTGTTTCGACTCAGCCCGTGAGATCATTCCGGACTTTCCGCGCGGCTCAAACCCCAACGCTCAGAAGGCCTAATTTATTTAGCTCCGTAAATAAGGAGCTCTTCAGATGAACTACGGTAAGTGTTTCTGCTGGCAGGTCAACAGGGAGCCAGTGGGGCAGCTAATTAAAGACAACATATAGTATACTGTACTGTCTTTAGAGGGGGGGGGTTTGGTGAGGGAGGGGGGGGGGCGAGTGTGAGGCTATCCCTCCTGCCTCTCTCCCCCAGGTCATGCGCATTTCCCCCTGGGCAGTGGAGTCGCTGAGGCTGGGTCTCTGGATCCCCTTCCACCGCGACGCGGCCATCAGCCTGCAGTCACACCTGGAAGCCCCTCTTTGTTTCCCGCTCAGCTCCCCTTTGATCCACAGCTGACGTGCCGTTGGTCCGCTGTGTCATGTGACTTCCCCCCTGCATGCACACAGAGCTCGTTCTCATCTTTAAATCATTCGTGTTTAACTTCGGGGCTTTGCAATATATGTCCAGGGTTCACAGAGGATGAGCCGATTGGTTCATATAGAAACCATGTTCCCATAGAAACCAGTTCCCATAGAAACCATGTTCCCGTGTTAAATAAACTAATCAGTATATATCTAATAAGTTAGTCTGTATATTTAGCTTGTTGTTTGTTAAGGCTTCGATGTTCGATGTTTTGAAAGTTAACGTAAGAAAAGCAAAAGTATTTTCGATGAGTAAAGGAGAAATCTGGCGCTTACTTTTAGACCTTTTTCCACACACACACACACACACACACACACACACACACACACACACACACACACACACACACACACACACACACACACACACACACACACACACACACACACACACACACACACACACACACACACACACACACACCACACACACACACACACACACACACACACACACACACACCACACACACACACACACACACACACACACACACACACACACACACACACACACACACACACACACACACACACACACACAGCTCCTTTTATTGAGGTTGAGCAAGGCCGTGTGTGTGAGTGTGAGCTTTCATGTTAAAAGCGGGGTCTTTAAGTGTGTAAGACTGTGGCATTAGGGGCCATATCCCCCTGTCTGTGTAATTACACTGTCACACACACACACACACTACGATGGCACTGGCAGAGATGAAAGGTTGTTGATCTTGTAGTCTTGTGTGTGAGAGAGTGTGTGTGTGTGTGATGTGTGTGTGTGTGTGAGTGTGTGTGGTGTGAGATAATAACAGGCTAACATGCAGAGAGGAAGGAGACACGGCTACACTCTAAAACACTGTTAGGCTTTAAGAGCGGCGACAGGACACACTCAAGACACACACACACACACACACACACACACACACACACACACACACACACACACACACACACACACACACACACACACACACACACACACACACACACACACACACACACACACACACACACACACACACACACACACACACACACACACACACACACACACACACACACACACACACACACACACACACACACACACCACACACACACACACACACACACACACACACACACACACACACACACACACACACACACAGCTGCATTGTCCATTGATTTGATGTTCTTTATGAAACCAGGTCAGTTCTTCTTTAAGAGACAGAATAGACACTCACTTAGTTTCTGCATCATCAGCTCCCCGGACGGCGGGTAGTGGAGGCGCCGGGCGAAGTCGTGGCAGTACCAGACGAGCAGCTCGGTGCCGGGAGGGACGGGCTTCACGGTGTAGAAGTAGATCTCCATCCCGTTCTGACAGGCGGCGATGTTCTGCTCCGCCTCTGAGTGGGCCGGGTTCACGTAGCGCATCCAGTTGGAGCGGCTCTCGTCCAGCCCGTCCACGAAGTGGTGGAACTCCCGGTCCTCGTAGATCTGGAGCGAGGGAGGGGAGAGGTGTGAGTCTAAGGAACATCGCTGTTTACTTCCTTTGAAGGACTTTGCTGACACGCTGACTGAAGGACTACGTGAAGCACCATGCAATGACCGCCCACGACCACACGGGGGACGTGAACCTTCCTCACTTGTTTCTCCATAGCTTTGTAATCGTCAGACGGACAGTGGGGTGAAGAACCAGCTCTTTAACCTAACCTCTTTCTGTGTGTGTGTGGTGTGTGTGGTGTGTGTGTGTGTGTGTGTGTGTGTGTGTGTGTGGTGTGGTGTGAGAAAGTGAGATACGATGCAGCGCTTGTGGTTGGAAGCATGGTCATTCTTTCTCTTCATGCACAGATGTGTGTACTCTCACTCAGAATGTACCGGTACGATGGAGAGTGTTGAACTGTGCGTGTGTGTGTGCGTGTGCGTGTGTGCGTGTGTGTGTGTGTGTGTGGACGTACAGGAACCACACTGTGACATGTTATTTGTGACATCACATCCCCATCTCTCCGTCTGAACAACACAGAAAAAACAGCGAGCCCCGTTTCCTGTTCCACTGAGTGAAGACGTGTGTGACGTCACAGGAAGGGGACCCTCCTGCTTCTGAGGAAGTGTGTGTGTGTGTGTGTGTGTGTGTGTGTGTGTGTGTGTGTGTGTGTGTGTTTCTGTTTGAGGACTCACCCTCCAAAAGTACTTCCGGTTGGCGTCTTTGGGCACGCTGTCGGCCGTGTATATCTCGCCCACCAGGGGTCCGAAGCGAGTTCCTTTGGGGATGTACTCCCTGCTGCACACGCCGAACACCTGCACGGACACACACACAGGTTACACACGAGATCGAAGGCGTGTGTGTTAAGATAACACACACGAACAATAAGATTTTTACTGTCGTTATGGAGTGTGTGTCATGCGGTCGCACATCCATCAGTGATTAAGTCTTACGATATGCTCAACTCACACGATGATAAATGAATTCATTTCATTCAGAGAGTGTGTGTGTGTGGTGTGTGTGTGGTTGGAGGGAAAACCTCTTCCCTCTTTCTCTCGTCACACCTCCACTCGTCGCCACATCAGACCAAAGCGGCTGCTCCTCAGAAGCTTCAAATAACATCCAAATACTCAGAAAGAAAAAAGCATTCTCCTTTATTTATTTTCTAATTCAATCAAAGAACAGAAAAGGGAGGATGAGTGCGAGGCGAGGAGAGAGGGATTATGTGGCGACTAGACGCCGGGCTCCAGTCGTGAGAGCTGGAGAAACACACACACGCATGGCGCACACACACGGGCGTCTTCTCCAAACCCCCGGTGACACGGGGAAGCCCCCTTCCCTCCCTCTCTCCAGACGAGAGTGTGTTTGACTTATTAACAGACTTTCACAAAGCCTCTTCCTTTGACCCGAATCTTCTTTGATCAAACTCCCATCCTCAGCCTTTCCCTTCTTCCTCTCCGGGTGCAGATACATGTTAGCTGATAGCATATCAGCGTCTCTCTCTCCCCGCTGCTTCCCTCAGTTTCCTGCAGCAGCAGATAAGCCCCTGATGAGAGAATCTATGCGATCACGCCACTTAAAGCTTGCAGGCAAACTGAACAAGTGTGAAAATGGCCTCAACCCCATTGACCTGCAGTCTGAGCAGCAGCGATTCGATCCGCCGTAGCATCAGGGGACTGTTGACATACATACATTATAGTTTTTAAGGTTCATTTGGATGCGTTTGGTCCGATTCGTTATGTTTCGACTTTCAAAAGGTCCGTCTGTTTTTCTCTTGTTCATTTGACCAGAGACCTCGCTGTTATCACACCTCAGTTTCGACCTTTGACGCGTTGACATTTTGACTTTTTAACCTCCAGTTGGATCGATGGTTCGAACTTTATCAGTGCAGCTTTGTGAAAAAAGTCACAAGGTTGCTGTTTGTTTAGTTAAGAAATACTTACAGAGGAAATGGGTCACGCAAATCAGATCTTTTTTTTCTGCCCGGTAACAACATTTCTGAGCTACGGGTTCTGCCTTCCAACATGTGTCCAATTTGCCATCAAACCTCCAGGTTTCAAAGCACACGGCTTCCTTTTTACATACAAACACCTTAAAGGCCAATACATATTTAACTTGTGAACATCTGAGGGGTCCAAATTGACATTAAAACTTAATTAAATGTCACTAAGGGGCAAAAACAAATCTTCCGTTTGGTGTGATTTAAAAGAAAATGCGCCCCCTGTCTGCAGACACAGGAACTGCAGCCGTCTGACGTGACATGCAATGCATGACATTTTTTCTGTGTGTTTTTGCTTCAGGCGTTTCACTCTCACACAGATTCCTGTCTGCAATGTGTGTGTGTGGAATTGTATGGCGAGACAAGACCCCCTCTTCATCACATGACCGACATCTGACTCACGAGTGTGTGCAGATGGTGTGAGAATAATGGAGACTGGAGAGAAAGTTTCTGTGTGCGCACTGAAAAAACTGAAGCGTTGACTTTTGTTAAATGAATTATATCAACAGATTACACATCACAGTTTTAGGTTCGTTGAAAGTAATAATCTTAAGTATAAATAGGTTCAACTTAATATTTTGACATAACACATTTGATTAAAGTCAATGCTTCAGTTTTTTCAGTGTTTTTCAGTGTGTGTGTGTGGTGTGTGTGTGTGTTTCTGACTGACCTCCTTGCTGTCGGCCGGGTGTTTGAAGGCGAGGTTTCGGGGCAGCGAGGCCTCCGCTCTCGTCGTCGTCATGGCGTCGCCGTCCGTATCCTTGACCATGTACGTGCACTTCCCCTCGAACTCGGCCTCTGTCCACCGGGTCATGTCTGCGTCGTCCATCTCCGTGTCCATCTCCATGTCCACGTCCGTGTCGGCCATCGTCTCTGAGTCGGAGCTGGCG
>CM070478.1:5688632-5731132 GCA_036324585.1 Champsocephalus esox
CGTGTTGAACGCGAGACCCAGACTCAGCACTGACGTTTTACTCAGTCTGCAATTTGAAGATTTCCGTTGTGATTATTGTGTAAAAATGACTTTTATTCAATTATTATTCTCATTATTGAGACTAACGTGTAACATTGATGTGAAATGTTCTGTTCAGTATATATCAGTGTATCATATGTTAACAACATATATTTCTAAACCAGTTGAACGTCGCTTCAAACAGCTCTCACTCTTACTGTTATAACAAAAGATCTCTCGCTCACTAACACTGGAAATTCCCATCTAATTGTCCCCGACTCCCAATTTACCTCCCACTCACTGCCCCCCCTTCCTCCCTTTGATTTACCCACTGTATTTACAAAAATCATTTTCCACACTGACCTCTCTTTCCAGCTTTTTCCATCACTTTTCTCCCTCTCTTGATGCCCCCCTACAAATTAAATCAATCCAGAAACACACGCACCGTTCCTCTTTTAGCTTCGACGTCTATTGGCACACAGAAAATCATACACATGTGGATTGGAAGAATCATGCTGAAATGAAAGACAACAAAAAAGAAAATAGCAGTGTGACGTGAAATCAACACTAAAAATGTAATAATTATATTAAAAAAATGGAAGAAAAGTTAGGTCAGTAAAGGTTGCCGTGACAGCTGTTCCTAATATATATTAAATATTGATTGTTGTATTGTTTTAAAATACATTGGAGTTAAAAGCTAGTTCACATAAGACATCTTAAGCAGATAAACTTATATATTGTTAAATATATCGTGTTTTTATTCATGCAAATTACTTTTCTCTCGGTAAAAGTTTCAGCGGTTTGTGTCCAATTCAGCTGGTATTAATTATTTTTAATTCTCTAACAACGTAGACGGGCACACTGTTCCTGACTCAACTTACAAAAAGAAGACTTGGATAAAACAGGTACGGTTGGATCTTGGGAGGAAAGTAGCGTTTTAAAGCATATGTGTCTATTGGTTGCTGGGGTTACAACGGTGTCAAAGTGACAGAGACTCGATCTCTGGGCGACAGTCATCAGTATCGGCCTCCAGAGAAACGAGTCTCCTCTGATTGTGAGGGTTCCTCTCTGCTCCTCTAATGAAGAACGATGATCAGGAAAAGAAAACAAGCACCAGGAAGAAGAGAAGAAGAGAGAGAGACACGGGACCTCTCTCTCTCTCGCTGTCTGGTGACAGAGGGTCTGACCACATCACTCGCTGCCTACTGCTTCCTGCCAACAGACGACCCCGACACACACACACACACACACACACACGCACGCACGCACGTGCACACACCACGCACACACACACCACACACACACACACACACACACACACACCACACACACACATACACACAGCTGCAGATCTGTGCCACAGCTGTCGGACATGTTGATGCTTTGCAACCGAGCAAGTCCTCCCTCGGCAAAACAACCGGAGAGAGACGGAGAGATAAAAAAGGAAGCGCTGTCTCTTTTTAAAAACATTTGCCAATGGGCCTCGGATCACACACACGCACGCACGCACGCACGCACGCACACACAAGTTGGCTTGTGTTTTCTATTTCGCTGATTAGTCTCCATCTGAATGACCAGCTTTTAATATATTCTATATTTAACTATTAAAGCCTGTTGACTGGACTACAACCCTCTCAGCTGTGCAATTAAGCGTTAATATCTTTATAAACAGTAATACGCAGCTTCATGTATTGTATGTGCATATTTTTACTGAAACATCTTATACCAATATACTTAAGTTACGTGACTTCTTATGTTTACATACATATGTTTATTTTTTCTATATTCAAATAGAGCATCTGTCACAAAACTCAATCTCCCCCTGCTATAAAAAAATATTCAGATTTTTATTCTGTGGTATTGATGAAAACATGAGCCGGTGGAAGTTCACTTAAAATCAATTATTTCTCCGTAATTTAAAGGTGGGGTGAGTAAGAACGGAGAAACCAGCTCGAGTGCGCTAGAATTTGAAAATAAACAACCGGAAAAAATCTGCCCCTTCCTTCAGACTTCCTCACAGAGCCCCTCCCCCAACACACACGAACGCGCACATGACCAATGAGGGCACGAGATAAGTTTGTGTGCACAGATGGAAGGCCGGCTCAGATGATTGGTCGTGCTTTTTACAGCGCCACGGCTTCCACATTTATGTATTTATTGTCAAAGCATTTCATGTATTCATTGCTATCGGGATGTTAAGAGCATTCCATGGAATTTAGCAAAAAGTGTTTCTGAAGTGAATTACCCACCTTTAAGCAGTGGCGAGCCGTCAGGGCCCTCTAGGCCCTCTGTGAGGGCCTAAGATATTCTAAAAAATAATATTTGAAAACATTACATTAAAGGTGGGGTAGGTACGTTTGAGAAACCGGCTCGAGATCGCTAGAATTTGAAAATACACAACCGGAGAAAATCTGCCACTTCCTCACAGAGCCCCTCCTCCAAGACACACGAACGCGCACATGACCAATGAGGGCACGAGATAAGTGTGTGCCCCGATGGAAGGCTGACAGGCAGGTAGGCCATCCAATCGATTGGTTGTACTTTTTACAGTATTACGGCTTCTACAGATGACATTTTTTTATGGATTTTTTGTCAAAGCACTTCAGATATTCATTGCTATCGGGATGTTAAGAGCATTCAATGGAAAATAACAAAAGTGTATCTTGAGCCGGTTTCTGAAACTTACCTACCACACTTTAAATATATTTTTTAATATTTTGTTGTTGTTACATTTTTCATTAGTTTTACCAAAATAACTTGATTTAATTGTATTTAAAATAATATTTCCAAAGAAATAAATCCTTCGAATCTGCCTGTTCAGTTTCTGTTGGAATGTGAAGGGTTAAATGCCATCTCTGCGAGTTAGGTGAAGACGGGAGAACTTGTTGGTCATGTCAAATGACAGTACAATTGACCAATCATATCTTCCCTCTAAGGGCGGGCTTTATTTTAGCGGACTTTATGACAAGTCCCGCCCGCTGTAAGGTCTATGCAAGTGGTGCAGTGACGCGTCCTAAAACCCGGAAGTAAGCTGCGCTCGAATTCCCTCGACAGAAAGCAGTGGGTTTTCTCCATAGGATTTTGGAAAATAGCTCGAAATAAGGTCTGTGGAAAACGAACCTGTTAGATAAATGCACGTTGTGTTCAGCCGGATAATATCCACATGTCTACCCTACTTTTATTATTTTCGAATCATAAATGTAATCGATAGATTTATGATTAGCATACGTTCGTTCATGATGGCTCACTTCAGTGATAGTGGTGACATCGTTGCGAAATTATTAACCGAGTCATTTTCAAGATTGAGTTAGAATGATAAACTGGAGTGGCAACGGATCAGCTGAATGACCCGCAAGTGCTTCATCCAAAAGGACAGGAGGATGGACTTTGTGTTTCAGTGATTTATCATCAAAGGTAAGTCATTTTCAATGCAGGCCGCCGTGCCGACTTCATTCATTTGTAATTGCTACTTGGCTGTGGGTGCCCTGTCATGATGGGTGTTTATATACATGGTGTTGTTTTGTGTGGTAGAGGGTCGCTGTCATTGACGCGTTTTGCACCCCGGACCGCTGTTTTGATTTTCCGCTGAAGTATACGCTGTGACGTAATATCTCTTATTTTCTTTCGAGGGAAGGGGGGTCAGAGGGCCTAGGTATACAAGTCACGGCTCGCCACTGCCTTTAAGTAACTAATAAGAAGCTTTTGGGTGTGAGCAGGCTGTTCACATCCTCGCAGCGTGGAACATATTCAAATAATAATAAAAGTTATTTTGACTGGCTGAGTCTGCTGGCGGATTAAAAGCAGATACATCAGCGCTCTGTGGAGGTTTCCATTTTTGTTGTCAGTTGCCTAGCAAATGTATTTCCACAGGGTTCAACTCCAGTTCGATTTGAAAGGAAAACATATTGTTAAAATATTAATGTTCAGAGGTAAAGTTCAGTACCACAGTATGACCAAGCTGTGAGAGGTCACTGCTTCTCACTCTTTCCTGAACCCAGTCGCTCTTTTCTGCTGCGCTCTCATTGGATACTCAACATTTGCTTCTCTACAAAAAAAAATCCAACATCGTTCTGAAAAGTTCACGGTAAGAACTGTCCAGAATGAACTGTCGACAAGCATGTCTCAAACATTTCCCCTAGATTGCACTATTCACCCTGAACTACCACTGAACTACCCCCAGGGTTAAAGGGGCTGCTGATGTTCAGGTTCATATCAGTTCCTCTACTGCAGTGGTTCTCAAACTTTTTCTGTCATTCCCCACTTTGAACAGATGGGCCTTTTCAAGCCCCACCTCTTCCTCATCGCTCCAATAAAATGGTAGGCCAAGCTTAAAATTGTCAAATGTATCGTTCTACAACAGGGGTCTCCAACCTTTTTTAGGGCGAGGGCTACTTTCAAAAAATAAACAAGTCGTGAGCTACTTTTACTCTTTTTTGTTTTTTTTCAGTGTATATATTTAGCACATTTTAATATTATTATTATATGCTACTTTTAACCTTTGTGTGCTGTTTGGGTCTGTGGGACATGTTTTCAGTGTTTACTAAAATAAAATGTATTCAATTTAATTATTTTAACCTGCTTTATTTGGTGGTGGACTTCACCTCCTCTAGGGGGGTCCGGGGGCATGCACCCCCAGGAAGATTTTTTTTTAAATGTTGAAGTTAAATGCATCAATCTGGTGCACTTTGAGCTCGGGCTGCGCAATTAATCGTATTTGAATCGCAATTACGATTTTGGCTTGCAACGATTATGAAAACAACATAATCGAAATATTTAAATTTTTAAATAGGTTTTTCAGTTGAATTATACTTAAAGTTCGGGGTAATCAACTGTTAAAAACATACTTTTCAAATTATTTTCTTCAATAAATTGATGTTTTCAAAGTTAATCGTTTTTAATAATCGTGATATCAATTATTGACCCAACATGAATTTATGGATACAGCTCTCAACACTCAGATGAAAGGGAGCTGTATACTTTTCAATAATCCAAACATCTTTAGAATATGATCACAACCAACAACAAATCATTTAAACTTAATTATTCTTATCTTACCTAGTGAGCAGTCTTTCTTTTTATTTATGCATATTTGACTAATCCCTCCCCTTTTAAACTTTTTACTGTCCTATAGTACACATTGGAATGATTTCTTACTTTATTTTTTACAACTTTATTAAATAGATAAAAGTGCTCTCTCTCTCTCTCTCTCTCTCTCTCTCTCTCTCTCTCTCTCTCTCTCTCTCTCTCTCTCTCTCTCTCTCTCTCTCTCTCTCTCTCTCTCTCTCTCTCTCTCTCTCTCTCTCTCTCTCTCTCTCTCTCTCTCTCTCTCTCTCTCTCTCTCTCTCTCTCTCTCTCTCTCTCTCTCTCTCTCTCTCCTCTCTCTCTCTCTCTCTCTCTCTCTCTCTCTCTCTCTCTCTCTCTCTCTCTCTCTCTCTCTCTCTCTCTCTCTCTCTCTCTCTCCTCTCTCTCTCTCTCTCTCTCCTGTCTCTGAGGGCCTAAGATATTCTACAAAATAATATTTAAAAACATTAAAACAAATTATATTTTTCTTTATATAATTTTTTAAAATATGTTTTTAGTAATATTTGTCATTAGTTTTACCAAAAATAACTCGATTTAATTGTATTTTAAAATAACATTTCCAAAGAAATAAATCCTTTGAATCTGCCTATTCAGTTTGAATGTGAAGGGTTAAATGAAAGAAGCTCGTCTCTGCGAGGTGAAGACAGGAGCTGATTGGATGGCCAGCTATGAATTCACAGAGGGTCGCTATAGTAACTGAACGAGAGAGTAATGTCAAATGACAGTGCAATTGACCAATCATATCTTCCCTCTAAATGGGTGGGTTTTATTATCGCGGACTTTATGACAAGTTCCGCCCGCTGTGAAACGTTTCTTGTTTCCATAGCAACACCAACTGTCAACAGCGTAAACTCTCCTTCAAAATAAAATAATTACACTTAAGACATACAACTGCAACGAAAGTAACAAACACAATGCAATATCCTTTTCAATTTCAAAGAACACAAATTGGGTTATCTACAGGTGTTGTTTTGTGTGGTAGAGGGTCGCTTTCATTGATTCGTTTTGCACCTCGAGTCGTTGTTTTTATGTTCCACCAGGGTGAAGAACACACTAGAGAAAAGGGAAAACCCCAAAAAGCAGAATAAGGCCTCTTTAATATAATTTGACATGAGGGTCATGATGCAGTTGAATATTGATTGTAACATTGATTCTCTTGATTCTCTGAATGTCAGCTGATTCAAATCAGACAAAAACATGAATATTGGAGTTGAGGTTTCTTGCTGAAAGGCCGTTCACAATCCGTCAGATTCAGCTGGCAAAACGTGAACACATGAATGATTCTCTCACCCGAAATACAACATCGTTCAGCCTCACGATGCCCCTCTGGACCAAACAGATCAGACTTAATGTTGCATGACGACTGTTTCAAACTGAGGGGAACAATATGTGTGTGGGTGTGATTCGTTGTCAGAACAAAGTAGATCCGATGAATGCTTCTCAAAATATGTAAATGGCTTACATTTCCAAATTCCGACGGATAAAAGTCTTGAAATTAGATTTCAGTGGCGTTTTCCTTTCCTTGTCAAGCAAGAATATAGAAAGAACCACGTTTGTAAACATGGCAGTGAATATTTTTAAGCCGCTTCGAAACATCAGAAAAACTGCCAAAACACAACTGCAGACAAAACCCCTCAGTCACACAGTGCCATTCGCCACATCAAATTCAAGCCAATGAACTGGGAGGGGGGGTCTCCAGTAGGTTGGGGGGGGTATACAGTATGTAAGGGTAGTTTACTCCCCCTGCTACTCCTCTGAAGTCACATTGAAATGTGTCTTTTTGTTTCTCCGTGGCCCTGCATGCCTGCAGGAGCCGGAGAGCGGAGACAAAAGAGGGTCCGGAGACCATGGGTCTCTGTTAGTTTAACAGAGGGCCTCTATCACACACACACACACACACACACACACACACACACACACACACACACACACACACACACACACACACACACACACACACACACACACACCACACACACACACACACACACCACACACACACACACACACACACACACACACACACACACACACACCATGTATACATCACTTCAGGGGACATTACATTGACTTACATGCATTTCCTGGAGACTTATCCTAACCTTAACCCTAACCAAGTCTTCACCTTAAAATGAATGATTCCCTTATGGGGACTTCCATTTTGTACCCATAAGGGAGGCGAGTCCCCATGCAACTGGTTCATAGTCTATTGTGGTATGATAGTAGCACAGTTCAATGCTTCTTTACAAGCACACACACACACACACACACACACACACACACACACACACGCACACACACACACACACACACACACTTTTTCTCCTACATAAACTTTTGACTCGGCTCTGCGGTCAGTCTGTGTGTTTTCCTGAAATCTGCCCTGTGAGAGCTGTTCAAAATACAAGCCAGGAGGAGGAGGAGGAGGAGGAGGAGGAGGAGGAGGAGGAGGAGGAGGGAGAGTGAAGGTGAGCGGAGAAAGAGGATGGGTGAATGAGCTTTGGGGGCTACAGGTGGGATTACCTCTCCACATTCCTCTGGATGGAAACGTATCCTGTCGGTTTGTGTTGATCAGAATCAGAACACCTTTATTTGTCCAAACATGTACATTGATACAGCAAGTAAAGAGCCAAAGGTAGCTTGACTTCATTAAGAAGCATGCAGAGCAATATGAAAGATACAAGCAGAAGTTACACAATTACAGTTTCCAAAATACACGTAGCAGTTGTGAAATAGCAGCGAGGTGATTTGAGGGGGAAGTAAATATTGCGCAGTGTGTGTTTTCTAACGAATGGACAGCAGCCAGTAATACATATGCTATGGACGAAGTGGTTTGTATATGTATTGCATATAAGTAGTATTTACACAATTACAACACTCATCATTTGGCAGAAGGAATCAAAATCAAATGTGTGTATAGCCAAGGAATGTGCAGAAATTGTACAAAACTAAAAACAAACTATTAAAAGATTAAAGAACCGGAAAAACTGTTTACAAGAAATACAAAAAAGTAGCAAAAATGAAACTATGACACGCGTCAGAAATGTGTTAATTATACAGAGGAGGGTTCAAATGATGTAGTGTGTGTGTCCTCGCACACACACAATCAACAGAGGGCCAGCTTTAGAACCAATAGTCTCTCTTTCGGCACTGCATTTGGGAGAATCGCCGGTGTTTTCACTTTCCGATTCTCAAAAGATGAACTGCAGCAGTTTGAATTAAAGTGATCCTCGATAAACAGACCGGTGTGTGTTCTGGTCTCCGTCGTGAGCTCTGAATATTGCCTTTTTTCTGGAGAGACGTTCCAGGGGAACACTGGAACATTTGGATTTGACACAGATAAAAACACTGTTTAAAGGAAACACACACACACTCTCTCAAAGAGGGAGAGTTCATGCTGATAAACCTCTCCTTTCTCCCTCCTCCTCCTCCTCCCTTCCCATCTCCCCGTCCTCCTCCTGAGTCCCAAACATTTTAATTGCAGCCCACAGGCCATTTGATGCCAAATCACTGCGAAGAGATCAGCTATTGTCCATTTCCTTTGTGTGTGTGTGTGTGTGTGTGTGTGAGGGAGACGGTGTGTTACCAAATGACGGTTACACTGTTGGCCAATGCATGGTGGACTCTGAGTGTGTGTGTGTGTGGATTTAGGGAGTTAATCCATGAATAGAGAAGCCATTAGGGAGAATTAGGCAGGTTAGACACAACCATGATCTGGTGTGTGTGTGCGTGTGTGTGTGCGTGTGCGTGTGTGTGTGTGTTGGGGCCAGCCGTGAGCGTGTGGCATGCGTCAGGGTTGAGGCCCTCAAGAAGAGAAGACTGGAGGTGCATCGGGAATGGGGGAGGAGGGGTGAGGTGACTAGCTCCTTTAATCTCACACACACACACACACACACACACACACACACACACACACACACACACACAATTGGGTACATCTTTACACCCTCTCAACAGATGGCTGTAGCAGAAAGGCCAAGGGTAAACTTGAGCAATACCCAAACCAGACACTCACATTAACTCCCCTCAGTGTCTACAGCTAATCACAGTGTCCTCAGCACGCAACCAAACGCACTCTTCATTAAGAGGCAGCCACACACACACACACACACACACACACGCAAGCACGCACGCACACACACGCTGGTACATTAGATGATTGTGCAGATTACAGTCAGTGACCACATTTTTTAAATGAGTATTTCCAAATCATTCAATTCCTAAATAACAAATTGACATTAACTCGTGAGTCCTGAGTCCTAAAACCAGGAAGAGACGTAACATTTGACCACTTACGGTTCCTTTGTCTCGAAGTAAAACGTTTTTTTTTACGTAGTTTTACAGATTGGTAAGTTAGAGATTGTAGCTAAACCATTGTAAGTGCTGGTGGGGAAATCATTATTTACTTCCTCTGAAGGACTTTGCTGACGCACTGACTGAAGGGCTCACTGAAGTACCATGCAATGACCGTCGCAACAAGATGGAGAAAGTGAACTGAACTCCACAACCTTCCTCATTTGTTTCTCCATCTTTTGTAATCGTTAGCTGCCTCAGACGGACAGTGGGGTGAAGAACCAACTCTTTTAACCTAACCTCTTTCTGTGTGTGTGTGTGTGTGTGTGGACTAGCATTACTATACTTATGGGGACCTACATCTGTTTACACAGTCACGTTTGGGGACTCGCCTCCCTTATGGGGACAACATGGAGGTCCCCATACCCCATGGTAAGGGTTAGGGTTAGAGTAAGGGTAAGGGTTAGGGTTAGGGTTAGGGTTAGGCATGGGTTGGTTATGGTTAAGGTTAGGATAAGTCTCCAGGAAATGCATGTAAGTCAATGTAACGTCCCCTGAAGTGATGTATACATTGTGTGTGTGTGTGTGTGTGTGTGTGTGTGTGTGTGTGTGTGTGTGTGTGTGTGTGTGTGTGAATAGCCAAAGTACAACTGAAACATTAAAAAAAGTGTCCTGAAGTCATTTTGACCCGTCATTTTGTTAGTCTCCATAGAAATAGCTCCAGCACGAAACTACCGGTAACACTAGGACGAATGCTTTTTACTTTTCTGTTTGAGTTCGGATTAAACAACACGTTAATGAGTGAGCTTAACGCGGTCAGATTCCTATATGTGTTTTACTTTGGAGGGAGCAAGGCTAGCTGTGTCCCCTGCTTGTAGTCTTTATGCTACGCTAAGCAATGCTAAGCTAACACAGAGTAGTATCAATCTTCTCCTTTGCCGTTTTTGGCACTGGATGTAAATTGTTTCAAATTGTGTAATCTTCAAAACTTGAAGAGTGTCACCCTCTCCCATTTCCTAACTTATTACACTACAATGTTTTCCGATAAGTGGAAGTGTTTGACGTAAAAAGACGTGACTCAGTAAACATGGCTAAGACGAAGAATCTGTCCCATGAAATTTATGTTCTCCCCTCACATGACAAACTTCTCTTTCCGTCAAACAAAGCAAACATCTGTGCTAAACGAGTTATCTGGATGCAATCAGGCCAAAGATACCCACGCTGTGCCGTGACGGAGCATCTCTCAGAACTCTGGAACCACGTCTGAATGTTTGTTTTGTACCCGTTCAGTACAGTGAGCGTCAGTCCTGAGGCGAGCCGAAGAAACAAAAATAAATCAACTTTTTATAAAGCACTTTGGAAAGGAACACAAAGAAGAAGAAGAGGGACTGAGAGGCTTCCCGCACTCACTCTCAGGTAGCCATTAAAAACTTCAGGACGTAAACATGTTCCAGCAATATTCCAGTAAACAGCGGAAACGTGCAATGAGTCACCGCGCGCACACACACACACACACACACACACACACACGTACGTACATGAGCACACACACACTCACGTACATGAGCACACACACACACACACACACGTACATGAGCACACACACACACACACACACACACACACGTACATGAGCACACACACACACACACACGTACATGAGCACACACACACACACACACACACTTTTTATCACTTACCCTAAAATTAATGATTCCCCTCCATTTTGTCCCCATAAGGGAGGCGAGTCCCCACACGCGACTATGTAAACAGATTTAGGTCCCCACAAGTATAGTAATGCTAGACCACACACACACACACACACACACACACACACCCCCCCCCCGATGTCACGTCACCCCCTGTCCATTATAACAAGCCCGAGGGACAAACCGCTGCAGTGCAACTATTACACTTAAAAAGACTTAAATAAATTCAATTAATAGTGACTTCATACTCCTCTGCGGTGTTTTTATCTTCCACTTTATGACTGTAATTACATTCCTTAAGTATTTTCATTACTCTTGAAGGGACTCACAATGTGTCTTCTTCTTTCAGGAGCTACAACGAGTCGGTGTTCCAATATAGTTTGATTATAGTTTGATTATTGATCATGTTTTTGGGCCATAACTGACTTTTTTGATATCAGAGAACAAACCGCTGCAAACTTAATTAAATGTGTGTACAGTTATATAGTAATGGACTGGGTTGTATGACTAACCATCTTTTTATTTGTCCCTGTTACTTTATGTATGTCTTTTGCTCATTATAACAAAAAAACAAACAATTGAAAAATTATTTTGCAAGAGACCTATCATGCAAAATGCACTTTGTGATGTCTTTCATACAACATGTGTCCCCGGTGCGTCGGGGAACTCAGCGTCAGAAAATAAAACCCTCTTTTCCTCCGTACCCACATCTCTAAAAACGGGGGTACAACGGAGCGGATACAGATTTGCTGCCGACATGACGTAAGCTATCAGAAACAATGCCGGACGTGTTTTGGACGTAATCTCGTCTTTGTTTACATTAGCAAGCCTCGCTAACACTCAGAGCTAACCTGTACTGTAGAGCACATGTTTAAAAAGCAGGAAATTAAAAAAAGGAACTCACCTTGTGATAAACCCGCAAGAGAAAAAGCATTTGAGCTCCATACTGTTTCAGAAGTAATCCTTGATGTGGTTTAGAACAGGATGGCGTTTTATCACAGCAGAATTTAACTTTATCTCCGGTAGAATTCTGATCAGGCATTAGCTCCGCCTCCTCTTTTTATTTTCTTCAAGCTAAGGACCCCAAATCCGCGTTTCTCCAACATCTGGAATAGAGGGATATGAGGGATTTCTAAAATGCATGATATGTTTGTATTTTCTATCATAGACATGTTTTTGTATATTTTTATATATCTGAGACCCATAATATATGCCTAAAAATAGCATGAATATATACATAATATGTATATGCATTTATCCTATATTTAAGTTGTTAATAATCAGCAATCACCTCCATCTTTCCTCTTCCTTGCCAAACGTGTTGGTATTCCTTCCTCAATGTGAAATAAAGCCATTTCATTGAATATCCACATTAGACAGCATATTTAGATTTTTACATTTGTGTGTGTACTTTCTTTACACTTGTATTTATTCATCCATCCATTGATATTAATTCATTTTGCACACATGACGGATCTGTTTTGATTTTCTTTGCCTCTCTTATGACCGAAGATGTTTTCACATGCCACCAGTGTTTTAAACTAACATTTTGACGCCGTTAAGATTACAACTAAATACAAAATGTCACCCCCTTTGCCGTCACTCAGACACTGAAGTCCAACCTGTTACACACACTTTTTGAACTTTTCGACTTTTATGATTTCAACAAATAAGAAAAAATCATCCCATCAGAAGCAGAGAGGTAGCCATGGCAACATCGCATTAATATCAGCTTTAACCTTTGGTGTCACAAACTCCCTGCAGCAACCCAGTAATATGAGAGAACAGCAGGTAATTATGTAAAATGGAATTGCTTTAAACGACCACAGACTTTCCTGAAGATACTGAAGGAATATTTTCTCCCAATAAAAACGATATCAAAATTTTTAACAGCAGCTATAAAATCACAAATTATTACTTAAGAGTCTTTATTGGCAACTCACAAACTTACAATACATCTGTTAAACAAATTTTAACGAGTGGAAAATCATTACAGCGACTAACAGCGGACCTGAGGCAGTCTATCTAAACCCCTCCCTTAACCCCCACCCTTTTTTAATCCTTCCTTACGCCTTCTCTCTTTCTCCTCCCTTTATCTTTCATTTCTTCTCACTTTTTTCTATTCCCTTGCCTCTCTCCAGCCTTACTTCCTATTCCTTCCCTCTCATTTCCTTCCTTCTCTTTTCAGGCATTGGTTCCAATTCGAATTGACTTGAATGCAACACGTTTTGCAATTTGTCACATTTCTATTGACTGACATCCTTCACAAAGGCCTGGAGGTTATGTTAGTTTGTCTGTCTCTTTATCTGTCAGCAGGATTACGGTCAAACTGCTGCCAATTCATTTTAAATTTAAATTAATTCAGCGTGGACGAAGACGAACGGATGGGCCGGTATTGAAGTCACCAGCACCTCCCCGCAATTTACTAGCTGTATTTGCTTGCGGTACCGAAGTCGGTCTAGAGTCCCGGGCTGATTTGTAGTCCCAGTCCGCCCCTGGATGAAGCCATAACATTTTGGAGAACATCTGAATCACAAACAGTCGACACGCATTATTTTTTACTTGTTGAAAAAGTCTTGCAAGGGTCTGTGCTCTTCGAGTCTGTTTGTTTCTGTTGGTCTTTTTCATACCTTACGGAGATTGAAGAGGGATGACAGGAAGTGATCCTGCTCAGAGAGGACATGTTTGTTGGAGGCTCTATTGCGGCTTTCACACCAGCGCTTTTCCCTTTCTAGCTCCGAGCGGGAGCTTTTCTGGTTCAGCTCCGGTTTCCCTTTTCTGCTCCCGCTCCGTTCACACCGCCCAGAGCTGCCGCTGCCGCGTCATGACGTCACCGTTTACGTGCCTGCTTCATAAAATCCAAACCGCGGAAATCCCTCACATCGACAACAACAACAATGGCCGATTGTATTGAAGCGCTGTTCGCTTTGGTCATCCTCTTACGAAACGACATGGAAGGCATCGGACGACTTTACAAGGGACGACTTTACAAGGGACGACTTTACAAGGGACGACTTTACAAGGGACGACTTTACAAGGGACGACTTTACTTGGAACTTTACAAACATCGCATGCGAAATGCAAGACTTCTTTGTGGTCTTCAGCATCTACTTCAACGACGAATCTGCCCCCGCCGCGACGTAAGAGAGACGTAAGCGACGCCGCCTCTTAGCTCCGAGGCTCTTGCCTTTAGGCCGACAATTTTTTGGAGCTGGAAGTGAACCGGATTCCGGAGCTGCGGTGTGAACAGGAAAAAACGGTACTTTCCAGGCTCCAGCTCCGAGCCGGAGTTGAAAACGCGTTGAAAGGGGCATCGGAGGTGTGTGTGCTTTCCTTAAATGAAAACAAACTCTCAATACACAAACCTGACGCTGTTATCTGTCTCACATTATGCTAAGTAGTTCTCACACCTCTGATATTAACTGTCCAATTAACACTTTCTACTTTCACTAATGTGATCACACTGAGCTCACACACACACACACACACACACACACACACACACACACACACACACACTGAATTCCTAATGGCCTGGGTAAGTGCAGGAGGGAGGACAACTGTTGACGCATCGTTGACATCCCACATCTCCCGTCTCCTTAACCCTGAAAAGACACACAGCGACTGTTTAACTTTCTTATCTCATCTTCAGTTCTCTAATTTCGGGTTTTAACGACAATATCTACCCTTTTCAAAGCATTCAAGCCTCACTTCACGGCTCTATGTGATTGGTTTGCACAATTATTTGCAAAAGTGTCATACATACACGAGGATTGTAACCTGAATGTGATACTGTCTGCGTTTTTAACATAGTTATTTTATTTCCAATTGAATCATAAAATCAAGTCTGTGTTTTCTTTTTTACACCAAATTGGCTGCAATATCCCTAGAAATATGTCGATGACAAGTAATTGCACGAGTAGTTGTGGAACATTATCTGTATTATATGTAGTTTGACTGATCTGAACGGTTTAATCGACAAAAATATTGTAGAGAAATCTGGGGAGTCCAAAAGCTTTTTCCAACCACAAAACCTCTCGGTCCTTTCAGATGTTGTTTTGAGTGATGGCAGAAGAGTTTCTGAAAGGTGCTACAGATCAACGCGGACACGCACATGACACACTCTCCACACACACTGCGCTAAATGAAGCAGAATGAAGTGAGACAATGACCGAAAGTGGGTCACGCTCAACTGACAAAAGTGCAGCTCAACACGCGCACACATAATTACAATACATCCATAACACAATGTCAGACGCTGAGAGACATGCAGACACAGAAAGACAGCAAAACGAACTGACCGAATATTTCACTTAAAGGTCTCCGATTGTGCAAAATCCACTTCTTCATGTCTCTTCTACATCAACACGTGTCCCCTCTTCTTCATGTCTCTTCTACATCAACACATGTCCCCTCTTCTCCATGTCTCTTCTACATCAACATGTGTCCCCTCTTCTTCATGTCTCTTCTACATCAACATGTGTCCCCTCTTCTCCATGTCTCTTCTACATCAACACGTGTCCCCTCTTCTCCATGTCTCTTCTACATCAACATGTGTCCCCTCTTCTCATGTCTCTTCTACATCACATGTGTCCCCTCTCTCATGTCTCTACATCAACATGTGTCCCCTCTTCTCCATGTCTCTTCTACATCAACATGTGTCCCCTCTTCTTCATGTCTCTTCTACATCAACATGTGTCCCCTCTTCCTCATGTCTCTTCTACGTCAACATGTGTCCCCTCTTCTTCATGTCTCTTCTACATCAACACGTGTCCCCTCTTCTTCATGTCTCTTCTACATCAACACGTGTCCCCTCTTCTTCATGTCTCTTCTACATCAACATGTGTCCCCTCTTCTCCATGTCTCTTCTACATCAACATGTGTCCCCTCTTCTCCATGTCTCTTCTACATCAACATGTGTCCCCTCTTCTTCATGTCTCTTCTACATCAACATGTGTCCCCTCTTCCTCATGTCTCTTCTACGTCAACATGTGTCCCCTCTTCTCCATGTCTCCTCTACATCAACATGTGTCCCCTCTGTGGAAAGAGACTCTGAAAGTTTCAGGAACAAAGATTCTCTCTCTTTTTGATCCATTTCTATAAAAACCTGTCTGAAAATGAGCTGATCAGATTTTGGCCACTTTGTGATGTCATAACGATGTGTTGTCTTGTGTAGCCATTAGCCAATCAGCAACAAGGTAACCACTTATCACCTGAATCTCCTCTAGAGCTCCATTGAGTTCTTTGTAACCAAATGTCTCTCAGAGGGGCGTGGGGAGGGGCTCCTTATGTTCATCTAAAGTAACAGACAGAGAATCAGCACTTTGGAAACAGGGCTGAAACAGAGGGGATTGTGGGTAATGCTGCAATGATCTGTTTGGTGTTTCAGCCAATCAGAGACGGGTTCTGTGTATATCTGAGACCTGGGATATATTGATGAAAAACAGTATAACAGCGGACCTTTAAAGTCAGTTGAATTGAAATGTTACCAAACCGAAGTTAACGCTGATTAGATTTGACGTGCCGGAGTCTGCAGCCGCTCAGTGCGCTCAGCTGTAAACTCCTAATTACATGATGTGTCTCTACGAGCAGCGCTTTAATTGTCCCTGAGTTCATAATGTTCCCGTGTGTGTGTGTCCAGATTGAGTGACCGGTCATTAGGGGTTTAAATAGGGTCTGTTGTCCGAGTGCTGTGCTGATTAAGCTGGACTGGTCAGGACTGGTGGGCACCTGCCACAATCAGCCTCAGCCTCATCCATCACCGCTGACCTGGCCCCTGGAGGCTCCTCTGCCCAGGAACTGACCACAACCATTACCCCCTGGACCTGGAGCCACTATGACCCCACCCATCCCACCCCCTTCTCCTTTCTAACCCCGGCCACAACCCTCGCTCTGACCCTCCAAGATGACCACTTCCATAACCCCCAAAACACGAGGATAAATGTGGTTTTCAGAGGTCCTTCTAAGCTCAGAGGTTGAATCTGAAAATGCTGACCGAGACTATGACTATAAGCACTGGATATCGCTTAAGAATAACAATATCGGTACCCTTAAAGTTATATTTCTAACCAAGTCCCATGTACAACAACACAAGGTGACCACAACCAAAGTGCTGTTATATTGATATCAATAAAGTAAGACATTTTAATCCCTTTTCCATATCCCATACCCATAAATGAAATGGAAGCATTCAGTTGAAACTCCACTCCCACTTCACATCAACCAAATGATTTGTACACATACACATTGGAAAGCATTCAAATTATTTAGTTTGTATTAAGCGTTACCCTATCACAGATTGCATGGTATCCAATAGTGGGCCAATCACAAGTCAAATAAATTAACTTTACAAATGGTATTTTTTCTGGACTTGGATACAAAAGAAAAACGATGGATTTTGTGAGGGGAGAAGTTGTGATTACAATACATTCCATGATACTTGTTAGATCAAAGCGACTTACATACTCAATACTTTGGACAATCCCAACTGGAGCAATTTGGGGTGAAGCGTCTCAGGGACACAACGACATGCTGACTGCAATGGGGTTTGAACCTGTGACCAAGGCTCCAGCCACTGCGCCACACACCTCCTACTTGTGTATTGATATCCACCTCCATTTACCTTAAACGAAACGCCAGCCAGCGTCCTCTCTAACTTGGGCTCAAAACCATCTGGATCCAAACCTTAATCTGACCAATGCCTCTTACCCTGAAACTGACAGTGAAATTCCCCTTTCTAGCCGAGTCCCATGTGCAACAACACAAGGTGACCACAACCAAAGTTCTCCAAGATAAAGAGCTGAGCAAGGCTTTTGAGAGACCGTCATAAACTCATATTTTGGTTCAAGAAGCTCATGAGTGAGATTGACCTCTTCTCTTATCTTTTAAATCTGGGTCCTCTACGTGCCAAGGTACCAAGGGAACATGTCTCACAGTGACACTGAGTTACGCTAAAACCAAAAACATCTTCTCAAACCTGTGTTCGATCCTTAATAGAGACGCTGACCGGTGCCTTAACGCCCAGACCTGGAGACGAGGCCCCTTCTCCTTTTCTAACCCTGGTTCAAACCCGGGTCCTAACCTTCACATCAACCCTAAAAGCTCACCAGTGCCATAACCTCTGTGACCTGGGCCAAGTTGCCCCTCGGAGGGTCTTCATGGCAAAAAGCAGACCAGGACTGCAACCTCCAAGACCCGAGGCCAAAGGACGTCTTATTGTCCGAGCCAAACGTACACTGCAGTCGCTGAAAGGTTTCAAATGGGTTAAAGGTGCTACGCTGTTACTTAAATGAATCATTAACGGACAGATATTGTTTTTTGAAGCCGTTATCATGCAACGTTAAGATAGTGAGGCAGTTGTAGCCAATAGATTATTTATGTTAACACACCTTTACAACACTGACGTTTTAAATCAAAAGTAAAACATAACGACAAGAAGCTTCTTTGTCATGCTTTAAGAATGATGTACCAGGGTCACTTCCTAGAACTGAAGATGGATATTTACTTGTGTATTTACTTTTAGCTCAGTTATATTTTACTAACCTTTCCAAATGAATGAAACTTAAATATGTGCTCCAGAGTTCAACTATACCAAGACCCTGTAGAGAAAAGTGGGACCAAAGCAGAAATATAATTCTACGCTGTTCACGAGGCAAGGCACTTTTATTTCTATAGCACTTTTCAACACAAGGCAATTCAAAGTGCTTTACAAAAAATGAAAGACATTCAGAAAATGGCATTTCAAATCAGTCGTTAAAAAGAAAAGCTAATAAAATAAACATTAAAAGAAAAAATACATGGATAAAAGTTACAGCAGCGACAAAAAGAAAAGTCTTCAGCTGGATTTGAAAGTAGTCGGAGTTGCAGCGGACATGCAGGTCTCTGGTTTGTTCCAGATGTTTGGAGCATAATAACTGAACGCCATGCTTAGTTCTAGTTCAGTTTAGTTTTGTAATTAGGCCACTACAGCTTTCCTTTCGTTTGTCAAGACTCCAGACCGGCTTCAAGTTTCATAACTGCAATCAAGGTAAACCAGTAATAGTGGCAAAATTAGCTATTGCCGAAAAGTGGGTGAATGAAATGGACACTGTGGAGACATGTTGGAAAAATGCAATGAAAAATGATTTAAAATCAGTTTAAGATCATGAACAGGACTTGGCCCAATGGTGACGTTTGGACAACTTCCACACATTGTTGTCAAAGTTGAAGCCAATCACACATTTGTTTATGTGTTTCCTATTTAAGGCAGGCAGGGTTTGAGTCTTTCAGATGCAAACCGTATGCAGATTTTGAATAAAAGCAGGACAAAGCGTTTCCCAGACAACATAAGCTCAGGGCTCTCACCTAACCCAGACTCGACGCTTAAATATCATCCGCCTTAAGGGGAAGAAATCAATAAAAAATCATCAGTGGCCTGTGTCTTCCACAGTGCCCAGCTGTCAGCTATACATCAGAATACAATTAATGAAAAGATTAATAACAATACATCTATTCAACGGCTTGTGTTCATTTTGTAATTAGGCCAAAAGGAGGCAGGGGGTCCCGACAAAACATCCCGCAAGAGGTGAAAGTCCTGTTGGGTTGACAAAGACTGGACATCACAGCAGGATGTTTGCGTTCATAATTCAAATAATAATGGCGCAAGAGAACAGCATGTCATGATGGGATTTAAATACAAGGGTTGGGGTTATAATGGCTGTTGGGAAATCCTGTTTATTAAGTATAATGAATGCCACTTTACTGAAACGTAAGAAAGGGGCTTTTGCAACTCTTGAGATGCAACATTTTTTATATATCTTTGAGTGATAACACTTGAGTCAGCATTGGGTTGGGTCTGAAGACTTTTATATACGACAAGCTTGAAAACCAAAACAAATTTGAAGCTGTTGAGTCTTTGAGTTAATTTAAAGTGCACCTTTTTGGACTGTTTTGGTGTTCAGTTTGAAGTGAGATCAACAAAGTACTGAGGATTAACCTCTATATCCATATCACTTTGTTCTGGGAAAATAAGACTAAATATGAACGTCGACACAGATATCTTTGAATCCCTTTGAAAGCCTTACGCCTCACAAAAATACACTATACAATAAACACTGTTATTACATGGCTTAGTTGAATACTCGATTCTGATTGGTCGATTCAGAACACATGACACCTTGTTAATCCAGTAGTACAGACCGTTGTCAAGGACTTATTGACCGTTGTTAAGGTCGCTCACATCTGCAGAAAGAAGTCCGGTCGATTTAACTGTATACAGTTTGGCCGAAAAGCAAACTGTTTTCTGGTCCTTAGTGGTCCGTTGTCTCCCGTCTTAAGTCCCTTACACACCAAGCCGATTTCGGCCGTCGATAGATGTCGATAGATGTCGATAGATGTCGGGTCGTCAATGAGCGTTGTGTCGCCCTACTCAGATTGGTGTGTCTTGGTGTGTCCCGCACCGTTGTGTCTTTTCGGCCGCGTCGACACCTTCCGCTGCCGATTCGACGTGTTGAATCGGGAGGCTGTCGGCTAAAGGCCGTCGGCCAAATAAATCACTCTGATTGGCTGTTCAGTTTAGCAAATCAGTGCATGAGAAGCGAAGCGGAAGTGAGGGACCCAAACAAACTATTAAGAAGGCACATCTGAGCAAAAATACGTTTGCGCTGTGGACCAACAATATACTTTGACGGGGAAGGGGGTAGCAATAAAGATAACACCATTAAACAGTTACACAACATAACAGAAATAATATCAATAGCAGCGTCCCTAGCAACCACCTTGGTAACAATAAAAATGTTGTATGGACACAATTTCCTGAAGTAATCTTCGTAATAACCAGCAAACTAAAGATCATGTACATCCACTGCACATATCATCTGAAATAACAACTCATATTTCTCGCATCAAATGACATCAAAACACATTTTAATGGCCAAACTAACTTTAAATAGGCATTTTCCACCTGCAGGGAGAAATTTGAAGATCACGTGACACAGACGCCAGCCATTGGAATGAATGGTGAAAAAAAACGTAGGGATCTTACAATTTCAGAGGTGTTTTTGTAGAAATACTACGTCCTACGTTGTGGACCAACGTAGTTATTACACGTTTAGATGTGAGACTGGGTTGTGTAAGGATACACGCTGTGGCCAGGCAGGACACATGTGACTTATCAGTAACTTTAGACATCTTAAAACTATTTTAAACGAGATTTTATTGTAGATTATACATTTGACTGATACCAACTATATCATATTTACCTAAAAAAAAGTAAATATATATTTTTATTTATTTTAAATGTTCAATCAAACATGTGGGAAGAGGGAGGGCCCCTAGCGCCCCTATGGGCCGGCCGCCACTGTTTCCAAGGTTTGACATAATGAATTGTGCTACTTTTAAAGCAAGCAACGATGTTTTCAAATCTGTAATCAAAAAGCTATCGAAGCAGTTCCTGCCGTTGCTACGCATTTCAAACGGTAACAACCGATCTTAGCGGATGCATGTCATTTTAAATCAATAAAACCATTTTGTAAATCATTAATACTAGTTTTTAAATTAACACAAACATTTTCTAAATCCATAAAAGCATTTCAATTAATATTGGGAGTCATGTCGTTACTTTGTTGAGAATGTGGCCATGTAATAAGCGGGATAATGCGCTTCTCGTCGGGCTCCTGATCAGCCTGTCGGGTGCACATCCCTTACATATTTTAGCATGGGATGATTTTATTTTGCGTCCCTTTTTGTCCTAGTTTTTGGTATGTTTTCTATTACTGTGCCTTTAGATTGTGCTTTCTTATGGCTGTTGGAAATACAAATAGGGTTAGCGTAAGGGAACATTAAAAAGTCAGTGAAGGTAAGTGTTAGTGTGAGCTATTCGATCATAATGCAGGGTGTAACTGGTTCATAGTCTATTGTGGTATGATAGTAGCACAGTTCAATGCTTCTTTACACACACACACACACACACACACACACACACACACACACACACACACACAAGGCACGTTTATTTATATAGCACTTTTCAACACAAGGCAATTCAAAGTGCTTTACAAAAAATGAAAGGCATTTAAAATCAGTCATTAAAAAGAAAAGATAATAAAGTAAACTTAAAAGAAAAACTCACACACACACACACACACACACACACACACTGCGTTGCCTGCGTCTTATCAGCATGTAGAGCAGCCGTGGAGCTGGTAACACTAACCCAGTGAACTGCTGTCCTTGAAAAGTGAAATGGATTTACTGCTCTTCTGTTTTCCTCTCAGATTGGAGTGCTTTATTGTTATGGTCGTCAGGTTTTATAACCGCAAGCAGCGGTTGTGGGGGTAGTAAAATATACAATGTGGGTTAATAGCCATTATCAGGTTGTCAAGGTCCGTGCTGAAGTTCAAGCATTGTTACAAAGTGAGGCCCAAAATAAATCAAGTTAATCTCAAAACATGCAAAAACAGCAGTGAGATCAAAACATTTCTGGCTGTAAAATGGCAAAAATAAATACGATACAGCGCTGCGCCATCAGTGTTTGATTTGCGATACAACACGCAAAATACCCCTGTAGTACTGCTACGTTTAAACCACAAACATGTCTTTGTTGAATCTGAGAGATTACAGCAGTTAAGGGTCGCTTTACAACATTATAATCTTACATATTGTATTGAATTCGACTCACACCCCTGCTATTCTCGGGGTAAAAGTATCACCATCAACTTTTTATTATTAACCAAGACCGTAAAGAAGAACAACACAATGTCTAGCACAAAGCCAGAGTCAAATCAGCAACCTTGATTGGCTGACAAAAAAACGGTTTCATGTTCTCTAGTCCAATCAAAACATTTCAGAACAGAGCAATCGAGACATACATTGGAAGTAGATCTAAAAATATGGACCTGAAAGGCAGACTAGGTTTTCCTACCAGCAGGAACAAGAAACCATGACACAATCAAATATATACACACACACACACACACACACACACACACACACACACACACACACACACCACACACACACACACACACACACACACACACACACACACACACACACACACACACACACACACACACACACACACACTGTGGCGCGTGGCTGCTGTAAGGAGAAGTTTGGCTTCAGTTTCCCTGGCAGTCTTCCAAGCTAAATACACTCGCACACACACATTCACTGGTAACACACACACAACCATTCACAGCTTAGCGCCAAGCTTAGATAAAGGCTTCCCCCGATCTGGCTGGGTGGTTGTGTGTGTGTGTGTGTGTGTGTGTGTGTGTGTGTGTGTGTGTGTGTGTGGATGGAGAGAGTGGAGAGAGAGGAGGTAAAGTTTAAGTACAGTCAGACAGGAGAGAGTAAACACTGATAAGTCCCAGCTGTATGTCTGTCTGTGTGTGTGTGTTTCTGTGTGTGTTTCCGTGTGTGTCCATGCGGCCATGTGTGCACGCCCCCCCAACACACTTCCGAGCCCCCCAACCTTTGCATCAAATCCATCGTCCCACACACACTTCCACCACTTTGATGAGGTGGAGGAGTGTGTGTCCGTGTTCAGCCTTTTGTGTGTGTGTGTGTGTGTGTGTGTGTGTGTGTGTGTGCGTGTGTGTGTGAGAGAAAGAGAGGGAGAGCCTGATCTGTTTCGTGTAAAGATCAGAAGATTTGGCTTATGGGCACGGCGGAAGTGGAAGCCACACAGTTTGAAGAAAACACAGAGAGAGAGGAAGAAAAGGAAGAGGATGAGGAGGAGGATGAGGAGGAGGATGAAGAGGAGGATGAAGAGGGGTGTGGGTTGAATGGAGAAAAATGCAGCTCTGTAAAAGTCTCAATGATTATGTGAATATCGTTTAAAGCTGGACAGCTGCATCTCAGGATTAGTTTAATTATTGCTGGTAAATGAAAAATGTCCATTCCAATTTCTCAAAATGATTGAATATTTTAGAGTTTTTGTCCAAAACTCTAAAATATTCACTCAAAAACGGTCATACAATCCCAAATAAGAAGTACTTTTATCTCCAATATTACATGTGGTCCACTACTTCTCACAGACTTGAATCACCGACATGTCAATAACAAACGGGCCTGGGTCCAACAGTCTTGATTAAGTTATTAATTGAATACTGAATGTATTAAAATAGGATCTGCGGTAAAGCAGCTAATAACTGCTTCCTACCTGCCGCATACAAAACCTGAAGTGCTTTATATGCAAACAAAAACAGCCGTTAATGGTGTATGTTGTTCCATACACGATAAGCTGATTTATTTCTATATATAATAACCTGTAAATGCAAAAAAACCACCTTAGTATAATCAGGAAATGAACATTAATGCTCTACGGACTAAAAAACTACATTAGCGTAACGTAATAATCGTTGAAATAGTTTTGTCGTTATCAGTGATTGTGGATCGATACCTTTCACGTCTGACTATATTCACTTCCATCTGAATGCAATGTTCTGAAGGTTCTTGATGCTGAAGCTGAAACCCAGGCGCCGGAGCAACGGATGCCATCAAGGGAGACGCGAAGGGAAGGGAAGTGGGAACAGTAAAAGACATATGGGGGAAATGATGTTTAAAAGTGTGGAAGGAGGTCTCAACTAATTACCTTTGATTTGAATAAACATGATTAAGGATTTATGTGTAATTTATGGTGATACAATTCATAAATCACCGGGTTGTTTTTCATCGTGTCTTTCCTGCTGATGTTTCCAGGCTGGATCTGGATGTTTGGCTCCACGGCAACCGGCTGATGACACACAGCTCTGTCTGGCCTGTGGTTTAATCTCAAGTGGTCAGCAGACCCCCCCTGCAGCACACACACACACACACACACACACACACTTGGATACAGGCACAAACACACACATGGAAACACACATCAAGAGATACACGGACGGAAACACACACAGGATGAAAACACATGTACACACACAATCTTACACACATGCACAAACAGCTGTTTCCAACATGCTGAGGCGGTCTGGAAACCACTTCCTCTCAGCGGCCCGAACACATTTTATTCATTTACTGTTCGCTCAAACAGGCAGAGCACTTTCACTGCACACACACTGTGTGTGTGTGTGTGTGTGTGTGTGTGTGTGTGTGTGGTGTGTGTGTGTGTGTGTGTGTGTGTGTGTGTGTGTGTGGAAGAGGGATGTGTTTCTGCATGTTTGGATGAAATTGAGTGTGCTTTCAAGAGAGTTAATCTGAGCACTTTGTATACATTTGAGGGAACTTTTTATGATGTGTGTGTGTGTGTGTGTGTGTGTTTACGTGAGTGTGTTAGTGTGACAGTGTGAGATAGAAAGCATGTGTGTGAGTGTCAGAGCTTTTAGTTGGTCTGATATTAATTGTAATACATTTTTTTAAAAAAGTGTTGAGTGAGTGTTACATTTTTATCTCCAGAATGCCCTGCAGGGGCGAAGCGAGTCTGACGTGTGACTGGAATAACACACACACACACACGCACACACGCACACACACGCACGCACGCACACACACACACACACACACACACACAGACATACACACACATTTAAAGATACACACTTCTTCATGTCAGCGTCTGGTTGGCTCTGATTGGCCGGCACTCTGTAAATATTTAGAGGAAGCGGAAGGGTCCACGGTCCGGACTGTCGCCACGGGAGACGAATCGCTTCTCATCCCTCAGCCCCCCCCACACACACACACACACACACACACACACACACACACACACACACACACACACACACACACACACACACACACACACACACACACACACACACACACACACACATAAAGACTAATACACACACTCACCCATCTCCGGTCTCTTGGGTCTATGGCTGCGGCCACCGGGTTGTATGGATCAATCACACACACACACACACACACACACACACACACACACACACACACCACACACACACACACACACACACACACACTGCAGGGTAGATATTAGACAAGGTGTTGATATGCCCCCGTCTCTCTCTTCAACCCCTGGATGACCCCTCGCCTCACCTCTGTGTGGCTCCGGCCAATCGGGGGTCACTTCTCTTTTACACAAATTGTCCAAATGATTTAACCCATCGAAGTAAGAATATAGCATTCTCTAATTTTCATCATGGATGAGTTTTTAATGATTGAAAAATTCCATTTGATGCATTCAAGGTTTGATGCACATTGATTCAGGAACATACAAGTTTTGTTCAGCAGGATAAACGTGACATATTCACAACACTTTTTTAATCAGAAATGCAGTTTCCAGAAGTTAATATTGGGCTATAAAGGAACTACCGCACGGTCACATGACTTCACGTCACCACCGCTAAGCTAAAGGTGGCTAATGTTGGGCTATAAAGGAACTACAGCACGGTCACATGACTTCCCGTCACCACCGCTAAGCTAAAGGCGGCTAATGTTGGGCTATAAAGGAACTACCGCACGGCCACATGACTCCCCGTCACCATCGCTAAGCTAAAGGTGGCTAATGTCGGGCGTGATGACGTCTAGTCGTCTCAATTAGACACTTGTTAGCAACAGCCATTTTGAATTCACCATTTACTGATGTATTTTATGTCGTAGAACAAATGTAAAAATCTTGCGTCTTGTGTCTGAGACTATTGAATTCGAGTTGAGGGTTAAGGACTTATTCCTGCTCCACTTTATATCCTGGATGTTGTGATGGTTGACCTTTAACCTGCAGGTTTTCTTAATTGTAGTTATCCAGGAACTAAAGACTAGATGGAGCTAAATAATTAGAGATATAAATGAGACAGGAACACACACACACACACACACACACACACACACACACACACACACACACACACACACACACGCACACTCACATCGAAGCCATTACCTCTCTACCTTCCGCTGTAATCTGCCTCTGTCTCTCTCTTTCTCTTCTGTCAACCAGCCATACATCTTCTGATCACACACACACACACACACACACACACACACACACACACACCACACAACACACACACACACACACACACACACACACACACACACACACTTCCATTACTGCTTCATCATGTTGACTGCACATCAACCCCCCAACGTCAGCTCTGAACCCGATCTACCCTACCTCTTTCTTCCCTCTTTCTCCCCTATTTTCTACACTCCTTCTCTACTTCCTTTCCTTCTTCTCCCTCTCCTCGTCATCTGTCCTCCTCCTAGGCTCCCTTCTTCCCCCCTTCATCACTTTTACATTCCCTTCTTCTTCCCCTCCTCTTTCTGTCTCTCCTCCCTGGACATGAAAGAGTAATTGCGTGGCCGAGCAGAAGGAGACAAGGAGGTGGAGGTGGAGGAGACGTAATGAAGGCATGAAGGAGGGAAGAAGGAAAGGATGAAACGCCGTTGATTTTAATGAGAGACATTTGGAAAAGTTATTTCTTGTATATGAGTGTTTGTTTGATCTTAAAAAATGCTAATTAGGTAAAAGCATTATCTGTAGTTCTGTCAATGTTTAGTCTAAGGATCATTTGTATTCAATTGTGAAAATGGGAAATTGTACAAGAATAAACTTTATTTTACAAATCCCTCTATGTAAACGTCACAATAATCATCAGCAAAAACTCAAACAACAACAAATTCGCATACAAAAGTTAAAGGTCCCATTTCATGCTTTTCTGGCTATCACCCGTCCCCTTGTGTATGAAGGTGTTTCTGCATGTGAACGGTCTGCAGAGTCACAGACCCTCACAGTGCACCCTGTAGGGAGTAAAACTCTACCACAGAGAAGACCTGTCTGCTGCCCCAGAACGCCTCGTTGGATATTTCGTTTTTTTCATTTGTTTCTTCCGGGAACCAAAATGGACTACTTTGCCAAACTACTTATGGCGCGTTTCCACTGCAGGCCTCGCTCAGCCTCGCTCGGTTTGGTTTGGCCTTATTAGGCCCGGCTCACTTTAATGCTGCGTTTCCATTACAGTTTAGGAACTGGGGTAGTTGTTCCATCTTTCACACACACTCAGTGGGTGGAGAACTTCAGGATGTCTGAGGCGACCTACGTCTACCTGTGCAATAAACTGCGGCCAGCGATGGAGAGACAGGACACACCATTCCGCGAGTGTATACCTTTAAAGGGATAGTGGAAATTGAACCCCAAATAGTTTCGTTTTAACTTATATACAAGCATAATTACGTACCAAAACAATCACACCTGATTACAAAAATATAATAATTGCCTTACGCATGTTAGAAGCACTTTATTGCAGCTTCCCCGAACTTTTTTAGAAACGAAATGATCGAGTCAGCCAAACCGGAAGTGAGGAAAACTCAGGAAGACGAAACAATAACAAACCACGGCGTCTATGCAGAATGAACGTGGAAGGGCAAATATACCAGACAAAGAAGAAGGTAGACTGAAGGGAAGGTGGCGTTGCCTCATGAAAAGAAATGACTGTGATGTGAAACTTGTTAAATCCATGGTGCTGACATGCTGTGCTCTGCATAACCGCTGCGAGAGTCATGGAGAGGCCTATGATGATGGGTGGGATGCACCAGCAGCAGCAGAGCCTGGGGTAGCAGTGGCTCAAGGTGCAGAGGAGGAGGGCACTGCAATACGACAGGGTTTAATGCGCTACCTGAATAGCTAAATATTCAGGTTCATAACATCAGTGATATACATTTCTTGTGTTTGTAATTATAAACACGACATTGAAAGATTGTGGGCCATTAAGGCTCGTGCCATTTGTTTTGTTTTTATTATTACTACATTGCATTGAACATAAATAAATCTTTTTTTCTCTTTCACATGTGTCAAATGATTTAAACAAAAAAATGTTATCAGAATTGACTATTTAGTAAATATTTGATTTTCAAGCACCAGTAAGTACTTCCCCATAATAAGAACATTTGAGCAAATATGAAAGTAAACATAAATACAAATGATCTCTTATCCCCCTTCTCTTTCTGTTGTTTCTAAATACCCCCTTCCAGTTTATTTGTAAAAGGAAATCTTTTACTTTAAGTAATGTGTCAGTTACCAAATAATGTTTTAGGAGGACCTCAAGCAGGCAAACTCAATTTCTTGCTTTAAATCTCTTAAAATTAACTTTTATCTTATGGGCTTTTTCCTAACTGATGGTGTTTCTTATTACGTGTTTATATCTCTCGATCTTAACTGGGCTATTTTAACAATTGTTTGAGTGATGTTTTTTTTTAAAGATCCACAAATATCATTAGTAATGGTATTAGTTGTAGCCTATTTTTATTTAGGAAAAATATAGGCCTATAACTTCTACCTCATTCCAAAACTGTAATGTTGTGTGTGAGTGGCAACCCAGTGACTTTGTTTACATGCTCACGAAAATCAGTTTGTTGATCAGATTATGGCGGGAAATCAGATGATGCATTTATCAACAAGAGATCAAATGAGAAGTACTTTATTGAATCCCAATTTGGGAAGTGTTTTTTGTTGCAGCATAACAAGGCATTGTTGCATACCATAAAAACCATAGCCATAACCATAAAAAGGCATGGCATTGTACAAATACAAAATATATATTTTTTTGTATTGCAGCAGCATAAAAAGATATGGCATTATATATATATATATAAAAAAGGAAAGATAAGAAATAAACAAGAGAGATGAAACTGAATAATGTTAAAATGACAGAGGTGGTTCGTCTTCCTGAGGAGACGGGCCACGTCGGCTGCCCCCTAGAACCTGGCCGAGAGTGCGCAGGAAGGCTAGGTTAAACGCATGAGTTTGAGCGTTCTCCTCCCTTCTCAAGGCCATTTCCTCCTCCCTCGCCCGGGCAGCAGCCTCCGTGGTCAGCTGCCAGTGCCGATCCACCTGGGCCAGGCTCTGTTCATGGTGCCGTGCCTGCTGTGCTAGGTGCTCGTCTCCTCCTCGTTTCCTCTTGCCTGTATGACGATAAGATAAGTATAGCAATAACAATGAAAAACACAGGACGGGTACAGGTCACACAAGGATATAATAAAATGTATAAGCAGAACAACAGTAAGGATGAACTAAAGATAGTCATGCCCTGGATGTTTACAATGATTGTGAAAGTGAATTACATTATGTCCAGCCTGTTGATAATGATTATAAATATATGTATATAATAGGATGTCACACACAATTGTGCTAGCTGCGTACTAGCTAGTTTGTAACGGAGCATTTCCACACAGTGGTATAGCTTATTTTACTTAATGACGATGGATGATCTAAAGTTAAAAAAGTCACAGTTCTAGTCGTTTTGCCATGCCTATTTCTTACCTAGAACCACACGCTGCGGTGTCGTGATGGCACTCGGCGTTGGTGTCGATTCCTCCTCGGCTGGTGTCTGTGGTCGAGTTGAGGTCCGTTCTGATGATGTTGAGGACGGAACACTGCCACCACCCGGTGTTCGGGACTGTTCCTCCTCACTAGTCTCAATGGCATCATCTAGAACAGCATGACTTGTTAATTCCACGAACTACTGTAGCACAATACTAAATAGCAACAACAACTGTAGAAAAGAAGAACCTAAACAATGGCGCATGTGGTGTTACAACCCAGTCTCACGGCATTTAGTGTTCACCAACACGATTTTTAATCTATTGATTCGTGTTCACCATCACGATTTGCCCCTTTTTTTCGTGTTGCACAGCACGATTTTAAAAGCAATGTATTTCTACTGGTAACGTGTTTCGTGCCTGCAGGCTGCAGCACGTCTTTTTCTCCGGTCGGGTCGTGGAAGACCGGAAGCTGTGTGGTTCATAAAAACATTTTCTTACTCAATATCAAGCCACAGTTATTGCTTTTATTTTAAATCGTATAATTTCGGACTTTTGTTGCCGTCTGTGAGGAAAATAAACGGGGCTCAGAGCCTCAGGATACTGAAATCTGTATTTTTTAAATCTTTTTTTCCTTCTAATTTGTTATTCTTTTCAAAATAACACACTGTTATTTACTCACCAATAACACTCAATTATCCTTGCTTTTATTTATTGGTTTAATTCCATAATCTCGGGCTTTTTTGGCGTCCGTCAGGAACTGAATTTCAAAATAAATATAACAGGAAACAGACGTAGGCATTTCGAGCGATTACCCAAGATCCTCAGCTATGATTTGAAGCTCACTGATTGGATGTGTTAGCCGCAATGCATGCTGGGATTTGGTGTTTATATTATATGAAATCCGGAAAACATTTTAAAAGTATAAAATAATACTGAATTCCGAGTGCTCTTGCTTTTCTCTTTGAAAGTCATCACATAACGGCATTGTAATACACGGTTCGGCTGCATTACATACTACAGATCTGCCGTAGTTTATTTATTTAGAGAGCCCTGATGAGAAGACCTTTGGAAAAACTGGAAGAAATGGCGCCGAAACTGAATACTTGACGTGGATCATAAATATATCAACAATTAAACAACATCTTCAATTTCTCTTCACACAATACGTCTCCTTGCAGTATCAACACTAATTCGGCTGACTTTTACATCTGATCTAATTCATAGATGGGTTATATTTACACCATAACGGTGCACAGCTGAGAGAAAAGGACTGTAGTTTTCAAAGATATTACTGATTTTCTTTGAATGTAAGAATGTAAATACTGAGTCTGAAATAGTATAGCAATATGCTGTAAAATGATGTGAAAGCATGCATAAAACTATACATCTTCAGATGTTGTACACTATAATACAAAGTTATTATGGCTGTGTGCACCTTGTGTGCACCTCCTAGTGGTTAAAGCACGTTATTGAATTATTGTACAGAGTACATACTTTCATAGGGGGAAAGTATAAATATAGAATATAAAAAATCAAGAATATATTATAAGTGATCTCTACAATAAAACAGTTTAGTGCAGGATGTACACAGATATTAATAGGAGGAGGTGCAAAACAGAACAACGGATTAACCTTCATTTAAACATTAAATATTAAATATTAAGCCTGACAAAGTACTTAACGTCTAATATATTGCTTTCCTGCAATGTTAACTCCGTTGAAGCACTTATTTTAACTGATATTATACACATTAATTATACTCTTATGTATGTAGATAGAATAAGAAATGTGCAGAATATGACAGTTTAATGGTGGAGGTACACACATATTGATAGATGTCTTGTAATGCACTGTTGAGGAACCTGTGACCCAAGTTTTTCATTCATTGCATAACTACACCGTAGTTGTGTATGATATGTCAATAAACCTTTGAAAATCTTGAAAGGGATGTGCAAAATAGCCATAATATACAGTCTTTAATGAACTATTAGTAGAGAATAACGAGTAATGAATATACTTTATTATTTGTTTCCATTCATGTCAATTGCAGATACATGTTTAGTCTTCTCAAGCACCAACTATCAAATATTTCTCCTGATTGTTGGCACTTGACACTCACCTTACCTGAATTTTACTCAGGTGTAACTAAAGTCTGATTTAAGGGTTGTTTATATTTCACATAATTAATCAGAATCTGCAAAGTAACTCAAATAAATGCAGTGGAGTAAAACATACCAGGTTAACCTCTGAATTGTAGTGGAGTAGAATTACAAAGTAGCAATGAGCTGTCATGTGGGTATATTAATGCTATATATTAATGCTGCGCATTATGGACACAAGTGATTTTCACCCATTTATTAATTATATGTTTTACATTTGATAACACCAATGTGTTTAATAATGGCAACTTCTAATTGTGGGGAAAACGAAACGTTCAGTAGAGACGTCCCATAGAACATTTTGCGAAACACAATAGCCAGCATGTGTAGTTCTGGGGAGTGTTCGATTCCAGTTTTGGATAATCTGGCGTGGTTTCGTTCCATTTCACACAGCTGTTTGACGCTCTGCGTAACCTTACGGGAACTGTAGTCCTAAACGATAGCTGGGGATTATGGGTAGTGTAGTGTTTTCGGCCATCCTAAACTCAAAAATGTTGACAATCGCAATGATGCTCGAAATGTCCCTTATAGGCCTACGTCTGTTTCCGGTTATTTTTATTTTGAAATTCAGTTCCTGACGGACACCAAAAAAGCCCGAGGTTATGGAATTAAACCAATCAATAAAAGCAAGGATAATTGTGTGTTATTGGTGAGTAAATAACAGTGTGTTATTTTGAAAAGAATAACAAATTAGAAGGAATTTAAAAATACAGATTTCAGTATCCTGAGGCTCTGAGCCCCATTTATTTTCCTCACAGACGACAACAAAAGTCCGAAATTATACGATTTAAAATAAAAGCAATAACTGTGGCTTGATATTGAGTAAGAACATGTTTTTATGAACCACACAGCTTCCGGTCTTCCACGACCCGACCGGAGAAAAAGACGTGCTGCAGCCTGCAGGCACGAAACACGTTACCAGTAGAAATACATTGCTTTTAAAATTGTCCTGTGCAACACGAAAAAAAGGGGCAAATCGTGATGGTGAACACGAATCAATAGATTAAAAATCGTGTTGGTGAACACGATTTTTGACGTTGGCCGGTCTGTGGCTATAAATAGCGTCCAACAGGTCGAACCACTTCCAGCTTTTTCTATCGGAACCACTCCGGCCGTTGTGGTCCTTCACGGCTCTATACTCACTCTTAAGCTTTTTCAGTTTTTCCCTACACTGCTGGAAAGTCCTTGAGAATCCGCGTTCGGACAACAGTGCAGAGACCTCCTGAAAAACATTTAGGTTGCGAGTTGTGCCGTCGAGCTCCCGCTGGATTTTATCATCTGCAATCAGCTGGAGGAACGTCGCAACTTCGTCAATCGACCACGGTATGCTTTTCTTTGTCATTTTCTTAGGTTTACAAAAATGCTGCAAGCGTCCCTTAATATATGCGACACTAGGGATTAAGTCGCGCGAGAATTGTGACGATTTTCTCTGACCAATCAGCAGTCGTCACTAGTTTAGCATATTCCGCCCGGTTGTTGGCCCCGCTTGTTGGCCTCGATAGAACCACGATATTTAGATTTAGTCGGGCCAGAAAAAGGGTGAAAAAGTAGCCTCGGGCCAAAACTAGGCCAAGTGGAAACGCAACCAAAAACGGGCCCCGCGCGGTTCGGCGCGCTTACAGCGAGCTACCCGCTGCAGTGGAAACGCGCCATTAGTTCCCAGCACTTAGTTTCCCCCATGGAACTAAGGGCCGATCACGTTCACACCGGAATAAGTTCCCTGACGTCACTTCGTCTTCTTCTGCTTTGGGTTTACTGGCAGGCCGCAAACAACTTCACGGCGTAAACTGCCACCAGGAGCTCCAACGAGCCGTTTAGGACAGAGTTTAGAACAATTCAAATCTATTCTAGAAGACCTCAACAATGGAATTATGATCAGTAGAAATGGCCATGACATGGGACCTTTAAGTAAATAAATAAAATTGAGAGTCTGAATTAAGATGCTGTCAATCCTTCATGATGCAAATAGTTTGTTCAATTTATATTCAAATCAGAGAGAATGCATTTCTTCTTGATTCAATTATTTATCAACAGAGCATATTAGAAACATAGTGAAAACTAATTAACAAATATTAACATCTAATTTTCAGCGTAAATGTTTTTTGTCTTTTTCTATCCGACCTTATTTAATTGTGTAATAATTGTATTGTATTTAAAGCACGTACATTTCTTCATTACCAATTGTATTCTATTATATTGAAGCTACTTCAATTCAAAGTCTCTCAGCTCATTTTAACTTTGACTCACTTACATTTAACTCAGTGACCTTTGACCTGTCTTTATCAACAAAATATGTAAGTGACACTGGGCTGCAGAATACATTATTTTTCTTATTTTATGTTTCTCTCCGTCCGAAGAATCGTCTCCTTTGTTTTCTCGTCTTCTCCATTCCTTCATCATCCGGCAGTGTGTGAGCAGGGAGGTTAAACCTGTTTGCCGGCGTCTCCGTGAGTTTGATGTCATGTTTTACGAGCTTGTCGGGGCATTCCTGACCGCTGTTCCTCAAGTTGAACACACTGCTAATTACAGACACACAAAAAGACAGAGACGAGGAGAAAGAGAGCAAAAGCATGAAGGGGGAGGGAAGAGAGTGTTTCTGAGTAAAAGGGCGGGGAGGAGAGTGAGTGTAATAGCTCCTATTAGCACATACCTTCAAAGAGCAACATGTTTTACAGACTCGCAGGACATCATAATGTCTGTGGAGCAGGAGAGAGGAGGCAAAAAACAAAATGCAAATATCGATATGAAAGTAGTTTCTGTCTTAGTTTCATCATTATAGTTGATTTTCTAGCTCCTATTCCAGCAGGATATTATGAATTATTAGCTAATCTAAGTGTTTTTCTTAAATAAAAGCTTTAATTGCGTAAAATTAAAGAGGCCATTTTATGTGTTTTGGGGGTTTTCTCTTTCCTGTAGTGTGTTATATAGGTTACACTTGTGTTTCTATTGGCTAGCGCTTCAACACGTTGTACGTGATATGATAAGGGGCGGGACATCCCTCAGCGGTTGACTAATCACAACAGAGCCAGCCAGCTAACCAATCAGAGCAGACTGGGCTCTGGTTTCAGACATACTGATATACACCTGAACATCAGCAGGAGAGGACTCTTTAAAGCAGAGACACTACATACTGATATTCACCTGAACATCAGCAGGAGAGGACTCTTTAAAGTAGAGACACTACACACTGATATACACCTGAACATCAGCAGGAGAGGACTCTTTAAAGTAGAGACACTAAATACTGATATACACCTGAACATCAGCAGGAGAGGACTCTTTAAAGTAGAGACACTACATACTGATATACACCTGAACATCAGCAGGAGAGGACTCTTTAAAGTAGAGACACTACATACTGATATACACCTGAATATCAGCAGGAGAGGACTCTTTAAAGTAGAGACACTACATACTGATATACAGCTGGACATCAGCAGGAGAGGACTCTTTAAAGTAGAGACACTACATACTGATATACACCTGAACATCAGCAGGAGAGGACTCTTTAAAGTAGAGACACTACATACTGATATACACCTGAACATCAGCAGGAGAGGACTCTTTAAAGTAGAGACACTACATACTGATATACACTTGGACATCAGCAGGAGAGGACTCTTTAAAGTAGAGACACTACATGCTGATAGTACACCTGAACATCAGCAGGAGAGGACTCTTTAAAGTAGAGACACTACATACTGATATACACCTGAACATCAGCAGGAGAGGACTCTTTAAAGTAGAGACACTACATACTGATATACACCTGAACATCGGCAGGAGAGGACTCTTTAAAGTAGAGACATTACATACTGATATACACCTGAATATCAACAGGAGAGGACTCTTTAAAGTAGAGTCACTACACACTGATATACAGGTGAACATCAGCAGGAGAGGACTCTTTAAAGTAGAGACACTACACACTGATATACACCTGAACATCAGCACGAGAGGACTCTTTAAAGTAGAGACACTACATACTGATGTACACCTGAACAACAGCAGGAGAGGACTCTTTAAAGTAGAGACACTACATACTGATATACACCTGAACATCAGCAGGAGAGAACTCTTTAAAGTAGAGACACTACATACTGATATACACCTGAACATCAGCAGGAGAGAACTCTTTAAAGTAGAGACACTACATACTGATATACACCTGACCATCAGCAGGAGAGGACTCTTTAAAGTAGAGACACTACATACTGATATACACCTGAACATCAGCAGGATAGGACTCTTTAAGTAGAGACACTACATACTGATATACACCTGACCATCAGCAGGAGAGGACTCTTTAATGTAGAGACACTACATACTGATATACACCTGAACATCAGCAGGAGAGGACTCTTTAAAGTAGAAACACTACATACTGATATACACCTGAACATCAGCAGGAGAGGACTCTTTAAAGTCGAGGCACTAAATACTGATATACACCTGAGCATCAGCAGGAGAGGACTCTTTAAAGTAGAGACACTACATACTGATATACACCTGAACATCAGCAGGAGAGGACTCTTTAAAGTAGAGACACTACACACTGATATACACCTGAACATCAGCTGGAGAGGACTCTTTATGTAGAGACACTACACACTGATATACACCTGAACATCAGCAGGAGAGGACTCTTTAAAGTAGAGACACTAAATACTGATATACACCTGAACATCAGCAGGAGAGGACTCTTTAAAGTAGAGACACTACATACTGATATACACCTGAACATCAGCAGGAGAGGACTCTTTAAAGTAGAGACACTACATACTGATATACACCTGAATATCAGCAGGAGAGGACTCTTTAAAGTAGAGACACTACATACTGATATACAGCTGGACATCAGCAGGAGAGGACTCTTTAAAGTAGAGACACTACATACTGATATACACCTGAACATCAGCAGGAGAGGACTCTTTAAAGTAGAGACACTACATACTGATATACACCTGAACATCAGCAGGAGAGGACTCTTTAAAGTAGAGACACTACATACTGATATACACTTGGACATCAGCAGGAGAGGACTCTTTAAAGTAGAGACACTACATGCTGATGTACACCTGAACATCAGCAGGAGAGGACTCTTTAAAGTAGAGACACTACATACTGATATACACCTGAACATCAGCAGGAGAGGACTCTTTAAAGTAGAGACACTACATACTGATATACACCTGAACATCGGCAGGAGAGGACTCTTTAAAGTAGAGACATTACATACTGATATACACCTGAATATCAGCAGGAGAGGACTCTTTAAAGTAGAGTCACTACACACTGATATACAGGTGAACATCAGCAGGAGAGGACTCTTTAAAGTAGAGACACTACACACTGATATACACCTGAACATCAGCACGAGAGGACTCTTTAAAGTAGAGACACTACATACTGATGTACACCTGAACAACAGCAGGAGAGGACTCTTTAAAGTAGAGACACTACATACTGATATACACCTGAACATCAGCAGGAGAGAACTCTTTAAAGTAGAGACACTACATACTGATATACACCTGAACATCAGCAGGAGAGAACTCTTTAAAGTAGAGACACTACATACTGATATACACCTGACCATCAGCAGGAGAGGACTCTTTAAAGTAGAGACACTACATACTGATATACACCTGAACATCAGCAGGATAGGACTCTTTAAAGTAGAGACACTACATACTGATATACACCTGACCATCAGCAGGAGAGGACTCTTTAAAGTAGAGACACTACATACTGATATACACCTGCACATCAGCTGGAGAGGACTCTTTAAAGTAGAGACACTACATACTGATATACACCTGAACATCAGCAGGAGAGGACTCTTTAAAGTAGAGACACTACATACTGATATACACCTGAACATCAGCAGGAGAGGACTCTTTAAAGTAGAGACACTACATACTGATATACACCTGAACATCAGCAGGAGAGGACTCTTTAAAGTAGAGACACTACATACTGATATACACCTGAACATCAGCAGGAGAGGACTCTTTAAAGTAGAGACACTACATACTGATATACACCTGAACATCAGCAGGAGAGGACTCTTTAAAGTAGAGACACTACATACTGATATACACCTGAACATCAGCAGGAGAGGACTCTTTAAAGTAGAGACACTACATACTGATATACACCTGAACATCAGCAGGAGAGGACTCTTTAAAGTAGAGACACTACATACTGATATACACCTGAACATCAGCAGGAGAGGACTCTTTAAAGTAGAGACACTACATACTGATATACACCTGAACATCAGCAGGAGAGGACTCTTTAAAGTAGAGACACTACACACTGATATGCACCTGAACATCAGCTGGAGAGGACTCTTTAAAGTAGAGACACTACACACTGATATACACCTGAACATCAGCAGGAGAGGACTCTTTAAAGTAGAGACACTACATACTGATATACACCTGAACATCAGCAGGAGAGGACTCTTTAAAGTAGAGCCATTACATACTGATATACACCTGAACATCAGCAGGAGAGGACTCTTTAAAGTAGAGACACTACATACTGATATACAGCTGAACATCAGCAGGAGAGGACTCTTTAAAGTAGAGACACTACATACTGATATACACCTGAACATCAGCAAGAGAGGACTCTTTAAAGTAGAGACACCACATACTGATATACACCTGAACATCAGCAGGAGAGGACTCTTTAAAGTAGAGACACCACATACTGATATACACCTGAACATCATCAGGAGAGGACTCTTTAAAGTAGAGACACTACATACTGATATACACCTGAACATCAGCAGGAGAGGACTCTTTAAAGTAGAGACACTACATACTGATATACACCTGAACATCAGCAGGAGAGGACTCTTTAAAGTAGAGACACTACATACTGATATACACCTGAACATCAGCAGGAGAGGACTCTTTAAAGTAGAGACACTACATACTGATATACACCTGAACATCAGCAGGAGAGGACTCTTTAAAGTAGAGACACTACATACTGATATACACCTGAACATCAGCAGGAGAGGACTCTTTAAAGTAGAGACACTACATACTGATATACACCTGAACATCAGCAGGAGAGGACCATGGGCCAAAAGAGAAGCCATATAATTTACATTAATGCATATGTGCTGCCTTTACCTTTAGTTCCTGACGGGGAAAATACAAGCGAACATCCCATAAATGAAGCACAACAAGAACTCGGAAATACTGAGAACATTTTGGTACACCGAGGTGACGTCAGTTTAGCAGAAGCATGGAGGAAGACAGTAAATGTGTGTTTGATAGCTTGAGCAATAAAAACACATCTTCTTTGTATTGTCCTGATTACGACCTAAAGTTCATGAACACAACTCGGCAAATGGGAACAAATGGATTGGATATAATGGAAGGAAGAGAAGCCGAGAGCAGAGGAGGGGAAGCTTGTTTGTTCTCTGGGTTATCTGTCACATGGTGCAAACAGCAAACTGCTGTTGTTCCTGGACCCTGACATGACCTCATCTATATAGTGTTGAGCACACACTTAAAAAGAAGAGGAACCAAAATGAGAATTGATGAATAATCAAAGAGAAATCTCTGGAATCACTGACTGAGCCTTCAGGGTGTTCGTCAGGTCAAAATACGGACCGCAGAATCTGAGAGTGGTCCGTTTGCACCGCTGATTTTGAAGATGATGGCGTTTTGTGAAGATCAATCCGTTCTTCCTGAGAGAATCAATCGGGAGAGATGCAGCGTGATTCAGCAAAGCTCAGGGTGAAAAGGCGAAGGAGCAAAAGTCCTCCAACAGTCCTGAAGTTACCTCAGTACAGGTTGTAAGTCTTTGATACAAGAAGCAGACTGACGGTGCATAACATCAGGTTACTATAGTTTCTACGTGGTAATCATTATTTCTAGTGACAAGATATATATCTGAGAGATAAGAAGTCTAGACATTTTCTGAAAAACATGCAAAACTAAATAAGATTTGTGATCATGTGCGAACATTTTGAAATGGTATTCTGTACAGACTTGATATTTTAAATGACATGTAAAAGTATTATTTCATATGGAAAGGTTGAATTATTCCAGATTGCAAGAGGTAAATGTGTGACCAAGTGACGGCAACATATGATACTCCAGGTAACAACAACACGTTGCAGGGTATTTCTTACTGTATCATGGGGCCTATTTATAATACATAACTTAGGTAGGGGAATAATACAAACGATATTATCATATTAATGCCGGAGTCCTGTAGTTTTGATAATTTCCTTGTGTGCTGAAATGAATGAGGATACAAATTGGCGGGGGAGAAAAGTGTCGATATGTAATTCACAAAAAATGAAAAAAACGTCACAAATAAAGTCTTAAGTCGAGAAAAAGGTCAAACCTTTAGTATTAGGACCAAACGTAAACAAAATAAAATCAGAGTAAGACATTTTGCTTTTTGAGACAAATGTCGAAACGTTGAGAATAGATACAATTCCTAGGGTTCCACTTCTCGAAAAGCAACATGGAACATCTTCCCTTTCCCTAAATGCCTGGTCCTATTTCTATTTCACAATGACTGGGTATACGCATCAGAGTAAGGATTTAAGGCATTATAATAATAATAATACATTTTATTTCTATAGCGCTTTTCTTGAACCCAAAGACGCTTTACATTTGGGAGGGAGGGTAGACAAACAAAACAGAAAAGCAGTCAGGAGGAAGTTGGTTGAGGGGGGGGGGCTTATGGATACAGAGTTGAAGAGGTGGGCTTGGAACAGGGTGAGGGACTCAGACTCACAAATGATGACGTTATTAAGTAATTGTTTTAATGCAATGTGCTTAATTGTCCCACGAGTGTTCATTGTTAGCATTAGCAGCCCCAAAGGGAGTCGACCCCCCGACTAATCAATATCAATCCCGTGCCCCCACCGAGAGGGAACTGAACCCCTAACCTGTTACCCAACAGAGTTTCATTTACTCAGTAACTCCCAGCCTCACTTATCAAACCTTCCTGAGGGCCTATCAACACCAGTAGCGCGCTAACACTAACTACTTCCCCTCTGCCTTCCTCTTCCTCCTGTGCTGTCATCAGGTGACTCTCCCCCTCCTCCTCCTCCTCCTCCTCCTCCTCCTCCTCTTCCCCCACTCAATTTCCCAGCAGACAGTCCTTATCTGACCTCTGACCTGTGATGAGCAGAGATAGAGGAGACAGTCCACACTCTCTCACTTTAAAAACAACAAATCACCTCTCAGCCTCGGGTGATAGCTCGCAGTGTTTGTGTTAGCGTGTTAGCTAGCAGTGGTTTAGTGCTTGAGGCTTATTCTTCCTTCAACTGGAGCTTACTTAGTCAATTCATATTTTAAAAGGTGTTTAGTTTATAATAGTTTTGGTGTTTAAGGGGGTTTAAAGTTATTGAAATAGTGTTGCAAGGTAACTGACAACAAAAGAGGACTTGGAGATTTTCAAAAATGGTGAATGATTTAATGTTTTACTGCCTTTTAAGTTGTACCTAAGGTTTGAGGTGTAACGTTATTTTTAACATTGACATTCCATTGCTAAGTCTACATTCAAGAAAAAGCTAAATGTAGCAGAAAATAAGTCGACCAACATCATCCGAAATATAATGCGAAGGCAAGATTTTGTTGTTTTATTTGGATATTTGTATTGACTCGACTTTACGAAGAAGTTAAACTACGAATGGGTGTTACAATACTGCGTAGAAAAGTTTAGCAGCGTGTTATATTAGCAACGATAAAATACTAGCATTAAAAAACTACAGCTAAGAGGAGGTTTCGCAATCCTTAAAACAAAAAAAAATGACATTTAATTTTTGTCTGTTGTTAATTTGTTAAAATGTTCTCCAGTAGTAAATAAAAACACATATATTGTTGCCAGAATCATGCAATCCAAAGGATACACATTGAAAACACACACCAATCGCAGACACCAATGCAATGTGCTGAGATTAGGATTAGGGTCAAGATCAAGACATTCAAATGATTCATTTAGAACAGGGGTGTCAAACTCAAGGCCCGGGGGCCAAATCCGGCCCGCG
>CM070478.1:5741132-5766132 GCA_036324585.1 Champsocephalus esox
ACAGTGCGGATCGGCTTTCACACCCGCCTGTGCTCTGCTTAGCACTGAAGCACCTTCACTTTACACACACACACACACACACACACACACACACACACACACACACACACACACACACACACACACACACGCACACGCACACACACACAGCTAGAAATCAACTTTACTTACGGATAGTTCATCAAATATACATGTTCAAAGACAGTTAATCTGTTGTATTGTTGATTAAATCAGGATGATTGCATGTCCACGTGCCACACATCATGTACATGTAATTGAATTGGCCTAAACATCTGAACAAAATACCACCATAGGGTTAAAATAGTACATGAAAAGCTAGAAATCAACTTACAGACCATAACGTTTCTACAGTTAACTTGACATGTGGAGTCACATGAACGTGATCAAATGAGAAGGAGAGCACAGTATACATTGGGCTTTATTATTAATTATAAACGTAATCAGGCTCATGGAATACTAAATCAATTGAGTCTTGTGATGTGTTTTGCTCCCTTGACCAGGGGGGTATACTACGAAGCCGAATCTTCGCTTAGCGGCTAACTTCAGGGAAAACTCTGGGTTTCCGGTCCTACGAAGCTGGTTCTCTTTTTAGCGGGCTCGATCTCCATGGTAACTTATGCTGAGCGGCTAACCTGGTCGGGAGCAGGTTAGGTTGCAGGCTAAGAGCTCAACTCAGTGAAAGCACCGCCTGCTGACCAATCAGAGCTCAGCGTGCGGAGTTTAAAGCGATCAAGTCATATCACAGGAGAAAGGAAATACAGAAAAACTGCCGTTGCAGGAAAGACGGCCGGCTAAAATCAGCGACTGTGTGAACGTGAACATTAATAGAATATCACCTCCATCTTCAGAGCAGTCTGACTGTTATAACATTAGCGTTAAGAAAGCTTACTTACATATCGGCCACAACATAAGCAACCGGATCAGAGTACATTAAGTACAGTCCGCGGCACATCACTTCATAATGTATCACATATCTCCTTATCTGAGTCAGCTGAGCCGTATCTGGCCGTGCAGCACTCACAGCGTCACAGACTGGATGCAGAAGGATTATTTTAAGACACATTAAGTTGACGAAACACTCGAGACAAATGTAATTGAAGTCAGATCGTGTTTTAGACGGGCAGTGATATCATAAACCTGTTAATGTACGCATTCAAACTAGGGTTGCCAGAAACTGACCATGATCAAAATTGATTATTCGGCAGCCCTGGCGATAATAATAATCGATTATTCGACCCCGCGGGAGACTCTGTAAAGGAATTCCGTTGTTTTCTTCACTGGAACACACACAGAGAGACCCACACACACACACGCACACACACACACACACACACACACACACACACACACACACACACACACACACACACAGAGAGACCCACACACACACACACACACACACACACACACACACACACACACACACACACACACACAGAGAGACCCACACACACACACACACACACACACACACACACACACACACACACACACACACACACACACACGCACACGCACACACACACAGACCCACAGAGACAAAGCTCAGGGAGTGTGTGACCCCTGACTGCGTCTCTATTCCTGCCTGCATCAGGGTCAGAGTGGACAGCGGTCCGCATGCTGCTTTTACAGGCAGTAAAAGGCTGCAACTGAATACACAAGTCAAGGTAAAGAGTGTGGCTCGACTTCAAGCTCCCGTTTAAAGATCAGTCGTATATGTTTTCTCTGTCAGGCGATAAATAATGTTGGTTATAGGATATGATGAGGACTGATGGAGGCTTAACATTCAGCTCACAGCACAGCGAGGCGTCGATACTCAGATATTCCTCGTCGTTTCCACGGTAACATGATGAGTCTTAAGAGCTTTTAAGACCCAACTCAAGACCCACTTTGGCTTTAATTGATATGTATTTTTCTTGTCATGTGTTCATTGATTTCTGTGCATCATGTTTTCAGTCACAAAGTTATGTGTTGCTCTGTCTATGAACTGTCTATATTATTTATATAGCCCAATATCACACATGTTACAGGTCTCAGTGGACTTCACACATTCAAAAAATACATCTACATTTTTTTCATTTTCATTCATAAAATATTAATTCATTATTCAATTAAGTGTTATTGTTTGATGATTTTTTTAAATAGGAAATAGAGTACAAACTTAAAAATGTATTACTAAAATTAAGTTGAATCATCAGTTTAATTGAATAAATAAAAACGTCCGTGTATACATATATCGAAAAAGCAAAGTATGAATTGTATTTTCTTAAAATATTTTTAATAGGAACAGATATGAAATGATGTCGTAGAAACATAGACAGAAAACCTTGGAGAGAGAGACTGAAAGCGACACAAGCAGAGACAGGGATAGAGGACAGAGGACATTCTCTGAGTTCTTGTCTTTCTTTTTAAGTGTGAAAGCAAGAAGACACACACACACACACACACACACACACACACACACACACACACACACACACACACACACACCTGTCTGAGCAGCAGCTGTCCTGGGAATCGATCTGTCAGTCCTGGAGCGTGGCGAGGATGAGCCGCCTTTGTGTCTTTGTAAAAAGACACTGTTACGACTTTCTGTGTGTGTGTGTGTGTGTGTGTGTGTGTGTGTGTGTCCATGCCTGTGTTAATGCGTGTTAATTTGTGAGAGGTGAACGAGTGTGTGTGTGTGTGTGTGTGTGACTATTTATGTTGGCGTGTCTGTGTGTCTCCGCTCTGGCATTCGACCTCTCGTTGGAGCCTGAAGATCTGAGACAACTGACAAAACCAAATCTGTGTCAGCAAAAAGAACAGTTTGTGCCTTTGTCTTGACTACCTAACTTATATTGTCTAAGAGTACACAAGTGTGTGTGTGTGTGTGTGTGTGTGTGTGTGTGAACAAAAGTGTGTTACACTGAAATGTAACAGATCAGAATCAACTTTCCAACTTTAAACGTGGCTGCTGTTGGATGTTGCGGAGAGTAAACACCATTACAGGGTCTGTTTATCTGATGGGTTTTTTAATAAGCAGAACACAGTTAAGCTCCGCCCCCTTCCCCCTAAATGCTCCAATCACAGCTGAGCAATTGACAAAAGGCAGCATCCATGGGACTTTTGCCAATTTTCCGTAGCAGTGGGCTCATTCCCCCCTGGGATGCTTAAGTATTTCAACACTGGTCCTTCCAACTTTGGCAATACATGAAAAATATCGTGTCAACGATCAACGACAGACACCTTTTCAACCTGCAAGCCCTAATCGTTTCATTTGTTTACTTAAGTACTGTATGGCATTGCGAAATCGGCAGCAGAACGTATTTGGTATTCAACTGATCAGTGTTTACCTTATGTTATGGTTTTGGTTATTATTTCATCATGCTCTTGTTGTATTGTCCTGTGTTTCACTACGGGATCAATAAACGTCTGTCTTATCTTATCTTATCTAATGAGCATCTATGATTGGACTCACGGTCATACTCAAAGACGTGTTAAAGTCTATCGATGACGCTTTCTGTGGGAGAAGCCATTATTCTTCCTTTGTGTATTAATATGTTTGACTGTGAAAGATATCAGGCAATCATTATGTGTTTAAAGTGTCATGTCCTGTTGGTCAAAGGTGGGTAGGTAATTCACTTTGTTATAAAGCGTCTAACACGTAACATGTAATGTATTCCATGGAGTGCTCTTAACATCCCGATAGCAATGAATATATTAAATGCTTTGACAATAAATACATACAAAATCATCATCTGTGGAAGTACTGTAAAAAGCTCGACCAATCATCTGAGCCGGCTAAAGTAACTGGATGGCCTACCCGCCTGTCAGCCTTCCATCGGGGCACACACTGATCTCGTGCCCTCATTGGTCATGTGCGCGTTCGTGTGTGTTGGAGGAGGGGCTCTGTACGGAAGAGAAAGATATTTTCGGTTGTGTACTCGAGCTGGTTTCTCCATTCTTACCTACCCACCTTTAAAGCCAACCATTTGAAATATTTAACATGTTCTTATTTTTCTTTGAATAATATTTCTTGTTGCATAACAGAGATAGAGAAAGGAAATAGGTGAGAGACACACGTTGATCCAACATGTAATGTAACAGTTATTCCTCTGTGTGTGTGTGTGTGTGTGTGTGTGTGTGTGGTGTGTAAGTCCATCATGTTGTTTTACACACACATATTGGTGAGGGATAGTGCTTAACAGCTGGGATGATATGTGTGTCATCTGTTTCGGTACTGTGATGTATACAAGGTCACACACACACACACACACACACACACACACACACACACACACACACACACACACACACACACACACACACACTGCTGTTGAACTGACTACCTGTAGCATGTAAACGGATGACAGATTACATTGGCTAACGCTGTCCAGATGGATGTGTGTGTGTTATGGGGTGTGATTGGGGCTCTGATCACTCCACAGACTCAGCTGAGCCCCGCCAGTAAATCACACACACACACACACACACGCACGCACGCACACGCACACGCACACACACACACACACGGGCTTCCCTCAATCTTCGACAACATCCTTGATTAGTCTCATCCGACAGCCTCTATTGAAGTCTAATTAAAGAATACAGTGTGTGTGTGTGTGTGTGTGTGTGTGTGTGTGTGTGTTGTACCTAGTAGCCAGTTGACTCCATCACCCCCTTGGGAAATCTGTCCCTCCCTCTCTCCTCTTCTGTGTTTTATTCCTCGCTTGCTCTCCCCGTCATGTCCCCTTTTCATCCTGGACTTTCTCTCTCTCTCCTCATCTTTCTTTCATTCTTCATGGCGACCATCGCTCATCTTCTTTGTTCTTCTCTGCTTATGTTTCCCGCCTTTCACACTCAGATGTTATCCCCCCCCCTGTTTATTTTCTGCCAGTTTACATTTCTCTTCAAAATCTGACTAAGTGTGGAAAAAGTACTCCATGCTTGTATCTGGCTCGGTTACATGAAATCTGACTAATTGTAACCAAATGACGGCGTGGAAACAAACGTGTAGCTTGATTATCTCTTCCACCAAACACTGGATGCAATAAACATCGCTTGTTCGTCCATGACTAAATTATGTGTAAACTTATAGAAGCCAGGTTGGTATTTAAGGGATAATGTACAGCACAACCTGATTGGCCGAGAGGAATCCCGACGCAAATCGGTTGTACAGTTTCTTTTGTGGGGAGTTTCAAAGTATACAAAAATTGTGATCTAAACATTTATTTTTTGGCTGATTTTGTTTACTGTCAATGTTCCTCTTGTGTAGTGTATTTATTTAAAGGTGACATGTCATGCTTTTCTGGTTATCACCCGTCCCCTTGTGTGTTATGAAGGTTTTTATGCATGTAAACGGTCTGTCGAGTCAAAACCCTCAAAGTACACCATGTAGCGAGTAAAACTCTAAAACAGAAAATACCTCCCCAAAACGCCTCGTTGGAGATACGTCACTGTCCATTTGATTTTTCCGGGTACATCATGATGTCATGTCGTCCCCGGAACGAAATGGACCAATCCGTGGAGCCGTTACGTTACGTCCGCGTAGCCGTCACGTTAAGCCCCCGCTGATTGGTCCAAATTGACCAATCCACGGACTTCCTCACACACTCGGTGCAGGCAGCTCTGCTGATCTCTCCTCCCTGGCTGCAGGCTGATAACAGACAGTTGGGATCGCGGCGAAATTCTCTCTGCAGACCCGTTCTCACAGCGTCTATCAACCTTTTTCTGACTCAATGTCAAGCCACACTTATTGTTTTTACTTCGGCTGTGACTTTGTGTGTGCTCAGGGTGAATTTGGCTGTGTTTCGCTAAACAAGGAAATCACACCTCCTGTGCGATTCACAACGTCCCGACTGGTCCCGACCAATCGGAGCACACTGGGCTCACAGGGAGGGGGGGGGCAAGAGCTGCAACGAGCCGTTTAGTGGAGAGAGTGAATACACATACTTTACAGAGATACTGTATGCGAAACCAATGTGAGTTTGGAACATTGCACAGTATAAATCTATTCTAGTAGACCTCGACGATGGAATTATGATCAGTGGAAATGGCCATGACATGTGACCTTTAAGTTAACTGAAGTAATTGTTTATGCTTTTATTTTTGAAGTGATCCTCCTTAGCAACAGTCTGTTCTCCTTAGCAGCGGTCTGTCATGGGGCTTTCACACCAACGCGGTTCCAGGGCCGGTTAGAGCTAGAGCCTGAAAAGCACCGGGTTTTCCTGTTCACACCGCAGCGGAGCCGCCTCTAAGCTCCGGAATCCGGTTCACTTCAAGCACCGAAAAATTGTCGGTCTAGAAAGCAAGCACCGCATATACGTCACGCTTACGTAGGAGGCGGGGGCAGGGGCGGGATCAAACTCTGACAACAACAAAAAGCCAGTCTATCCAGTTTGTACACAACGATGGAAAACCTAAAACTTAACAAGCGGCAGTGGTCGACTGAAGAGACCAGCTACTACTGGGAATCTGGTCTTCCGAAGAGGTACAGAGGAAGCTGGAGGGGAGCACACGGTCCAAAGCAATTCTACAACAATTACAGCAAGATATGGCAACCGGTGGTTGTGACCGCACCGTTGAACAGATTGGCAACAAATTGAAAAAAGTTAAGAAGGATTATCGGGACCAAAAGCGAGACCTCGGACGGAGTGGCGGTTTGGCTTTATGAAGCAGGCACGCAAACGGTTGAGTCATGACGCAAACGATGACGCAGCACCAGTCGGGCTCTGAGCGGTGTGAACAGAGCGGGAGCTAAATCGAAGAACCGGTTCCGAACCAGAAAAGCTCACGGAGCTAGAACGGGAAAAGCCTTGGAGTGAAAGGGGCATTAGTGAAAATGAACATGAGAATTCATTAATCATTTGTTTCTCTGGGAAAAGGGAACTCCTGCTTCAATTGTTACAATACACATCATAGATTACAATTATAAATATTTCTTAGAACAATAAAGGTAAGAGACACACAGTTTCCGACAAAAACACTTGATCCGGTATGAAGTAAACTGGAAATGACTTTCCATTTACGGTAGGGATGATCCTTTTTGACGCTGATAGAGTGGAAAACATAAAAAAAACACTCGAGTGACGGGAAGAGAAACTGAGACGAAAGAGAGAAAGAGAAGACCAGATTAGATGAAGATGTGTAGGTAGAGTGTGTGTGTGTGTGTGTGTGTGTGTGTGTGTGTTGAACAGGTTTAATCAGAGAGGGCCTTGTCCAGAAACATATTTGTGGCCTCCGGCCTCCTAATTCATCCTAGCCCTGCTGGCCTTGGGCCACTAATGAAACCGACCAAGGTTAACCAGCTACACACACACACACACACACACACACACACACACACACACACACACACACACACACACATACATACATACACACATACACATATACACACATACACTACACACACACACACACACACACACACACATGCCATGTATACATCACTTCAGGGGACATTACATTGACTTACATGCATTTCCTAGAGACTTATCCTAACCACGTGACTATGTACACAGATTTAGGTCCCCACAAGTATAGTAATGCTAGTCCACACACACACACACGCACATAACACACGCACGTACGCACACACACACCCACACACACACACACACACACACACACGCACACACACACACACACACACAAGCTGTAATCTACTGAGAGTTCTTCACCTACATACTCCAAATACTCACTTCCTCCCAATCCGTCACATATGGGCACCTTGGACCTCAACAGTGTGTGTGTGTGTGTGTGTGTGTGTGTGTGTGTGTGTGTGTGTGTGTGGGTAAAGGTGAACTCTCTCTCTCTCTCTCTCTCTCTCTCTCTCAGTGTCAGAAAGCCAAAAAGCCGACTGTAAAGCATAAAGCGATCAAGCCGGCTTTCCTAATAAAAGCGCACCAATCGAGAGTTGTTGCAGCTTTGTGTTTGCTCTCTCTCCCGGCGAAGATTCCACGAGTTCATTGAGTTTGTCCCCTGATCCCAAGACCCCCACCTGCCCTCTGAGACCCTCTGAGACCCTCTGGAAACGCCCATGACGAGGGATCATCCCCCTGTCACTATCTCCTCACATCGACCACTTGACTGTTGCGATTGGTAACTGTTGTTCTTATTTTCTTCTGTAAACCCACATGATTTGATTCTTGTGTTTTAAAGGCAATATTGTTGTCTTTTCATGACAAGTTTGCTGATTGCGTTCTTTCTGTTTTTAATCTTTAGTGTTCTTTATTTTGTACAATGTGGTTAAAGGTATGGTTTAATCATTTTTTATTTCAAAATGAAAAGCCTCCCTCAAAAAAAGAATCTATCTTTTCAGATCGCGTTCACACCTGCCTCGTATAGTCTGGGTGAATCGAACCCTGGTGCGTTTAGCCGCTTGGTGCGGTTCATTTGGGTCGGTGTGAACGCAGTCCGAGGCCTCTTAAGTGAACTAAACAACCGGACCCTGGCCCGCTAAAATAGGTGGCCTCGGAAACTATCCTGAAACTAGACTCGGAGAAAACCTGTTCCATTTTCACAGACAAGATAATGGCTACTGTATTGATGCTGACATTGTTGTAAAAAACAAAGGAAATCACTGGGATTATTCCATAACGGTTAATAGACCTTTCATGACTACATCTAGCCCCGTGCAAAGCCATTTTAACATCTCTTTTTGTAACATGTATAACATTTCTGATCACCACTTTCATTGAATTTTGGAGGATTTAGTCAACTTTGGTGTTTCTGGTAAAAAGATTACCGCCATAAAGAAAAGGAATTAGTAACCATCCGGATCAGATAAAACACACACACACACACACACACACACACACACACACACACCACACACACACACACACACACACACACACACACACACACACACACACACACACCACCCTCCAGATCCTGGGACGGGGAGATCTGCTTTTTAAACATACTCTGCCGCCGTTCCGCGGTCCGGCTCCGCTCTGCACTTTTTAACCATTCATCTGAAACGGTCTCGTCCTCACGGAGCTTTTATGACGCTTTTAAAAGGGTTTTTATAAGGTTTATGTTTACGGAGGTTTTTAATGTTTTTTTAAACACCTATCTACCGAGAGCCAGTGCGCTCTTCCCCAACCTAATCCTAACCCTAATCCTACCCCTCACTCCATATACTGACTGGTTTTCGGAACCCCCCCCGGACCCCCCAATAAAGCAAAAATGCACGTTTCAGAGTGGCCTTTTATTGTGGCCAGCCTAAGGCACACCTGTGCAATAATCATGCTGTCTAATCAGCATCTTGATATGCCACACCTTTGAGGTGGGATGGATTATCTCGGCAAAGGAGAAGTGCTCACTATCACACATTTTTTCAGATTTGTGAACAATGAGAGAAATGGTTATTTTGTGTTTATAGAAAATGTTTTAGATCTTTGAGTTCATCTCATGAAAAATGGGAGCAAAAACAAAAGTGTTGAGTTTATATTTGTGTTCAGTGTATATACAGTGCAATCATTCTTTCATGCTAAATGAAGCTCTGTTGGATATCACTAGATCCTGTTACAGCGTAATATAAGTACATAACGATTGATGTTACATTAGCATAATTACTAGCTAGCCGCTAGCTGCTAACTGCCGCCTCGTTGATATCAAATCCATCATAATAACAAACCATTACCATGCTGTCATGAACGTGCGGTGCTGTTACGTGTACGCAAATTGACGTGCTTGATGTGAACGAGCATTTTGGTTAAAGTTGCGCATGCGCTATGAACGCACATACAGGTACTTCTCAGGCATGCCGGGTAATCTGGGACGTTTCACTCTCTCAAAAGTTGGGCCATTTTATCATCATGCGCTAATGAGCAGCTCTCATAGGAATGAATGAGGCCCCGCCTCCCACGCTGTATCCAGTTCTTATTATACATCGCTGGTGTGAACGCAGTCTGCACCAAAACATAGGAAGCGTAGTATTTACGTGTCACAAGAACGCGGGTGTCTTCAAAAGCGTGAGCGAAAGTGTGAAGCAGAATGAAGTGTTGAACAGTGTCGTGTAAAGTAAAAACAACTATCAAACTAAAAACTATGAATAAAAGTCAGAGCCACCTGCCGTCTGTGAAACGCCCCTCCTGACTGCAGAACGTCTCTCATTATGTTATATTGTTTTTTAACGGACGTTGTCTGATTATATAATCGTATGCGCTGGTCGCTACTGTTTGTTGATCTCCAGACGCTGAGAATAACCTGCCGAAAGTGCCGATGCTCCATGGCGGAGGCTCCGGTAGAAGTTGCCGGGATTTTCGTTTTTAACTCCTTAATGTCTGACCAATGGTTTCCGTGACGTGTGTTTAAAGTTTATAGTCCGTTTGAGTTCTCCCGTGTGAACGCAAACCGAACCTTCTGAAAAATGAAACAATGTAACAAATTGTCGTCTGGTGTGCACCAGAGAGCGGACTATTAGGTGTGAATGCGACCTCAATTGTAATAAAGTCATCTAGGGTCAGGAAATCTATTTTTCTACACTTTTTAATGTTTGGTAAATGTTGAAAACACACCTTTGACTGACAGAACAATATTCCGTTTTGAGGTATCAATGGTTTTCTTGTTTGTATCTTGTCGTGTTTCTTGGCTAATACCTTTTTGACCAACATGATACAAAAATAAAGTATAATAGGGACATCGAAAGGCAGGACACAGTCTGAATTTGTTTTCAAATCTTGACAAAAGTACGACTTTTTTAAATTGAAATAAATGTACACGTCGTTTTTCTAATACATTAGTCTTGAACTAATTGAAATCTGCAATGTAATAAGTATTGACTCACTGTGCCAATTTAAAATCTGGGACTTTTCGTCATGTAGTAATAATTTAGTCATAAATTATCTCCTGTTTTATTTCTTGTTGTTGTTGTTGTTGTTGTTGTTGTTGTTGTTGTTGTTTAGTTTTAATGAGATGTTTTGGTCTGAAAATCTATTTTTCACCACTTAAATGTTAAAAATACACCATATGTGAGTATATGGGTACATGTATTATTGTTACTATCCTTTATTTCCTTATCTATTCATTTTCTTTTAATATTATCTTCTTGCTTTTACCTATACATGTATCTACTTATTTAGTTATTTAATTTACAAGCTGGGAGGGGGGGGGAAGGGAAAATATATAAATATTGACTGTATAAATGTAAACTCATTGTTCCTGACTCAAAAATACTCCACATGAGAGCAAAGAGATATCTGCTCTGCTATAAGTGATGTCTCACTCTGCCATTGTTTTATATTGTTCAACCCAATGCATCATATAGCGCTGTTTTATAAACAACACATTTCACTCACTGACCCTCATGAACGATCAACCTGTACACCAGCGAGGCATTGCATATTGCACGCTTTTAAAGGTAATAAAACCGGTCGAAGGTCGTCATCCATGTTCGTCTCCACCCTCCCTCACCCCTCGCCGCTCGCCCTCTCTCACCCCTGCACCTAATCTGACGGAGGGAGGGTCAGCGGGTTCTTGGGACAGTTTGCGAGGTCAGTGAGATCACTCTTCTCAACCTGTAGGGTGATATTAACCTGCTAATACCCAACTCAGTGCCTAAACCCCGCAAGGTCAGGGCGGCTATCAGCATCCTCACATGGGAGACACACACACACACACACACACACACACACACACACACACACACACACACACACACACACACACACCATGTATACATCACTTCTGGGGACATTACATTGACTTACATGCATTCCCTGGAGACTTATCCTAACCTTAACCAACACATGCCTAACCCTAACCCTAACCCTAACCCTTACCCTAACCCTAAACCTTACCCTAACCCTAACCAAGTCTTCACCCTAAAATGAATGATTCCCCTCAGGGAGGCGAGTCCCCACACGTGACCATGTAAACAGATTTAGGTCCCCACAAGTATAGTAATGCTAGGCCACACACACATGCACACACACACACACACACACACTTGGTACACACACACAGGGTGGTGGAGGCCCCTAAGTACATGGCTCCTTGAGATCTTCAGGGTTAAGCAGATCAAGGTCTGATCCATACTGGAGATGAAACGTGTGGCCGTTCTCCAAGCTCCTCATTTCTTTCTGTTGTGTAAAAACTGTGTCAACATACTTTCCGAAATAAAACCGAAGAGGCTTAAGGAGGACTTTTGCTCTCTGAACGATGTAAAATAGATATAATCTAGTACTTACCAAAGTACAGGAAACATTCGAGGATTCAAGAGAAATACGTGTCTCGAATCTTGTTTGTGGATAAGGAGAGTGCGTCATGTACAGTCTGGAGAGCAATGAACTTTACTTCCCAAATACAGAGAGTCCTCCTGACTTAAGGAAAACAGTGATATATGCAAGAGGAGCCTTTGATGAAACAACACAAATCAATGTAAGACTCATGAGTCACTTGTGTTTATCACTCATCGCGGTGGCAGGGCGTCTCTCAGAGCAGATCGTCTGCGAGATGAAGATGTTTAACCCTCTCCGGAGCAAATGAGTGGAACTTGTTTAAAACGGCAACAAAACAGTTTGACACTTAACTCCAATGCTATTACTAACCACATTCATTTCCAACAGAAAGCTTGACAAACTGTGGTCACAGCTTTGGTCCATTTAGAAGTAGAACATATCATAACGGACTCTTTTTGACCTTCTTATCTAAATATATCTTCCTGAAGTCTCCCAAACATAATAAGGGGGCATTTTAAGACCTTTTAACATGTTTTAAAGTCACAGTTTATTAGTTTGTCTTTAGGTAGGCTTATGATATCCTGTAACACAAAAAGAGAGTACTGTGAAGTTTTGAAGGTAGCTTGACTAGGAAGCTAATTTAGTAACCTAAATTACATTTCATTCTGTGACGGCCCGTCCACACAGCGGCGTGCGTTGAAGTTTCCAACGCTTCTGCCCATTCACTTTGAATAGGGTGACGTCACTTTTAGCCGAACTGCATTGTGGGAAGCGACGTGGAGCGTTGCTCGCTTCAAAAGTTGAGCAATGTTCAACTTTTGGCGCCTCGGCAGAAGCGTCAGCCAATGAAATCCCGTTTATGCAAATCTGCCAGTACAAGCGCTAGCCAGTCAAACGCGTGTATGCTGGGAGAGACTACGCAGGTAATTTCCTCATGTTCCAGAAAATGGAGGGAAAATTCATTACAGCGGTATTGAATCACCCGGTGCTGAATGATCAGTCTCTGTTCATCGACCGGGATACAAACCGGAGGAGCGAGGCATGGAGGGAGGAGGCAGAGACAGTGGGTGGAACTGGTAGGTTTTCGCCTGTTTGGGGATTTTATATCCAGTTTACTTCGTTTTAACGTTGCTATTGCTTTGTATGTCGGGGGCGGGAGATTCATGTGATTGGTTGTGGATCGCGTTGCTCGCAAAAAATCCCCAAGCTTCAGACACGCCCAACGCCAAGCGTCAACGCACGCTGCTGTGTGGACGCTCCGTTACAGCAGGGGTGCCCAATACGTTGATTGGTAGGTAGTGTGGGTAGAAGAAAAAAAAACAAAAAAAAGTTAGCCTATCATCCATCCTTATCATGGCATTTGCCACTTGATTGCCGTACAGGTAAGCCAGTCTGAAATCTCATATTTTCTAACGCGCAGTTCACCGCGTACGTCAACTGCGCCAGCTGCAAATCACTGGCGAGCTGATTACCTAGCTTCCAATGTATACAATTATACTAAAGAAAGGGTATAAAGGCCTCACCACATGACTTTGGGCAGGGGCGGCCCTGTAGGTAGATCACTTTGACTTGGTCATTTTAAAAGTAGCTCCCGAGCTGAGAAAGTGTGGGCACCCCTGGGTTACACTATGTAAATCTGCCCTGGGTTAAAAAAAGAGTCACCCACCGTATAGAAAGCTTTTCGGACTTATAACTAAAGACTTTGACTTGCTAAAGTACGGTGGCCGCCAGGTCCAAAACACTTCCATTGGGAAAAATGCGCTGCACTTTCAGAAAAACACAAAAACACACAAGTGCCAAAACACGTGCAAATGAAGAAGCAACAATCACGAAAAGCACTTTATAAACCAAACGCTGCAAATACAAAACACTCGGGACACTAAAAAGTGACGCACACAGCTGACCGTAGCACTTGTTGCCGTTCAGGGATTATAAAGTTGGCCAACTGTCACTGTTGACCTCAACTATACCTGTTCTTATCTGAACAATGATCGCAATGGTCTGCTGTAAGCTATCTAGCAAACATAGTCATTTCAAATAAACTGACAAAACACTTAGTTATAAAACAGACTAATTCTGCAACAGTGACAGTTGGCCAATTTTATAATCCCCAAACGGTCCCAGCTGTGTGCGTCCCTTTTTAATGTCCCCTGATTTCCTTTAGCTTCTTGCAGCGTTTCGTTTCTGCAGTGCTTTTAGTCCACTCTGCTCATGTTTCTTACACTTTTTGTGAGCTTGTTGGTGAAATACAAAGCAGATTTGGGCCGTGCTGATGTTTCTAAACCACTTTACCTTTAATCCAATCGTCATGTGGATTTACAGCCTCTTCCTCCTGCTTTGTTTTAAAAAAATGTTTCATTAAAGAACTTCAAAAGAGTAAGAAAGCCCATCAATCCCACACACTTTCCCTCTGTGTCTCTTTTTATTAGTTTCTCGTCTTTTACCATCTCCCCTCCAGACACACACACACACACACACACACACACACACACACACACACACACACACACACACACACACACACACACACACACACACACACACACCATGTATACATCACTTCAGGGGACATTACATTGACTTACATGCATTTCCTGGAGACTTATCCTAACCTTAACCACAACCAACACATGCCTAACCCTAACCCTAACCCTTACCCTAACCCTAACCCTAACCCCTAACCAAGTCTTTACCCTAAAATGAATGATCCCCCTCATGGGGACCTCCATGTTGTCCCCATGAGGGAGGCAAGTCCCCACACGTGACTATGTAAACAGATTTAGGTCCCCACAAGTATAGTAATGATAGGACACACACACACACACGCACGCACACGCACACACACACACACACACTCTGCACAGGTCGGGTGCATTTGATTTATCCCACAGAGTTCCCTCCATGGCTCATTTCCGTAAATCACATGTCAGCGTGTTTGTAGCCAGAAGGACGTTAACAAGAGGCCGCAGTCCAAACACAGAGGGCATAAAAAAAAACCTGAAAACACTCTCGACACACTCTACTCTACGGCCACATCCATCAACGCGGAGACGGAGGTAGGAAAAATTTCATGCGGAGACGACGAGGGAATGTTTTGTCATCTGAAGAGCGCTGTTGAAAGAAAGTGTGCGTGCGTTTGAAGTGTGTTTGTGTCTCACACTTTCTCAAGTCGGACCACATGCCGAGCCGAGGGAGGGCCGGCGAGTTCAGCCTGATATCTGTGTGTGTGTGTTATCTCACTGCGTGGTGTACGCACACACACACACACAGATGCATGCATGCACACAAGTTCTCTGGGGTAAAAGTTCAAATACAAGCAGGGTTAGGGCTCGGGCGGCGGCCGCTGTTGCTATGGAAACAGCCACTTAGACGCTCCTTCCTGTGAAGTTGTCCTGAAGGCGAACTGGCGGTTTTGTGTGTGTGTGTGTGTGTGTGTGTTTCCCACGCTGCAGTGATTCAATAAGATATAATCTACCGTCCTCCCACCCAGTCTCCTCCTCCCGTTTTACTAAGTACTTCCTCTCCGGCCTCAGGGGTCAGAGGTCACTCTTTAAACCGGGGCTGGAGTCTGGCCTTGAGTTCGGCCTGCGTTGGGGTTTTATAAGAAAAGCCACTTTTAAAAGTCTCTGCTTTTAAACGCCCTGCTGAACGTCTCCTTCTGGTTCTGCCTCATTCCTGCAGGAAAGCAACCAATCGATTGAGGTCATTGGTTGTCAGTGGTTCACAAAGGCTGTGGCTTAAGATCCCTAAAATAAACCTCCAACCTATTGTCCCAACAGTCTATCTCTGTGTTGCAGCAATATGTTATATTCGGAGGGGAACGACTGACTTAGCCGATCCTAGCATCCTAAGTAGTTTCTTTGGCTTAACCTAAACAAGCTGCCACATTTTCAAAATGTTCCTCACAGGTTCAGAGGACGTGTTACATTCATGCCGCTCGAAGGGGAGCTGATTACGAAACGCTCCTGTTGGTTGTGTTAGACGAGAAGGATGGATGACTTGTCGCTTATGCCACGTCACTTTCATTCGGGATAAGTTGTACAATCAATTACAAAAGACAAGTTCTTTGCCAGTATTTCCAAACACACACATCAGAGTGAAACACACATTGTACATGCTTTAGACTTTTTCATTCAGCGACTTACACACTCAACACTGTGGGCAACCCCCACAGGCGCCATTTGGGGTGAAGCGTCTTAGGGACACAACGACATGCTGACTGCAGTGGGGTTTGAACCTGTGATCCCAACACATACGCGTAACCCACTGCGCCACACACTTATATTTATATTTAATTTCCAAAAATTACATTTTACATTTTCAAAACAGCACACATATTTTTATATTAATGTGTTGAAGTGACAATCAGGGTTTCGGAGTTGCATTGACGTTTGGACTTAATAAAATATTACAAATCTAATACAAGAGTCCTGCAGGAAGGTTATAAAGTTCAGTATTTATTGAGACTCTTTTCCAGAGAGGTGTTGATAAAACTTCATTGTCTTTTTTTAAACTTTGTGATCCTGTTAAAACGTGTTTCTATTATTGTGTCCATTCAAAGACTAAACCTCTCCCTTTGTCTTTTTTTTATTATCTTGCCCTTAAATTCCTCACAAAGACCCTAAATGGCCTGTTAGACTTTATAGAAAGGTAAATAGATAACACGAAGGGTACTTCTGGTATTGATCACACGCTGTTCCCCACAGGAGCCGTTCTGTGGCCCTGAGCACGACAACATATTGATGTATTAACCGCCTCTGTGCCAGCTGTGTGTGAGTGTGTGTTGATTGTAATCCGTGTTGCTTCGATTAGCGCCCGACATTCCCCCCCCACCTTTTCCCGCGAGACAAGCTGTCAAATCAGAGCAGAGGAAGAGATAGAAAAGTGAATAAAGAAAAAGAGGAGGGACGAACGAACGAACGAACGAACGACGAGAACATGGGATGCACGTGGGATCGAAAGAAAGCGAAACAGAGAGAAAGGACTGATATGGAAACAGAAATAAAACGAGGAAGTGCTAAAGAGATAAGGAAGAACACAGATGAAGAGATAACACCGGGAGAGTTCACATTCTGTAAGTACCAGACTTCCTTTGGTTTATACAAGCATGACTTTTCTCACAGTGGAAACAGAATAAAAATGCATCACAATTCAGTCATTAAACGCCAAAACCAGCATTTTGATAAAAGTGAAATTCGTTAAAAAACCTCATAACTAATTCACCAGCACTTACTATGGTATGATCTTGCTTGAAGTGAAGATATTAGTGATGTGTCAGTCGCGAACGAGCCGATTCTTTTGAACGGCTCTTTGGTACGAACGAGGGGAACCGAGTCGTACTCGGTGAGAACCGTTCTTGTTATCGTTCAATCGTTGGTCCGCACTCACTGCCTGCCAAAAACCACTTGCCTTCTAAAAAGCTTGACAGGTATTCTGTGAAGACCCGCCCCCTGCTCTGATTGGTAGGTTTCAGCGCGAGGAGTGAGATGGGGTGGGTCTTAAGGGAATACGCGAGAGAGAGAAGTCATGACAAGTGGGACAGGACAGGTAGACGACGTGTTGTTCGGATGGAAAGTGAGCCGAACGCGAAAACGCAGCAGCATTTGGATGCACTTCAACCAAAACCCAGGCGATGATAAAGCGCACCATTTGTAAAGGCAACATATCCTTTAAAGCAGGGTCAAGAAATAATCTCCATCGCCACTTCACTATCATTATCCTGGTGATTATTTCGCAGATAAACCTAGTAACCCCGCCCCCTTTAAAAAACGGCTCTTTTGAACGGAACGGAGCCATACCGTCCGGTTCCCTTCAAAGACCCATAATTCCCATCACTAGAAGATATCTGCACTTTCCTTATTGTTTGGAGCTTGATTCTTGATTCTTTTTGCACATAAAAGCTAAGCTACATCAGCTAAATGATATGCAACGTCATATAAAGAGTCTTCCATCTAACTTGTGTAATTAGTACCACACGCAATTGGGCCACAATAGAACTGGACTTTTGCTTGGTGTTCGATATCGGTAAAGTGTGAGGAATCTTTTCCAGCAGACGAAACGCTCCCAGTGGTGTTTCTCTTTCAAGTAGAGGACAGGTTCAGTACAGCATAGGGTAAAGAACAGCTTCTTGGTTTCAAAGTACATGTCATTTGAAGTACATTTTATAATCTAGAACAAATCCTGTTTACGTAAGATATAAATACCACTGGTGAAGCTGTAAAGATGTTTTCTCGCACTTCAGTCCACTGTGTGCCCTCTGATTAAAGAGCCAGAGGACGAGCAAATGAACCACACCTGCAGTCACATACCTTCAGATCTCACACTGCGTACGAGGTGGAGAGAGAAAGGGGGGGGAGGGAGGGAGGGAGGGAGAGGCCTTGACCTGCTGTCTTAACTCTGCTGCTTGTTTGCCCTCAGCCATCTCACTTTCTCGCAGGGTTCTTTGAGTTTTACGTCCATGTCACGCCTCCAGAACACTTCAAAAACACACCACGGACAGGTGGGGGAGGAAGAGGGTGGCGAGAAAAGGAAATGAAACCTCACACGGTGCCTTTGACGTGCATCTATTGGTTTTAGGCAACACTTATTATGGTAAAACAAAAAAAGTGACATAACTTTGAGCAAGAGGCATCATAATGTAGAAACAGGAAACGGTCTCACCACAGGATGCGCTCATACGTTTTTCCAAAGACAAGTGATTTGTGTGTGAAATAATCCACATCATTGTGAAGTCTTCTGATGTTAGGGTGGATGAATGCGTCCAAAAACACTGCAACTACAACCAGAAGACTGTCAATTTCATTTCATTTCAAACCTTTATTTATCCAGATTGGTCCCATTGAGATCATATGTCTCTTTTTCAAGGGAGACCTGCAGCATATAGGTTCCACATGAAACATAAACAATAAAGGACATGATACATTATATTTACAGGATACATAGTTATAGACATTTACAAGTGCCCATTGTATCGGCAAGCATTTCATTTACCCTAGCTTTAAAAACATGTAGAGGAATGAGATCGCTCAGTTTCAATTCTTGCCAATGATCATTCATTCATAGAAGTAACATGATTATTTTTGGTAGTTCTTGTTTATGGAGGAGTCTGGCGTAGTGGGCTGTCCGTAGGTGTTCGGAACAGGTTCAAACCCCGCTGCAGTCAGCATGTCGTTGTGTCCCTGAGACTCTTCACCCCAAATTGCTCCTGTGGCGATTGTCCACAGTATTGAGTATGTAAGTCGCTTTGGATATACGCGTCTACAAATCATTTTTTTTTAATGAACAAGGTAAATATTATATAATTGGTATCAGTAAAATGTATAATCTACAATAAAATAGAGTTTAAAAATGGTGTTACGATGTCTAAAGTTACTGATAAGTCATATGTGTCCTGCCTGGCCGTTATTGTTCGTATTTAGTCTCCTGATTTTAAATGGGAATTAAATCATTTGAGTGTTCCCAAAGAACCGGTGTTCTGCAGTTTGTGTGGGCCTACTGTACTGTTGCACAGTTTACTGTAGAAACTATGTCCAGGACAAGGTGTTTGGAAGTGTTGGAATATTCATAGCTAACCACACTGAAGATTATGGAGGTATTGATCAGTCTTCTCATATCTCTAACATCACCAGAAGTCATAATTTAATGGGTCATTTCTCAAAATGTTCCCTGTGTGGTTTATTCACCATTACAATAGCCCCACCTAAAATAATTTCCACCAGCCGCCACTGCAAACAAGTAATATGTAATGTACCTCAAAAAGTCAGCTTAAAAACCAAAACTCCTTTGGTACATTATATTTAAGAAATCACATTGTTTGTAATCCAAGAAATTGTGAAACACAAAGTATAAGCACCCACAATGTGTTCAATAACATCTAACTTTTATTCCGAAATAACGCTCTGCATGTCCCATTTGAAACAACAATAGGAAAAAAGGAAATCTACTTTAAAAATATCAATTAGTTGTTGGAGAATACGAAGCTTTCACATTCAATATTTAGGAAAATGCACTTTCCGTTTTTTTACCTGAGAAGATCGATACAACTTTTGTACTTGCAGTTCAAAATGAAGCTGGAAACGATTAGCTTAGCTTAGCATTAGGACTAAAACAACTATCCACGTTCTGTTTGAAAAAAATCACATCTAAAACTCGTAATGTTATATGTTATTTCTAATACATCGTGTTCAAATGACAAATCGTGGTTTAAAGGTTGGGGATATGTGCTAGGATAGTTATGTGCAAGGAGATAATCAAAATTCAAAGTCTTTATTATCTCATGCACAATAGCTTGTAGCTTAACATGTGTTTGTTAAAGAGTAAAAGATCATAATGAAACTTTAAAGACATTTGGGAAAACGCACTTTCCATTTTCTTGCTGAGAGTAAAATAAGAAGATCCATAGCTTTCATATGTGTCAGTTCGATATGAAGCCTGAGACGATTAGCTTAGCTTAGCATTAAGATTGGAAACAGCTATCCTGGTTCTGTTGAAAATAAACAATCTATGGTTTTAGGGTTGGGTTATTTGATGGGCGATAATACAAATTCTAGATCCAAAGTCTTATTTAATGTACGCTACAGTGTGGTTTTGGGCAATACGATATACTTCAAGAAGAGGACATGCAGAGTAAGCAGAAGGAGGAGGAGACAGTAGAGAGACAGAGAGAAGACAAACAGAGAGAGTGAGTGGTCCAGGTGGTATTTACCTGTCCTGTAATTTACGCCCTGACGACAGGACTGACGCCTGCCGCATTTACTCGGGGACTGTCTCCCGCTGAAACCTCGATGGAGCCACGGCACCACGCCCCCTTTTCGTCCCTCTCTTTGATCTCTGACATGCGGGACCCTTTTAAATTGACGGTGTGTGTAGCCAGGGAAACCCCCCCCCCTGTAAAGTGTGTGTCACCTGCACAGGTAGACGACCGTCCTGTGACTCAAGCTCACGAGAACATGAGTGTGTTAACCGCAGCGTGTTTACATGGAGAGGCGGTTTTACTAAAGATAGCTGTGGGGGAAATACCAAAGGGTTTAACATCCTATACACATGAGAATAACGTGTTAATGTGAAGTTTGAAATATGTTAATACTCATCCTCACATTTCCATTTGTTGACTTCCACTGGCTTTTCTGAAACTCTTATAGCTTAGGCAGTGATGCTAAGGGTCTTTTTAGATATCAAGGATACAATAAATAGTCATTTTAGTGCAAACATCAGTGTGTTGGTGTCTACGAATGAGTATGAACCTGTAGCTAAGTAAACATCAAAGTGAAACTTTATAAAAATGACCGGTTCAGGAAATCAAATATCTTTTTTATTGACCAAAACTATGAGAAGGTTGATACGACTCTTATGTCTGTTTGTTCATATGAAGCTGAAGGCCATTAGCTTAGCTTAGCATAACGACTGGAAACAGAAGGCCTGGTTCTGATATACAATCTGCCTGTTAGCAGCCTTTAACACTAATATGTTGTTTTATCGAAGTGCGTAAATGGCAAATTGTGGTTTAAGAGTTGGGTCTTTCTAGGCAAGAGGCGCTTTCACACCGGAGTACTTTTCCCGTACCTTTCACCGTTTAGTTCTGTTAGTGCCTGGAATTTTGCATTCACACCAAAAAGAGAACTTAGTTCAGAGCACTTTTACCCCCTTTGTAGTCCCTGCTAGAGAGCAGGTACTTTCCTGGGGAGAGACAAGTTCCAATTTCTGATTGGCTGGGCGAATTGCAAACCACGCCCCGTACAACTCTGAAAAGTTTTGTGAAGCTGCCATTTTATTTGCTGGCATTAGCATTATTAGCATTAGCATTAGCCCAGCGCACCAACGCAGAGAGAATAACTTATGGCAACACAAAAGAAAACATGGGAGCGGTGGAGATGAGGAGGTGTCGGCGTTCTGGCGATTTACTCGGAAGGCTTCAGTAGAAGCTGCTGGGAGTCCCAGCAGCTTCTACTGAAGCCTTCCCCAACTCCGGGGACTTCCGGCCGGGGACTTTGGGCGGGGACTTTGGGCGGCCTGAAGTGGTTTGCGGCCTGCCAGTAAACCCAAAGCAGAAGAAGAAGAAGTGACGTCAGCAGCTTCATTTGCCTAATCCTCCCCCAGGGACTTATTCCGGTGTGAACGCGATCTGCACTTAGTTCCATGGGGGAACTAAGTGCTGGGAACTAAGTACGGCAAAGTACTTGGTGTGAAAGCGACTAATGAGACCTTCTAAGAAACTGTTGCTTTACTTCCTGGATATTACGTATAAACTCCACATCGCCACTAAGCAACATTTAGAGAGGGAGAAGAAGAAAATACCAGTTTCACTTCAGTTTCCCTTTAAACCTGTAACAATCCAGGTCAGGTATTTGGGGACAGTGTGTGTGTGCGTGCGTGCGTGCGTGGCATCCCCCTTTCCCCTCGAGGGGCCAAGCTGTTCCTCCATCCTTTTACTGACAGCTGAGAGACAAAGAGAAAGAAAGTTATGACACACTTAACACACAGTATGGATTGCAGATGGGAATACATAATGAAGCTGCAAGGAGCCAGAGAAAGGAGGGGAAATAAAACCATGTACACACGGAGAGAAAGGGCAAGGTCATTTTGCTTCTTGTTACCTGCGACCTCTGACATTCAAACACAGGTACAGAGGAAGAAGAGGAAGGAGAAAGAACAAGGGGAGAGGAGTCAAGGTCAACAAATACAAAACTAATAAAGTCTTTTTAAATGTTAGATGTGTTTTTCCTAAAGTGCAGAAAGCTCAAATGTGGAGAAACAAAAGGAGAAAGCAGAGGAGGAGTAGAAGGAAGCGAAGAGGATGAATTCCATAGATCACTTTTATTGATTTGATTTGATATTTGTGTCCAAAGAAATGATCTTTCAGTAATGTACCTGCTTTTGAAGTTGTGTTGTGAACAGAGAAGAAAGTGAACTCATTTGGTTCAAGACAAATGTTGAAACGCCTTCATTTATACATACCAGTTACACCAGTTCTAAGGTGCACAAGTGAATGGTGGTTTATATATATTGTGTTATTGGATTTCCTTCTTCATCCCCACTCCTCGTTTGCCGACAGAAGGCTTGTTTTCACGCTGGTGCAAGCCGCGTGCTAATACACACACGGTTTCCCGGTGCAAAGGTTGATTATAATGGAAACTTTGGGAACGATTACCTTCATTTTCTCTACTTTAGATAATACGGTTCAACTGGGGATTTACTTAAATCCTGTCTGAGCATCGGAGACTGCTCCTGTTGCTGCCATGACCTCTGCTGTGGTCCCAAACCCCACCTGACACATGCTCTGAGGAGGTTCTACTGTTTAACATATTCAAACACATGATTTACTTATATAATAATGATTATAATATAACGGTATAATATTGTGAAATGAGCACTTACGTTTCATACTTTACATTTGACTGATAATACTTCTCTTGGATTTCAGGACTTTTACTTGTATTTTAACTTGAGTAAATAATCAGAGTACTTCTTCCACTTCTGGTTACAACTACAAAAAGACAAATATCATCAAATATGAAATATGTTTTGGACGCAGTCGCTGGAATGTGAGACATACAGGCAGACAGACATCGCATTTAGCTGACCATTTTATCCAAAGCGACTTACAATAAGTAAGACAATTCCTACAGTCCTCTCTGCCTTGGAGGGACACACACTCACACACACACACACACACACACACACACACACACACACACACACACACTTGGTGGTCCTCCTCCCCTCCATATTGCCGCGGTGCCTCTGGCAGCAGTAAAGCAGCAGGTCTGTGTGTTTTCAGGGTGTGGACCATCCAAACTATTGACCGGCGCAGCGCAGCACCGCCGCGGCTAAATTAGCAAGATGGCCCCTCCCTGGGAGCGACATATGTTTTACTGTCTTAGTCTTCCCCCCCAAACACACACACACACACACACACACACACACACACACACACACACACACACATACACACACAATGTCCCCCCGCCAACACCTCCTCGGGTCAAGCAAATCCCTTTCAAATCTGGGCCTGCAGCCGCCACACAGGGGGTAAGGCGGGGTGACTGAGTGTGTGTGTGTGGTGTGTGTGTGTGTGGTGTGTGGTGTGTGTGTGTGTGTGTGTGTGTGTGTGCATTCCTAGATGATCAGTTATATTCAAGAGTGTTTTAGATTCATGTTTGTCTCCAATTACCCTTCGCTCTTTCTATTACACTTGACTAAATATCCTATCTTTGTTGACTTTAATGTTCATTTCTTATTCAAATTAAATATATATTGCTCATACAGATTGAAAGATGTGTTAACATGAAAATTTTTGAAGCATGTATGCATTATCGTAGTCTTGTCCATCCTCCCTGTTAGCTGTGTTAGTTCATTGTTACGTTAGTGGGTCGTGCTTTATCGTTACTTTCAGGGTAACAAATGTTTTCTGAGGGTTTTCATTTGAGTTTGAATGAAATACAACAGAAACCCTGGTTTTCTCCGTATGGGACGCATTCATTTGTACAAAAGGGATGAAAATGTGGCGTATTTATATTATTACTGAGTTCATACTTCCTGCGTTATTGGAGGTCATGAAAGCCGGCCTCACGTTGCGAATGTGAGTTGTTTAAAATCAATGAAAGCTTTCAAAGGTAATTCAGGATGTTTAGAAGGAAGCGTGTCATTACACTCCCCCACAACACTAGGGGAGTGTGTGCGTGCGTGTGTGTGCGTGTGTGTGTGTGTGTGTGTGTGTGTTAATTAGCTGAGCTGAGTTAATAATCTGCAGGGAGTGGGGGGGCGACCTGCAGAGCACGTGACATGCTTCTGCAGCCGAACCAGACGCA
>CM070478.1:5771132-5781132 GCA_036324585.1 Champsocephalus esox
GGAATTTGTTTATCAGTGTCCTATCAACACTTGTTAAACCCCTCTGTTTGTGAATGGAGCTCTATTAGCATGTGCTAGCTGACTCCACAAACGTTGGTTCAGTGTCACTCGTTTGACGCATAACTTCCTCGGTTTAACAAATGCAAACAGCATCCGCTCCATTAAAATGTGTGTCGTTGGTTCGTCCTTTCAAATGTACTTGACGTTCTGTCCTTCAGGAGCTTCCCGTTGTCTCGGAAAACCGGATGTTTAACTGGCTGCAGAAAGGTTGATGATTTTATTTTGGAGTGGAACCTTATTTTAAGCGTTATTAGCATTTTATGGAACGATGTTGTCGAATACAAAAATGTATTTTTGTCGGTAGCATGCAATCATGCTACCTATGCTCTGAGTCAATTCAAAAGCACACATGGTGTTTATTCTTAAGAGTATACTAAATTAAAATGTTTTAGCAAGAGAAGAAAAATACATAACTTGTTGGACATTTGTTAAATTGGATTTGAGCAAATTAAAGACTGTTTTATGATGTTCATTCGGATGAGAAATAGAATAATGTTGGATTATTATACTCATATTTAACTCGTACTCACCAAACCCATGTGTACGATAGCATTCACCGGGCTTTTCAAGAACTGCTTTCAACAGAAGTCTTGATCCATCAGTCTTTGTTTTTCCACATCACCTTGGGCCTCCCAACATACACTGAGGTCTTAAAAGAAAAGGGATAACATTTAGCCTCCGTCAAACCTCAAAAAGCAGAGTTAAAGAGGTGCAAATGAAGTGCTAATGACTCCACCTGAGCTGACTTTGAGCTTGTATCAATAAAAGGCCATTTTAGCAAATGCTAATACCGGCCCATTCACTGCCATTGTCCTTTAGCTCATTAATGCTAATGCTAGCTGTTTGGGGGACAGCGGCTGCGTAAACAAACCATGAAGAGGAGCGGATTGTATTTACATACGGTGAGTCCCAATTTCAGTGTGTGTGTGTGTGTGTGTGTTATAGCAACAGAGAGATAACACACATAAACCGAACAAAAATATAAACGCAACACTTTGGTTTTTGCTCCCATTTTTCATGAGATGAACTCAAAGATCTAAAACATTTTCTATATACACAAAATAACCATTTCTCTCAAATATTGTTCACAAATCTGAAAGATCTGTGACAGTGAGCACTTCTCCTTTGCCGAGATAATCCATCCCACCTCACAGGTGTGGCATATCAAGATGCTGATTAGACAGCATGATTATTGCACAGGTGTGCCTTAGGCTGGCCACAATAAAAGGCCACTCTGAAACGTGCAGTTTTGCTTTATTGGGGGGGGTCTGGGGGGGGTCCGAAAAGCAGTATCTGTCTCAGTACCAGTATCTGGTGTGAGGGGTAGGGTTAGGGTTAGGGGTAGGGTTAGGGTTAGGGTAATGTTGTGAATCGAGTGGCCTGTGTTCGTCGTCCATTACATACGCCTGCCCATACCATAACCCCACCACCACCATGGGCCACTCGATTCACAACATTACCCTAACCCTACCCCTACCCCTCACACCAGATACTGACTGGTTTTCGGACCCCCCCGGACCCCCCAATAGAGCAAAAATGCACGTTTCAGAGTGGCCTTTTATTGTGGCCAGCCTAAGGCACACCTGTGCAATAATCATGCTGTCTAATCAGCATCTTGATATGCCACACCTGTGAGGTGGGATGGATTATCTCGGCAAAGGAGAAGTGCTCACTATCACAGATTTTTTCAGATTTTTGAACAATATTTGAGAGAAATGGTTATTTTGTGTATATAGAAAATGTTTTAGATCTTTGAGAAAAAAAACATTAATCATCACCACATTTCATGTAACACCCTTTCAAACTGTACATATTGTATCAGACTACTGGTATACATGAAACAATGCAGTAAATATACAAAGAACAGACACTGAACATGTATTGCGTGCCAGGTGTGATCCATGTGGGGGGAGGGGCACATAAGAGCAGGGAAATGTGTCAAATTGTTCTGTGTGTGTGTGTGGGTGTGTGTGTGTGTGTGTGTGGTTTTATCTGATCCGGATGGTTACTAATTCCTTTTCTTTATGGCTGTAATTTTTTTCACCAGAAACACCAAAGTTGACTAAATCCTCCAAAATTCAATGAAAGTGGTGATCAGAACAACACACTCTCACTCCCTAAGCGTCTTAGGGAGTGAGAGTGTGTTAATCAGAAATGTTATAAATGTCCACTGTGAAGGATATCATGAAGCCTTCATGCAATCGAATTTAAAACGAAAAAGTTGTGATTGATGAAAGTGGTATATCGGTCAGATTTTACCCGAAGACAACAGGAGGGTTAAGTTGCTTGTATCGTGCAACTACTTGTAAGTATAACTCCAAATGCCACGAAATGTCTCACTCCAAAAAGAGATGTTAAAATGGCTTTGCACGGGGCTAGATTTAGTCATAAAAGGTCTATTAACCGTTATGGAATAATCCCAGTGATTTCCTTTCAGGATACCTGCTCTGGTTTTACCCTAAATTACTAAAACTAAAGCTATAATTGCTGCTAATCAGATAATGATTTGCTTAGATAGTCAGGCTTTTGGCAGAATAAAACAAAAGGTGAACTATGTTGTTCTCTTTTAGGGTAAAACCAGAGCAGGTATCCTGAAACTAGACTCGGAGAAAACCTGTTTCCATTTTCACAGACAAGATAATGGCTACTGTATTGATGCTGACATTGTTGTAAAAAACAAAGGAAATCACTGGGATTATTCCATAACGGTTAATAGACCTTTTATGACAACATCTAGCCCCGTGCAAAGCCATTTTAACAAAAAAAGTACATCTCTTTTTGGAGTGTGACACTGCAAAATACTTTTTTCTCATCAATTGAGTTTGAAATTGAAATCAAGTTGAAAACTAGTTTCTAGATTCCATCGCAGCAAAATGAAAAAGATTATTCTTTCAAGATACAATCACTAATTTCCTGACATTATCAATCAATCAATCAATCAATGTTTATTTATATAGCCCAATATCACAAATGTTACATTTGTCTCAGTGGTCTTCACAGTGTGTACAGAATATCAGTATGACAATACGACACCCTCTGTCCTCAGACCCTCTGTCCTTAGACCCTCTGTCCTTAGACCCTCTGTCCTCAGAACCTCTGTCCTTAGACTCTCTGTCCTTAGACCCTCTGTCCTCAGACCCTCTGTCCTTAGACCCTCTATCCTTAGACCCTCTGTCCTTAGACCCTCACATCGTACAAGGAAACACTTCCAGAGAAAACCCAGTTTAAAGGGAAAAATGGGAGAAACCTCAGGGAGAGCAGCAGAGGAGGGATCCCTCTCCCAGGACGGACAGACGTGCAATAGATGCCGTGTGTAAATTGAAAAGATAATACATTTGCAACATAGGTAGTCCAATTATCCAGGGTAGGTGCATGTATTTCCATTAGAAACACTTAGAAAGACGTTGTAAACATGTTTTCAGACTTAAATATAGGCAGAAAACAGCTCGTAAAGAAGATTATTTTGCAGTCTTTAAGTAAGAACATACATTCTTTTTATCACATTTTGAAAATATTTATTTCCGAGACACTTATCAAAGATCGTCAACATTTGAAATTATGCAGGGTAGGTGCATTTCCTTTAGAAACACCTCAATGAAATGTTTTTTCAGACTCAAATCAGCATTGTCAATAGTTGATAAGTAGACGACTATAAACAGCAGCTCGAAATCTCTCGAAAATTCACATATCGGGGTTTATTTAAATTAGAAAGAGGTTGTAAACATGTTTTCAAACTCAAATATAGCCAGAAAATAAAGAAGATTGCTTCACAGCGTTAAAGTAAGAACATACATTTTTTTATCACATTTTGAAACGGGGTTCAGAAATCAAACGAAGACACTTATATCTGAGACACTTATCGAGGAACATCAACACTTTGTAATGTAAATCTCTTACAGTGAGATGAACACAGGGTGACTTTAACGCCCAGCCACTTGACAGCGCTGAGGTCAAAGTCGCGGTGCCCTGACAGTACGGACCTAACAAAGGTATTCGCAGCAGCTTTTTCCCGACGGCCGACTTTTCTAATGATGATGGACGCTGCTGTTGTGGAGAATCACGGCATTGTTCCAGGTGACATTCCTGCCAGTCATTTGGACCTGCGCTTGCCAGCCCGTCGCTCTGCATGACAAAGAGCCGGGTCACCTGACGCTTCGACTTCACCCTCTTCACTCAGCAGCCTCCCAGCCAAAGTAAACAAACTGTTAATTCAGGATAATTCACCATAACCTATAGCCCCGGCCGTATACATTCCTCACCTCCTCCCTCCCTCCTCCCTCCCTCCCTCCCTCCCTTCCTTCTGTCCATCAGTCCCTTCTGTCCTTTCTCCCTTTCTCCCATTTACCTTCATTGACTAATGTTAGAGAGGACTTTCAGGAAAAAGCCAACAACCTCCAACGTTACAAATCAACATCTGGCCTCGATTACTCACCACAAAAACTCGAAATCTTGCCAAAGTATATGTGTCTAATATCTAGTCAGAATATGTCTCTGCACCTGATATAAGACACACTAACTTCAGGAGTAACACTGCAGTGAGATATGGGCTCTTGTTTTTTGACAATGCATCATCTTGTTGAGTCAAAACATCTTATTTTGAGTTGTATCTCAGATGAAACACGTTTTTTTTTACATATTTATTAGAAAATTACCAACCAACATCAGAAAACAGAAAACTCTTGATTTTGTAATACAGCATTTCCTGATTCTGGTCAACGACAGTTCACAATAAGTTCTCTTAGCTCATTACAAGATCTGATTTATCTAAATATCCCTTCTTTTTGTCGCTGCTTTTAATTGAACTATTCATATCTTAAACTGCACTGTAACTTTTATCCATGTACTTTTTCCTTTTAATGTTTATTTTATTAGCTTTTCTTTTTTAATGCTTAATGTCTTTCATTTTTTGTAAAGCACTTTGAATTGCCTTGCGTTGAAAAGTGCTATATAAATAAACTTGCCTTGCCTTGCCTTGCCTTGCCTTGCCTTGCCTTGCCTTGCCTTGCCTTGCCTTGCCTTGCCTTGCCTTGCCTTGCCTTGCCTTGCCTTGCCTTGCCTTGCCTTGTCTTGCCTTGCCTTGCCTTGCCTTGCCTTGCCTTGCCTTGCCTTGCCTTGCCTTGCCTTGCCTTGCCTTGCCTTGCCTTGCCTTGCCTTGCCTTGCTTTGTCTTGCCTTGCCTTGCCTTGCCTTGCCTTGCCTTGCTTTGTCTTGCCTTGCCTTGCCTTGCCTCGCCTTGCCTCGCCTTGCCTTGCCTTGCCTTGCCTTGCCTTGCCTTGCCTTGCCTTGCCTTGCCTTGCTTTGTCTTGCCTTGCCTTGCCTTGCCTTGCCTTGTCTTGCCTTGCCTTGCCTTGCCTTGCCTTGCCTTGCCTTGCCTTGCCTTCTTATTTCAAGATGTTTGAAATGCAGATGTTTCTACTTATTTCAAGTGAAAACGGCTTTCTTTCATTATTGTTTAACTTGATTTTGGAGCAGCATTTTTTCCAGTGCTCCGATATATATCCTTTATTTAACCAGGTAAAATCTCTTTTCCAAGAGTGACCTGGCCAAGAGGGGCAGCATGAACACAGTTACAACAGATAACACACAGACGAGACAGGCAGACAATACACTGTAAAACACAAATAAAATGGCGCATTAGCCGGTCAATATGCGAAGTAAAACAAACTATTAAAAATCAATACAAACTGGCAAAATAAAAAATATATATTAGATTCAACTTCATCGCCATTGTGTAGAGTAAAAGTACAACGACATGTAGCATCTATCTAGAAATGCAAAAGAAACAGTAAGGTGTTTAGGTATGATAGAAAAACTACACTTTGTTGGATGAACAGTCGTTCTTTTCACAGAGAGCCAAAGATATTCAAACATTTCAAAAAGCAAATGTGGAAATATGTCGTTATCAGATATTCTTGTTCACAGTTAGAAACACGAGTTCTTTTGACCGATTCTCTGAATGTTGGGCGATATTCACCCAGAAGGAACTTGAGGGCAGGAGAAGTGTTTTGCTTTTTGAAGAGTGGCGTTATTACCTCAAATGTCGTAGGTAGGGTTATCAACAGATAACCTCAGAGCCATGTTTTGGGTCTTTCACCTCTGGCTTTTAATTTGTGAATTATGCTGAGTTGCTGTTTTAATATTTAATTATTTTGTATTTCTATTCTTTATTCTATTTTATCATGTTTTATCAAACCACTGTAAAGCGTCTTTGAGCACCTGGAAAAGCGCTTTGAAATAAAATCATCCATCATGTATTTTCCCAGACTCTATTTATTCTTATATATTATATTGGATTGACATTTGGTACAAATATTCGCGGTCCAGATGATGCCATAAGTAACAAGACATTCGGATATTCACGAGTTAATCTAGCATGGAAATGACCATAACATCTTACAGTGTTCGGATAAGATTCTCTGTATGTTGGACATTGAGGTCCTTGAGGGGAAAGTTAATGCTTTTTGAGAGTTACGGCCCGTCTCACACAGGCATCGAAAAATGCTTTCAACGCTTTGCCCATTCACTTGAATGGGGTGACGTAGAAGATTTTGAATCTTCACCGAACTGCATTGTGGGGAGCATGGCATGGCTTTGCAAGCATCGGGAGCATCAAAAGTTGAGCAATGTTCAACTTTTGATGCTCCCGATGCTTTCGAAGCTGGCATCAGCCAATCAAATCCCGTTTATGCAAATCCCACCAGTACAAGCGCTAGCCAATCAAACCGCGTGCAAGCTGGGAGAGCCAGACCGCAGTTCATTTCCTCATATTCCAAACGAGAAATTACGGTAGCAAATCACCCGGTTCTTTACGACCAGAACTATTACCGGGATACAAACCGGAGGAGCGAGGCATGGAGGGAGGAGGCAGAGACAGTGGGTGGAACTGGCTGGTTTTCGCCTGTTTGGGGAGTTTATATCCAGTTACTTCGTTTTAACGTTGATATTGCTTTGTATGTCGGGGGCGGGAGATTCATGTGATTGGTTGTTGGTCGCGTTGCTTGCAAAAAATCGGCAAACTTCAGACACGCCCAGCATCAAGATGTTTTGATGCCTGTAGTGTAGACGGGCCGTTTAAAGAAGGATAACAGATAACTTCAGAGCCATGACAATGTGTGTTTGCTTGAATGTGTTTGGGAACATAAGTAATTCAAATCAAGAGGTTAAGACATATCAGCCCGCAGGCAACCGACATGATTCCAAGAAGGCAACCGAGTAATCAAAATAACAATTATTCAAAGATACAAGATACAAGAAAGACTGAGATAAAAACCACGATAAAACAAAAACATCATGCCATTAGAGATTCCCTTAGCGCCAGCATGAGGTTGACATGTTCGGGCACTTTAGGAACGTTTTCTCGGTAGAGGGAAGGTTGTTTTCTTTGGAGGAGGAGACGCCTCCTCTTTTCTCCAGAGTGACCGGGATTATTCATCCTCTTATCAGGTGAGGCCTCCCCCCTCCACCTCCTCTCCCCCTCTCTCCCCTGGCCTTTGTCCTCTCCCACAATGGGGTGATCAGGGCTGAGGGGGGCACAAAGGGGTAAAGGGGGCAGTAAAAGTCGTTCTTTACGGAGAGGTGGTTCAGGTAAATAGGCCCTTTTCTCCTCTGCTTTGTTGCAGCTACACAACACACATAATGAGGGGGTGTGTGTGTGTGTGTGTGTGTGTGTGTGAGCGTGTGTGTGTGTTACACTTAAACCAGCAACCGTCTCAACCGTCTTCACCACCTTCAACATCTGTAAAATACCCTTCCTTAATGATAGTGCATCTTATATAAGTGTTTCTTATGAAAGCGTTATGAGTATAATTTAACAGAAGTATTTAAAAAGTTAACAATAAATAAGGTATTTAAATGAATCACTGACAATCGCATGAATATACATTATCTGATAATCTAATCCAACGTATTCCCGAATAGCCCAATGAGTTTAAATCAACTATAGGGATTCCCTTAGCTTGGTTTTGAACAAGGGACAATCTAACCAAACTTTAAAGATATTTAGAAACTTAATTTCTGCATTTTCGTCGGTATGTGCGATACACGTACTGCATGTTTAATATACAGGCAATCGGTCGAACTCCGTATGTTAGAGGTGCAAGACAAAGTATTTAAAGAGTTTTGTTTTATTCTAAGATTGTGTATCCTGAATGTTCAGATTTACTAATGAATGACGCCGTTAACCTACTTATGTAGACGGCCAACAAGTGGAGCAACGCATTGAAAAGAAACATGTAATGGTTATATCCATGTTGTTATTTCCCTCTGAGTCAGGGGCTGACATTCCTTTACATTTTCTTAATGTCCGTCAGCAGTGCCGGCCCTGACCAATTTGCTGCCCTAGGCTAGATTTTAGCCCCCCCTCTCCCCCCCGCGGCCGCTTACACAGTAAATTCCATTGTTAATAAAAACACACAGAAGCTGGATACGTTTTTTGGGTGTTTTTTAAATTAACACAACTACAAAATGGAAACCTATAATTGGACACTAAAACAATTCACGCAAACCTCTGGCTTTTACTGGGGCTGGGGCAACTTGGTTTCGTGCGCCATAGTTTATGGGCGCTGTATGCAATATAGGCGTTGTTCTGTTCGCATAAGATAATAAGATGTACTTTGTTGATCCAAAATCGTGAACTTGTTTTGTTACAACATTTAAATACAAATATATTTTTAACTTCTAACTTTTTTTCTCCCCAATTTCGGCGCCCCCGATGGTTTGATGCACCCGTAGCATTCGCCTACACTGCCTATGCCAAGGGCCGGCCCTGTCCGTCAGTATGAATATATATAAATTCTGTGTTTTGTCACATTATTGTTCAAAGGTGAAATGTCTTCAAAGCTTTTTGCTTCTTATAAATGCACGTTTACCTCAATCTTGATCAATTGAGACTCAAATACAACAGCGAGAATAAGCTTAACTTGTGTATTCAAGAAAATATATGAACATCATATTTTATATAGACGTGAAAACTTCAAAAATCAATAATTCAACACAAATATTTGTTAAATACGAAGCAGGTTATGGTTGTTGTGTTTATAATGTTTTTAATACTGGTGCCATATTGTTTACTTATTGGATAGCAATAAAGGAGCCTCTCCTCCTGTAGATGACAAGCAACACACAGCGAAGAGGTCAAAGGTCAAACACACAATCTCTCAACCATGAAGTAACATGACTGTTTTAAAAGTGTTTCTAATAAGCGCTTTAGACTCAAACATATCTTTTATCATTATTGAATTGTCTCGTTAATGCAGAAAGCGTATGTTTTTTGAAAGCTTTAATGCTTTGCAATCCTGGGAAACGTGAGGTAGACATTTAGTCCTTTTTTAAAGAAGCATAGCACTCAAACACAAGCGCTCCCTGCGGTCCAGCCTGAGGTTAGTGTCAGTGACCCGGGGAGGCCCTGAGCTGTCAGCGCCCCAGGGAAGAGCTCTGACTGCTGGGGAGAGAATCACCTGCACTCCACTCACCCCTCTGGAGGAGATCAGAGAGCACAGAGAGTGGAAGGTGAGGAGAGAGAGCTGCTTTTCTCCCACACTCACCTCAAACCAGAAACCACCAATACGTCATCTGGAATTTAATCCACGTGTTTACCCCCAAAACGTGATCGATGGAGACTCAAATGCATCTGCGAGAGGAAGCTTCTCCTCCTGTAGATTACAAGAAACAAACAGTGAGCAGGACAAAGGTCACACACACACACAATCACTCAATGAGCCACAATGAGTGTGTAAAACGTTCGGGGGGAAACCTGTTCTGGTGGAGAAGTGGATGAATTGTTTATTCTTACTTTAAATACTATAGTTTTAGATTTAACGCTACAGCAGAAACATTGCAGGTTTTTCACCGTTGTTACACATTTATGGTTTTTTAATCATCATCAAAATCTTGTGTATGGTCAATACACCTCATTTACACAAATTAAAACCTTAGTTATTTAA